>OZ007513.1:4294667-4807167 GCA_963931865.1 Axinella damicornis | reverse complement strand
GCATAATGAGTTTTGTTTACTGGATCAACACAGCTCTCAGCTGTGATCAATTTTTGTTTGTTGTCGAATATCCTCGAGGAAAAGAGCAACAAACTAGCTGCTTGAAGTGACTTGGCACACCCGGTGCCATGGCAGTGCTGGCGTACCCATTTCCTGTGCCCCTCTACTGCCATGTGCACGGCATCCTGGTGGTGAGCAGCCCCCCTTCTCAAGTCAGAGCCTACACGCCAAAGAGACCCAGAGCTGAACTAACTTTTGACATGGACATTGCCGAAGTTGTGTACTTCAATGACAAGTACGACAACAATAAGTTCACTGTGGCATCCAAGAGGATATTGAGAGCAAGGAGGGTCAGAATCTGGACGAATATCCTGGAGGAAAAGTGCAACAAATTGCTTGTAGTGACAGATCTGGTCACCTACACCTGGTTCAATGGCAACACTATTTCCCGTGTCCCCTACTGCCATGTGCAGGAAGTCCGAAACTTGATGGTCAATGCTAGCAAGCTGAGAGTATCCAAGAAGGCAAGCACTCCATACAAAATGAGGAACAAATCACTCTCAGAGTTCTTCACAGCACAAGAGTCGAGGACACAGTCCAGTGCTCTGACCAAGCCTGGAAAACCACAGCGGCAAATAGTGTCCAAGGAGAAGATGGATATCCTACTTGGTCAGTCTATTTGTAACATCTACATAATATTACGTGTAAATTGATATACACATGAGGCCTTTCCCAGTGGACGGGAGAAAGGAGATATGTTGAAGTGCCCGAAACAAGCACTTAATGACTGGTTCTGCTCCAAGAGAACAACCTCTACCTCCTCCAGTAAATGCTTGAGTGTAAAGCAGTGTAAGGGGGGGGGGGGGGGGGGGGGGGGGGGGGAGGAGGGTGGACGAGGCACCTGACTCGGAGGGAGGCTGGATGAGGCACCTACACCTGTTACAACCCAAGCTTTAGTTTCAGTCTTGAAAATTGGCCCTCAAAAAGAGTATATGGCTATCAGCTGCTAGCCAACAAATCAGCAACACTGTAACACTGATCCACTATCTGGGAAATGAGAAGGCTGTAGTCGACTTTCCCCATCAGAGTGCAAAGAGAAACCGAGACAAGATAGACGAAAACTATGCTGCACTACACTGCATTGTGTGTTCGCTGTTTGCCAGCACTGATGGTTTAGTGGCAAAAAGTGGTATCATGGCAAACATTGTATGAAGACCAATGGCTGGCTCCCTGGGGCAAATTGGTTCTGCTTCAAGAGTACAACCTCCACTTCCTCCAGAAAATGGTGGAGTACCATGCTGTGGACTCGGAGGGAAGGGTGGACGAGGTCACCTACACCTGTTGCAACTCAAAAGAAAATTATCAACCACCGTCCCTCCATGATAACGGAACGGCAGCAACCACTAATTCTGAACCCTCTCTACTAGCCTAGCCCCCCCTCTCGGTAGCACTCAGAGGTCTAATAAGGATTACGTGTTGAGCAGTCAAATGTCCTAGCACTTTAGATTTTGATTGGTCATTTACAAAATATGCTAGGTCATGCCTGTCACCCCCAAAAAATCAAAAGAGCATGAAGTGTGTTCTCCATGCTAGATTCAAATCCATGTTGGTTGTGTGTATATGTGTATTGACAAGAGCGCATAAGTAGGTCGCGCGGAGTAAGAGCGTGTAACTTCCGGGAAATTCAAACCGGGCAAAATACATGAGTTGTACCAAAAATAGCTATAGCGTGTCTAAACACTTGTAGTGATTCTTTCCGCCGCGTGATAATTGACTAGAGCGGCGACACCATGGTCATTATTCTGTGTTGTTGTGCGCAGCTGTGTAGTTCTTAGCCAAGTGACGGCAGGAAGCGACAGCGACAGCTACCAGAGAACGCTCTACGGTTGTGCTAAAGGCTAACCTAGTTAGCCTCGTACCCAGGCGGTACGAGGCTAGGCTATATTAAACCTAGTCTACTCGAACCGTCACAACAACGGTTATTGTGTGGATGTTCTTACCTGAGGCTGGAGGTGGAGGACATCGACACGCCACGGTGGGTTATAGGTTCAAATAAGCTTAGCCGGAGCCGAATTGCTAGCCATTTAGATCTTCGCACCTCGCTAACGCAGTCACAATTACCGCCGTACGGCTTCAGGTGCAACCGGATGTTCTATTTTTAGTACAACTCAAGTATTCCGCCTGCACTGCGGGCGCCTATTGAAGTTACACGCTCTTACTCCGGGGGCGTGATCTACTTATGCGCTCTTGGTATTGGGAAAAAAAGAATTTGGCTGACTAGAACTCATTCATAAAGAAAGAGAAAAAAGAAATTGGCAGATTCGAACCAGGGTCATGCACTTAGATGATTGTATTCATGCACGTTGATCGGTCGCGCCTACCGAACAAGTGCATTAGTGTGCGGTCATTTTAGCTAAATGCAAGGAAATTGACCGATGATCGCATGCTATTTCGACCTCTGTGCACTGAACCTCACTTCACTTCCCCTGTCGCTAACCCCACACCTCTTGGAGTGGACCAAGTTCACATGAAGGTTCACAAGTGGCTTGCCAAAAGCATTTCCTAGTCTTCTGAAACCAAACCAGGGGGAAGAGAGAGCCTAGCTGGTAACATTTGGCTGTCAATTTCCAGCACATCATTGTTCATGTGATAAACGAAGGACGTTCCTACATTCGTGGTAATATTGCGTGAGTTACAAATCAGTCACACAATATTGCTCTTCGCTTTCAAGGCATCTCCACCTTCACCGTGGTCCGAGACAGCAAACCACGACAGCTCACCTTGTGAACTGTTGATCCTGTGAGTGGCGACAAACGACGAGCGAGCTGGTCCTGCAAACAAACAGCAGTGAACAGCAAGATCAGACCAATGGCCCTCTCCTACGCACTGTCATCAGCCTTAACCATTGAGAGGTACTCTGTCCCGGAACGTTCTGAGTCTACAATTCGTGCGTTAGCACGGCAGTAGCAGTAAAGGTAAACACCTACAAAATAATCACATGTTCACATAGTTTTGTAATCTGATTGGTTCCACCAGATCCAGGCGCTGGAAGTTGACAGCTTTTCTTGTGAATGTTACCAGGCTCTCTCCTCCCCCCGTTTTTTTTGAGGAGAGCGCCTGGGAATGAGGTGTAGATACAGGTCCCCAAACCTCGTAAACCAACACACCATAGTAGCTAGGACAGACCCCTCCGAAAACCGTCTACTGCTGCCCTCCTCCAAATCCTTGAGATGTGATAACCAGGGTCTTACTTCCACTGGAATATGGAATTTTAACCAAATCCTGGAGATGTGATATCCAGGGTCTTACTTCCACTGGAATATGGACTCCTAACGTGTGTACCTCCACGTCTCCTACAACCAACCAACCAACAGAATACCAGTACTGTGGTTGTAGTGGGTGTACATGTATCCTCCCCAAACTTTGGAATCTACGATACGCACCGTATGATTATAACAAGCAGCATGCTAAGCATGAAGTAGCCTCGTTTCCAGGCCCTCGGAAGGGGGAGAAGAGTTCTCTCCCCTTTCCGAGTGCTGGGAATTGTTAGCAGAAAGTTGCTTCATCCACTCACAGGGTCGTTCCCACCAACAAGTTCTCACTGCAGGACGTGTGGGTTGGGAATGAGGGTATTACAAGTAGCGCTGCTTACCCGTGAACGGCTGGGTACTGTCACTCCATGCAGAGCACGAGACGATCTTTCAGCCATCATTTCAACCACTACGACTGGAACTTAGAACTGCATGAAACTTTCATTCATCAACTCGATTACTTGTAGTGGAAGTATGCTCTCATTCCTGTGTCCTGTTCCTTGTGCATAGGACTCCGAGGACGTTCCTGAGGTGGGCGGCCTCATGGGTGAGTGGGTTGTACCACAGGATGAGCAGCTCGGCCACCAGCAGCTGGCTCAAGATGCTTCGTGGTGCCCTCTGCAGCCATCTCTCGGAGTAGGGAACTCTGGTAGAGGGGAGATCAAACACAGAGCTAGATAAAATAGTAACAGTCCACAGTGTCCGATTGCTCCACAATTCGGTCTACACATACAGTGTATTTAGGTTCATCCCCGGGCCCGCTTTCTTAGCCGCATACTTGACTGTAGCTTTTCTTGGCTCAGTTCAACAGACAAGTATGTGGCTAAGACGGTGGAGATGAAGAAGCTTGCAGTTGAGGCCATGTTGTACTAACAACAGGTATGTTGGTGCAGAGTGAGGCAGCATTGGTGGGAGGGAGTAGCTCTGCTGCAGAGGAGGGTCTGGAGAGTGATATTGGCCAGCCACTAGAAAGAATTGTAGCTGGGCTACCGCAGTGAAATGTGAGGTGTAGTAGCCTTCTTCCGGTTATGGGATTTCCCAAGGCATCTGATGATCTTTGCAGCCGAGTCTGCATGCCTTGGCTAACTGAGAGGCATAACTGCAGGGTGGGGGGCAACCCTTGGAGAGACTTCAGCTGGGCCCACTTGGGGTGCTGACTGAGTGGAGGTCAATCCTGGAGATGTACTCCTCTTCTGCAGTAACGGTATGTCACCACTCAGCTGTGCACTGTCTAGGATTGGGCCATGCAGCAACTTGTCAAACCAATAAACTAGTATTGCAGCAGAGATCAGGGTTGGGTGTCCCAGGAAGTGTCTGGGAGAGGAGACTACATCTCCGAGGGGTTCTTTGGAAGTGTTGGTAGTTACGTCGGGCTGATCACTGTCCACTCTGCTGGGAGTTAGCATGGTGAACATGGTTGGGCTTAGATGGAAGTGGTTCGGTTCGGTACTTTGAGGTGTAGAGGCTGGGCCAATTGGGAGCCTGTAATGGTGTCGCTGGGCAAGATAGATTTGCTGGAGGGATTTCAGGAGGATCCAGCAGTCGTCCTACCAAGCTTGGTTCCATTTCTGCTCTACCTGTAGAACAGTCTCCAATAAGTATCTCTTTCATTCCATATGTCGGATCTGACATGTGTTGGACAACACACCAAGAGGATATATATACCACCTTCCTGATGTCACTCTCCTGTGTGCCCCAAATTAGTTAAGACCGTGCAGCAGCTGAGCTGGGACAAGTGGTAGAGGAACTGGGTAGCAACTCTACAGGGGAGATGGTTGGTGACGAACTTGCGGAGGGTTGCTGATCATGCTGGCTTGGGATTCCGGCTACTATATCCTTGATGGTTGGGCCTTGTGCTTCAGAAGGAACTCTGATCTTCCATTCGCGTTCGGCATCGCATGATTTGACGCTTCCGTAGTTTGGTTTTGGTTCTTGCTCTGCCTGGTGGTCAAGAAGGCCGCTTGTTTGATGGCATCCAATCTATTAGTCAGTTGCTCGTCAGTTACAGCACTTTGAACTCTCTCTGATCTTGCATTTATGTTACTTGGACAACCATGGGTACTCACTGATGCAGATTGCTGGTCTTGGACTGTTCCATCCTGAAGATCCATTATCATCCTCAGTTCGCTGAGCAAAGCATGCAGCTATATATACGCAAATAAAGACTTCAGTAGCAGTTACACCCTTGGTGCAGATTGCGTGCTAAGACAAAATTATTCTTCTATTAAGCCCATCCTTGAGCTCCAGAGAGTGTGGGTCCTCAGTGAAGCTACAGCTCCACCTTGTGCTCACTTCTGGGACAGTGGTGAATACATCCGATACACTCAAATATGGAGTTTGAGCAACCTTTCATTGAAGTCAATCACAGCTCATGAATCACGTCATAATGCAAACTGGGGTTCTCCAATGTACGCGGATGACCTGGCTGTGGTTGCTGGCTCTCCTGCTGAATTACGGGCATTGCTCAATATTGTTGCTGCTTATGACAGGATGTGCGTACAACCTCAATGCAAGCTTCTCATCTCCATGATTTCCAGAATCTTCAGTCTCAACCAATTAAACCACCTTCCTGAAATCTTCAACCGGGAAAGAAGTGAATATACTTAGCGTTCCTAGAAGATGTGATGAATACCATATTTCTGAATGCGAGAGTTTCAAGATTTATCATCCTCTATCTCATGGTCTGGTGACACTAAGCAAACTTGCGCAGGTAATTTCCAAATCTGAATCCGTTTCAGGAGACGTTCGTGAGTCATAGGGGGAGCCAAACCCAGCTCGAGAGGACCCGTCCGCAACTTGACAGGTGGTGACTTGTCAGAATTAGGAGCTCGTCATGACCAAACCAGAGAGATTTTCCTCAGCTCAACGGGAGACTGTTTGAAGAACAGCCTAAAGGAGTGGATTGCACACTCAACTTGGTTCCGCACCATGTGGAAACTGGGACGAATCCACCAGTGAAGCAATCAGTGAGAAGGGTACAATTTGTTTATCACGAAGATAATGGTCACCGTGGAATGGAGAAGTTGGGAGTGATTAGACCTTCAGGAAGTTCAAGGAGAATGGGATCAATTCTGCGTTGATTACAGGAGGTTGAATACTCTCACCAGGAACGATGTGCACTCAAACGGACAACATCTTGGACATATTAGGATGCACAAAGTTCTCCTCCATTTAAGACCTTGCTGATGGGTATTGACAGATTGGTCTGCATGTCGAGCTGTCTGCCAAATCAGTGTTTGCCACAAATCGGGGTCAGCACGAATTCACCATGATGCCTTTTGGCATGCGTACGTCCTCTGCCACATTCCAGAGGCTTGTGGAGATTGTCATTGGTGCATGGCCTAATCTGGAAGTTCAAGGAGGATGGGCTGACCCCGGAACTGCTGCTTTGCGTATATCGATGATGTGCTAGCATGTTCACACAAATTTTTAGCAGCACCATGAAAATCTCTGGCACGACTACGTCGAGCAGGATTATACATGAGGTTATGAAGTGTCTGGCTTCGAGAGAAGTGCCTTGTCATCGCCATGTTTGCATTCCAATTCTACTCGATGGAGCTGAACATGCGTGAGCGAGTGCACCACACATTTTACGTACTACCCATGGTCTCCCTCTCTTCAGCTCTCACTTCTCTGGTAGGTACATGTAGCAGCAATATATCCACCAGCAATAATTGAATTTTATCAACTCTATTATTAACCTTGAAGAGGGCTACCGCTAAAGGTCCTACTAGCCAGACCCAAGTGCCCCCCAATCTTTCCATCTGGCGCGACCTAGTCACTACTAAATACTCTGGACAAGCTTCATCTCCCAGAATCTTCTGTAAAATTACCTTCTTCTGAATGTGACATCGTCAAGATTGGTCATCCTCCATCTCATTGGTCCATCACTGCTGGTGACACTAAGCAAATTAGTGCAAGTCATTTCCGAATCCAACTCCTGGCTGGTTGTGATGACCTGGAAAAATATGTAGCCAAATTCCGTGTAATCTAATGTGCTCTTTGCAGTCTGGCCAAATCAAAGTGTTCCATCAAATTTGCACTTTGATTTCCGGCAAGAACACTGGTGGTGTGTCCAGGACTTTTTCGTAAGGTGGCAAATTCAATCACCATGTAGGTAGGTGTTGTGGTCAAGCGTCCAGAACCAGAAGAACTGGACTTCTTCGTGTGGTGCAGGTCTTTCACCACTTGCTCCATCCATTCAAACACATCGAATAACATTTTGAGACTCAGTCAGTGGGTTGACAAACAATCGCTGGACATCTGGCAGCTTCTCAACAAACGTAGCACGCTGAGCAGGGTGTTTAACCATTATGTTTCACCATACGGACACAGGTCTATGCTGAAGCAGTGTGTAAGGATACATAGCTGTTGACATACACCACTGCACTTCTGTGAGTATAGCCATGTGTCCAGACAAAACCCATCATCTCTATCCACAACTGCGGAGTTGTCCACGGGTCATCAGGAGTAGCTGTAATGGAATCGATCGGTGATTCATCAGGAAACGTTCGTGAGTCATAGGAGGAGCCAATCCCAGCTCGAGAGGACCTGTCCGCAACTTGACAGGAGGTGGTGTTATTATGACTTGCCAGAATTAGGAGCTGGTCATGACTCAACCAGAGAGATTTTCCCCAGCTCAACGGGAGACTGTTTGAAGAATGGGAAACCGCTTTTATCGGGTCCTCATCTGAGCTGATTGCAAAATATTCTGACGTGCTCGCACTAATCTCAAGTTGGTTCCGCACCATGTGGACACTGGGAAGAATCCACCAGTAAGCAATCAGCGAGAAGGGTACCAATGTATATTACGTAAGATAAAGGTCACAGCAGAAATTCGAGGAGGATGGGAGTAGTCAATTCTGTGTTGATTACAGGAGGTCGAATACTTTCACCGGGAAAGATATATATATACACTCGCTATCCCAAATGGACAACATCTTGGACATATTGGGAGGTACGAAGTTCTGCATGCAGAGTTGTCTGCCAAATCAGTGTCTGTCACAAATCGGGGTCGGCACAAATTCACCATGGTGCCTTTTGGCATGTGTAAGTCTCTGCCACATTCACGAGACTTGTGGAGATTGTCCTTGGTGGCCTGATCTGGAACAGCTGCTTTGCGTACATCGATGATGTGCTGGCGCGCTCACACAAATTTTAGCAGCACCTTGAAAATCTCTGGCAAGACTGCATCGAGCAAGATTGCCATGAAGTGTCTGGCTTTGAGAGAAGAATTGCCTTGTCTTCGTCATGTTTTGCATTCCAATTCTACTCTATGGAGCTGAACACACACGGTCTCCCACTTCGATGAAGCCTCTCACCTCTCACTTCTCTTGTAGGTAGCAGCAATATTGAAGTACTTATGCACCAGCCAAAGTTGAATTTTATGAACTCTATGATTAATCTTGAAGAGGGTTCGTAAAGGTCCTCCTAGTCAGACCAAGTGTCCAATCTTTCTTTCTGGTGTGACCTTGTCCCTACTGAACACTCTGGACAATCTTCACCTCTTTGATTTCCGTCTCAACCGACTAAACCACCTCCTTGAAATCTTCAATCAGGAAAAAACTGACATATTTGAGGAATGCGATGAATACCATATTTCCATTAGTGCAGTTTCAAGATTGGTCGTCCTCCAGCTCATTGGTCCAGAGCTGAAAATAAAATTTAGTATTGGTTGGTCAGTATGTCCAGACATATTCAATTTTGCCCGGACATTGAGTTGTTTTGGCTGGACAAAAAAAAATTCTTTCGAAGTCACTATAATTGATGAATGTATGAGTTCCACATGGTGATACTGTACACTAAACGTTAAGCTCAGCGATGGGAGCAACCGAAGATGGACCAAGGCCAGGAGAATCCAAACTTGAGGAGCAACAACACGAGTATGCTGATCAGTTCTTTGCTGCCTTCAATCTTAGACTTGAATTTCACGCACACCTTGTACCTTAGCTCAATTTTCTTTGCTCCCTCGTTCCTTACCTCACAGTCTGTCCAATTTGGCTTGCCATTTCATAAACGTTGTGTGGGGCTACATTTCGCTTCTTTCTTGAAGGTAGCCTCGTTCCCAGGCCCCGCCCAACTTTTCGTCGCTTGCAGTACGGCTACCGAAAGTGGCGTGGGAACGAGGCCAGCTCGAAGGCCCATCAATGGCCATCATCGATCTGTGGCTCAGGATGATGTCGCTTCATGGCCGTCCAGATCGAACCAAGCACTCCACCGGTCCAAGGTAAGACAAGAACAAGAAGTAGCTAACGTAGCTAGCTAGCTAGCTCTCGCGCGCACTCTCGATCTCGATCTCGCGGCGATTGTTGTAGGGCCACGTGCGTTAACGCATGCGCACAACTACTATACTTCACGAGGCTATAGCTAGCGGCTGATGGTACGAGGCTGTGATCGCGACTGTACCACGACGAAACGGCTAAAGAACTGACCGCCACCGTTCTGAGTCACAAGGGATCCTACGTAGGAGAAAGAAGCTGAACGTAGACCATGCTAGCTATTGCAGGCACTGTCACTAAACGTCCGGACAAAGTGGCCAGTCAAGCAACCATTTGTCCGGCCCTTTCCCTTTCTTGTGCGGAAATTGACCGTTGTCCGCACGTTATTTTCAGCTCTGTTGGTCCATCACTGTTGGTAACACTAAGTGCAAGTCATTTCCGAATCCCGATTGTGATTGCCTGGAAAAGATGTAGCCAAATTCCGTGTAATCTAATGTGCTCTTTGCGGTCTGGCCAAAGCAGAGTGTTCCGTCAAATTTGCACTTTGATTAAACAATTTCCGGCGAGAACACTGGCGGTGTGTCCAGTTCTTTGTGTGATGACAAAATTCAATCACCATGCAGGGTAACTACAGTAGGTGTTGTGTTCAAGCATCCAGAACCAGCTTCTTCGTGAGATGGTCTCTAACCACTTGCTCCATCCGCTTGAATACATTGAATAACATTTTGAGACTCAGTCAATGGGTTGAGAAGAGTATTTAACCATTACGTTTCACCATACTGACACAGGTCTGTGTTGAAGTAGTGTGTAACAGGGAAGGATATTATAGCTGTTGACATACACCATTGTAGTTCTATGAAGTCTGTGAGTAGCCATGTGTCCAGACAAAACCCATCATCTCTATCCACAACTGCAGAGTTGTCCACGGGTCATCAGGAGTAGCTGTAACGGAATCGATCGGTGATTCATCAGGAAACGTTCGTGAGTCATAGGAGGAGCCGATCCCAGCTCAAGAGGACCTGTCCGCAACTTGACAGGAGGTGGTGTTATTATGACTTGCCAGAATTAGGAGCTGGTCATGACTCAACCAGACAGATTATCCCTAGCTCAACGGAAGACTGTTTGGAAACCGCTTTTATCGGATCTTCATCTGAGCTGATTGCAAAATATTCCGACGTGCTCACACTGATCTCAACTTGGTTCCGCACCATGTGGGCACTGGGAAGAATCCACCAGTAAGCAATCAGCGAGAAGGGTACCAATGTTTATCACGAAAGATAACGGTCACAGCGGAAGAAATGGAGAAGTTGGGAGTCTTTAGACCTTCAGGAAATTCAAGGAGGATGGGAGTAGTCAATTCTGTGTTGATTACAGGAGGTCAAATACTTTCACCGGGAAAGGTACGCACTCACTACCCCAAATGGACAACATCTCGGAACTATTGGGAGGTACGAAGTTCTCCTCCTCTTACGAGTTTGCAAATGGGTATCGGCAGGTTGGCCTGCATGCTGAGTTGTCTGCCAAATCACAAATCGGGGTCTGCACAAATTCACCATGGTGCCTTTTGGCATGTACAAGTCTCTGCCACATTCAAGAGGCTTGTGGAGATTGTCCTTGGTGGCCTGATCTGGAACAGCTGCTTTGTGTACATCGATGATGTGCTAGCGTGCTCACACACATTTTAGCAGCACCTTGAAATTCTCTGGCAAGACTGCATCAAATAGGATTGCACACGAGGCTACAAAGTGTTTGGCTTCGAGAGAAGAAGTAAAGCGCCTTGTCTTCGTCATGTTTTGCATTCCAATTCTACTCTATGGAGCTGAACTGCGGACCAACAGCAAGGTGGAGCTGAACATGTTTGAACGAGTGCACCACAAATTTTGTATACTATCCAAGGTCTCCCTCTTCGATGAAGCCCCTCGCCTCTCACTTCTCTTGTAGGTTGCAGCAATATTAGTACTTATCCACCAGCAAAACTTGAATTTTATCAACTCTATGATTAATCTTGAAGAGGGTTCGCTAGTATTAAAGGTCCTCCTAGCCAGACCCAATCTTCTTTCTGGCGCGACCTTGTCCCTACTGAATACTCTGGACAATCTTCATCTCCCTGATTTCCTGAATTTTCAATCTCAACCAACCTTCACCTTCCTGAAATCTTCAATCAGGAAATATTTGAGGAATGCGATGAATACCACATTGCCGATTCTCAAGATTGGTCGTCGTCCACCTCATTGGTCCATCACTGCTGGTGACACTAAGCAAATTAGTGCAAGTCATTTCCGAATCCCGAATGTGATGGCCTGGAAAATGGTGTAGACAAATTCCGTGTAATCTAATGTGCTCTTTGTGGTCCGGTCAAAGTAAAGTGTTCCGTCTGCCAGCCCTTAATTTGTACTTTGATTAAACAATTTCAGGCGAGAACACTGGTGGTGTGCCCAGGACTTCTCCGTGTGATGGCAAAATTCAATCACCATGGCAGGGTAAGGTGCTGTGGTCAAGTGTCCAGAACCAGAAGAACTGGACTTCTTCATGCGATGGTCTCTCATCACTTGCTCAATCCGCTCGAACACATTCAATAACATTTCAACACTCAGTCACTGCATTGACATACACTGGTTCGACATCTGGCTACTTATCAACAAATGAGCAGGAATATACCACTGGGGCTGTAGAACTCACGTGTAACAGTGTCCAGACGAAACACTGAGCACCATCTCTATCCACAATTGTGGAGCTGTCCACGAGTCATCAGGAGTACATGTAATGGACTTGAAAGAATCAATTCGTGATTCATCAGGAGAGGAGTCAATCCCAGCTCGAGAAGAGAAGACCTGTCCGCAACTTGACAGGAGGTGGTGTTATAGGCTTGTCAGAATTTGGAGTAACCAGACAGATTTTCCCCAGCTCAACGGAAGACTGTTTGAAGAATGGGAAACAACTTTCGTTGGATCCACATCTGAGCTGATTGCAGATGTGCTCGCACTGGACCTCAGTTTGGTTCAGCACCATGTAGACACTGGTACGAATCCATCAGTGAAGCAATCAGGGAAAAGGGTACCATTTGTTTAGATAACGGGCACGGTGGAAGAAACGGAGAAGTTGGGCATGAATAGACCTTCAGTAAGTTCAAGGAGGATGGGAGTAATCGATTCTGCATTGATTACAGGAGGTTGAATAAGGAAAGATGTGCACTATGGACGACATCTTGGACATTTTGGGAGGTACAAAGTTCTCCTTCAATTAAGACCTGGCTGATGGGTATTGGCAGATTGGTCTGCATGTAGAGCTGTCAGCCAAATCTGTGTTCTCCATAAATCGGGGTCTGCATGAATTCACCAAGATGCCTTTTGGCATGTGTAAGTCCCTGCAACATTCCAGAGGCTTGTGGAGATTGTCCTCACTGGCCTAATCTGGAACAGCAGCTTTACATAATTATATCGTTGATGTGCTAGCGTGCTCACACAAATATTAGCAGCACCATGAAAATTTCTGGCACGACTGGGTCGAGGCAGGATTGAGCGTTGAGGCAGGATTGCACGAGGTTATGAAGTGTCTGGCTTCGAGAGAAGTGCCTTGCCTTGGCAACGTTTTGCATTCCAATTCTACTCTATGCATGGAGCTGAACTGTGGACCAACAGTAAGGTGGAGCTGAACATGCTTACCGCAAAATTTTACATACTATCCAAGGTCTCCCTCTTCGATGAAGCCCCTCACCTCTCACTTCTCTTGTAGGTAGCAGCAATATTGAACTACTTATCCACCAGCAAAACTTGAACTCTTGAACAGGGTTCTAGAGGTCCTCCTAGCCAGACCCAGTGCCCCAATCTTTCTTTCTGGTGCGACCTTGCCACTACTGAATACTCTGGACAAGCTGTCTGCAACTTGACAGGAGTTGGTGTTACTGACTTGCCAGAATTAGGAGATTTCTCCCAGCTCAACGTGAGACTGCTTGAAGAATGGGAAACCACTTTTATTGGATTGGATCCACATGAGCTGATTGCAGAAATGGAGAAGTTGGTAGTGATTACACCTTCAGGAAGTTCGAGGAGGATGTGATTCTGTGTTGATTACAAGAGGTTGAATACTTTCACCGGGAAAGATGTGCACTCACTACCACAAATGGACAACATCTTGAACATATTGAGAGGTACAAGTTCTCCTCCAGTTAAGACCTTGCTGACGGGTATCGGCAGATCAGTCTGCACGCTAAGTTGTCTGCCAAATCAGTGTTTGCCACAAATAAGGGTCTGCATGAATTCACCATGATACCTTTTAGCATGTGTAAGTCCCTGCCACGTTCCAGAGGCTTGTGGAGATTGTCCTAATCTGATTTGCATATATCGATGATATACTAGTGTGCTCACACAAATCTTAGCAGCACCTTGAAAATCTCTGGCAAGCGTTCTTAAGACTGCATCGAGCAGGATTGCAAATGAGGTTATGAAGTGTCTGGTTTTTGAGAGAAGATGTGCTTGTCTTCGTCATTCCAATTCTACTCCATGGTCGATAAAGCTCTTCAGCTCTTGTAGGTAGCAGCAATATTGAACTACTTATCCACCAGCGAAAGTTGCTTTTTATCAACTCTATTATTAATCTTGAAGAGGTTTCGCTAGTACTGAAGGTCCTCCTAGCTAGACCCAGTGCCCCAATCTTTGTTTTCTGGCACGACCTTGTCCCTACTTCTGGCATGACTTTGTCCCTATTGAATACTCTGGACAGTCTTCATCTCCCCAAATCTTCAGTCTCAACCAATTAAACCACCTTCCTGAAATCGTCAATCAGGAAACAAACTGAATATTAAGTCATATTTGGCATTCCTAGAGGAATGTGATGATTACCATATTTCTGAATGTGACAGTTTCGAGATTGGTCATCCCCTATCTTATGATCCATCACTGTTGGTGACACTAAGCAAGCTCGTAATTCATTCCTGAATCCAACTCTTGGTTGGCTGTGATAGCCTGGAAAAAGATTCTGCCAGATTCCGTCGTAGGAGCATCCCAATGATCCCAGTTGTAAACTCTGTGGTGCTCCTACGGAGGATGCTGAGCCACTTCATGTGACGAGTTGTTCTTTGAGAGATCCTGTACAGAGCTCCTTGCTGGTCTCAAGCAGCTTTGTGCCACCATACTCCACCCCAATCTCAATCTTGAACTGCACCTGGCCTTACATCCTGGGCAACTCTCCCCAAGTGGAGGCAAGAAAAGAAGAAGACAACACCATGCCGAGTGACTACAGTAGGCAAAGGGCATGCACTGTGGGCATCTAATATGGGCCCTTGTGGTCTGGTCAAAGCAAAGCACAATTTCTGGCGAGAACACTGGTGGTATGCCCAGGACTTCGTGTTATAGCAAAATTCAATCACCATGCAGGGTAAGGTGTTGTGGTCAAGTGTCCAGAACCAGAAGAATTGGACTTCTTCATGCGATGGTCTCTCATCACTCGCTCAATCCACTCAAACACATTCAATAGCAATTCAACACTCAGTCACTGCATTGACAAACACTGGTTCGACATCTGGCTACTTCTCAACAATTGAGCAGGGTTTCTTGGGTACATACCACTGTGAAGTCATGCGTAACAGTGTCCAGACGAAAAAATGAGCACCATCTCTATCCACAACTGTGGAGCTGTCCAGGAGTCATCAGGAGAAGCTGTAACGGGCTTGAAAGAATCGATCCGTGACTCATCAGATGTTTGTGAGTCATAGGAGGAGTCAATCCCAGCTCCAGAAGACCTGTCCGCAACGTGACAGGAGGTGGTGTTATTGACTTGCCAGAATTAGGAGCTGGTCATGAATTAACCATAGAGATTCTCACACTGTGGTTCAGCGCTATGTCGACGCTGGGACGAATCTACCAGTGAAGCAATCAGCGAAAAGGGTACCATTTGTTTACTATGACGGAAGAAATGGAGAAGTTGGGAGTCACTATATATACCTTCAGGAAATTCACGCAGGTTGGGGAGTAATCAATTCTGTATTGATTACAGGAGGTTGAATACTCTCACCAGGAAAGATGTACACTCACTACCCCAAATGGACATCTTGGACATTTTAGGAGGTACAAAGTCCTCTTTCACTTAAATGTAGACCTTGCTGAAGGGTATTGGCAGATTGGTCTGCATGTCGAGCTGTCTGCCAAATCAGTGTTTGCCACAAATCAGGGTCTGCATAAATTCACCATGATGCCTTTTGGCATGTGTAAGTCCCTGCCACATTCCAGAGGCTTGCGGAGATTGTCCTCACTGGCCTAATCTGGACTATCAACAACATGCTAGTGTGCTCACACAAATTCTAGGAGCAACTTGAAGAAAATCATGGCATGCATTCTTAAGACTGCATCGAGGACGATTGAACACGAGGCAACGAAGTGTCTGGTTTAGAAGTGTTTTGCTTTCGTCATGTGGCGACAAGAAGTGAGATCCTTCTAAGAGAGAGAAGATGAAGAATTATTCTCTCCGTCAGATGACATTCACGTCAGGCAGTTCCTAGGGATTGGCATCATATTACAGGTGCATTGTGTTACAGTTCGTATCTATTGCCTCACCACTTCATTCACTCATGAAGAAGGATACTGTGCTCAGCTGGGCTTCAGAGTGTCAGGATGCATGTGATGATTTGAATAATTCGCTGATGACTGGTCCTGTTGTAGCATATCAATTCAATCACCCACTCATTCTTGAGACAGGTCGATGCCAGCATGAAGGGCCTTGGGCAGTGTTGGCACAGCAGGAAACGTTCACCGTGCTGTGTTTGTATCACGATCACTTTCTCCCAATGAGCGTAATTACACTACCACAGAGTTAGAGACTCTTGCTCTCGCATGGGCAGCCAAACCGATCCGTTCATACATCTTGGGACACCGCTGCGCCACGCTAATGGCTGGATCATGGTGCTCTCCTCAACTCATCTGGTGAGCGATGGTTTTGTATATAATATTTCCTGCAAATTTCAGTTATTCGCTTCTGGTACGACATTGTCTCTTTGTTGTAAACAATTGCCTACTCCCGTACATTGCCTTCTGACTCCCTGTCAAGGTGACTGCCACCTATATGAAAAATTCAGACATGGTAAGTGTAGCACCAACTTTCTGCTTCAGAGATTTAGAACGACTTTAACCTACATGTGTGTTTAAGATGGTCGAAATGGGAGGGCTCTATCCCACACCACATAACAAACATAACAATGAATTGATAATGAGGGGGCTTTGATGTTGGAGTGTATTTATGTATGGGTCTAGCTTCCTTTATCTCCTATAATGTTAGCCTTGTTCCCAGGCTCTTCCCCAGCTTTTTGTCGCATACTGTACAAAAACAGGGAGAGAGCCGGGAAGATCTCGTCACGTGCACGATGACGTGCTATGTGTGGTTTTATGTGTGGTTTTGGTAATCAAATTATTGCCCATGCATGTTGTTTTCTATCTTGCTGGATGAGGAGTCCTTGGAAGACCACAATGAACTACCGTGAGTACTGAAAACAAGTTTTATAATATGACCACGGTAGTTATAGGGAGGTACACGATGGATTCAAGGGACAAATCACGAGCGAACGCTCGGGCTATAGCTAGTCACGCTTGCTAGCTATATATCAAGTATCCTTGGCTAGCTAGTCATGCTTCCCTCGAGTACATGTAGTACACAGGTCACGGGTAGAATCTATACACCCAAGCGGACATGCTGTACCTAGCGTACCTCGGCGTCCGCCGGGCCACGCCAGCTAGGCATAGCCAGCTAACAGGTTTGCTAGCTGGTCAATTTTAAGCCATGTTCATATTGTAGAAGTCGCTATCAGGACTCAAAGTTGTTTGTTGTGGTCTTTCAAGGACTCCTTGCTGTCATGCTGAGCGGCATCCAGTACTGAGACCGTCAACAAGTCTCCAGCACGTTTGAATGGCAATGGTTAACAAGGATTGGTGCCACTTCGCCTACTCCAATTTCGCCTACTCCCATTTCGCCTACTCAACTAAAAAAGGTATTTTATTGATCTGCAGATATTTTAGTATACTTCTGTATCGAGACTATCGAGACTTCTGTGTCCACCTGCTCCTGCTTCATTATTTCAACCAGTTCAAAAACATTTGGGTGTGCTTTTCTGGCCACACGCTTGAGTATGTTATGCCAACCTTCAACATGATTGTTGGTCCTGGGGCTGCCGGAATCTGTCTCGTACACATTCCATAATTAGCGGGGAGAGAAATTGCCCACCAGCCATGTTGCTTCAAAATATGAGATGAACTCATCAACCCTCGGTAGGTTTGGGACAGACATCTTGATTGGTTGCCATGCTAGCCGAACAAATCGAAGCGGCACGAAAGCAAGTGCCACTGTTTGGCGTACAAACCGACTGAAAGTAGCATCTTCTCGATAGGCAACCTGTAGCCCAAGTTTGGATATTTTGCGGTTAAGAGCTTGGGCAAAGTGGAAGAAGCACCCCTTCACTTCTGTAGTAGGACATCATTACCTGTCAAGGACATCAATACCTCACAAAACTGTCCAAAACATCAATACCTGTCAATAAGACTTCCATTCTACCATGGAAAAACTTTTTTAGTTGAGTAGGCGAAATGGCACTAATTCATTATTAGTAGGCGAAATGGGAGTAGGCGAAGTGGCACAAAACCGGTTAACAAATGCGTGGGCAATAACTCGATTACCAAAACCACGCATACAACCATGCATAGAGAGTACGTCATCACGCATGTGATGAGATCTTCCAAGGCTCTCTCCCCGTTTTTTGGACAGTATGCGACAAAAAGCTGGGGAGGAGCCTGACAACGAGGTTATATAATGTAACACCTTCAATTGGGTCACTTGGGGCAAGCCTGAGCAAGCCTTACACAGACCACATAGTACATGAGCTGCACCTGTCTGTTTATATAGAGACAGTGTTCTCGCTAGGCCTTTAGCAGATGGTGCAGCACCATTTGGTTAATCAAATCTCCATTTGGATGTGGCAAACTTAAGTAGGTGCACCATTTGGATCACTTCCTTAATTATATGTTTCCCTGCCCACAGCAGCTGCTGGCAAGGTTTCCCACTTAACATTCAATAGTAGTGTGTAAACAAAGCTTTTTGCATGTCTGCACGGTACAAATTCAGTCTGCATGATACAAATTGCAGTCTGCATGATACAAATTGCAGTCTGCATGATACAAATTGCAGTCTGCATGATACAAATTCAGTACAGGAATATGCAGTTCAGTCTGTTGGTGTGCATGTGGAGCTAGAGGTCAGTGTGGAGCTAGAGGTCAATGTGGAGGACTGCAGAAGCTTGATACGCCTCTTGCCAGCTGACTCCCACCTCCTTGCTGCTGGCAAAGGGTCCCATTCTGCTGTACTTGGGCCATCCATTGTTACCCTAACTAGCGAGTCTAGAGTCTTTGTGCGTAGGCGATTGCGCAAGGGAGTCTTGATACGCTTTACAGCAGAAAAAACCCGTTCCACCTCTGCAGAAGATGCTGGAAGCACAGCAACTCTGGCTAGAAGTGATGCAATGAGAGGATAGGCAGCTAGCATGGTCTGGCGATTACCCTCACTCCACATTACCATCAGAGCATGTTGTAGGGACTGAGGGGTAAGAGAGGATGCAAGGGAGCGATAGGCTAGAAATTCATTCCACAGCTTGTGGCCATCCATTCCCATGGTGGTGCCTAGCTCTATTACCAAAGATGGGGTTGCCTTCTCTACATTTCTGGGGTCCAATAAACCAAGGAGGGAAAGTAGATGGGCTTGTGGAAACCTATTTCTCAAATTCTCCAAAAGAGCAGACAAATATTGTTGTGCTTTCCTGGTAAAGTTTGGAAGATCAACTTCTGCCAACTTGGATGCATGAGAGACAGACACCTTCAACTCCAACAAGTACCCTCCTTTGAAGACATCTCCTTTGAGGGTTTCCAGCGCATTGATATGCTGGTTCAGTAGAGGTTCCAGGCTAAGGAGGTTGAGGTCTTTTGTCTGGAACGCAGTAGACAGACTGCCCAAGATAGAGAGGACGTCTGACATGAAATACAATGTGACTACGAACCAAGGCTTCTTAAGGTGTGTCAAGAGCGCATGATGACATCATTGTTTTTTCACGGCGGAGGAGGAAGAGCGTGTGACTTCGTATTCTCCCGTGGTGAAGGCAGAATCTTTCGCGTGTACTAAAAATAGCACATCCGGTCACTTTGTAGCTAGATTGCGGGTGAGAGCGTGAGAACTAGATCTACAGAAACAGCTGCGAAATGGCCGATCTCGAGCCAGAGGACTATCAGTCGGAGAAGGATCGCGTGTTGCCCAAGAAGAAAATGAAGAGTTTGATCGAAAGGCTATCGGGAGCGGATCGAGCAAAGCTAAAGGAATTCGTCATGAAGGAGATGGATTCAGGGCATCATCTGAAGTGCTTTCCCGAAAGGCAAGCGTTTTGGAAAGCGTGTGTTGAAACTGGGGCGATGGAAGCGTTTATACTAGCTCTGTTTGATCAGTACTTGAAGTTGCTTCGCACACTGAAGGGGCGAGAAAAGTATTCAAGTTTACAAGTGAAATGGATGGATTTCGTTCGGTTTTGCATAGGCTGTCGACGGGAACGGAGGCTTCTATCCAGTGGGATGTTGGGGTTAGTAAGACAGCGCTTAACCCGTCCATGTCCACTAAGACGGCTATAGTTTCGTCCCTGGCACGGGCAGTATTTGCTTTCTGTCAGCAGGCAATGGTGTCGATGAAAGAAGGCGACTGTGATTCTCAAGAAGAAGAAGAAGAAGAGGAAGTTGATGTAGTCGAAGAGACAGGTGTTGGTGCAGATGAAGCTTCGTTGCATCGTCTTGGAGGTTTTGCACTGTATGCTCTAATAAAAGCCCATCAGAAGTCTGCTAATCCAGATGTATTGTCAATTCTCAAGAGCATTCGAATGCCACTTGATGCAAAGGCGGTGGATTTGCCTTCCAACATCCAGCATTTGGACAAGGGAGGAATGACCTTCATGAAGAAAGAGATGCTGGGATACCTCGCCATGGTATGTGTGGGTACCCTGCTGGAAAAACTCTACATGAAACATGCATGTTTCATGTATACCACAGCATATTTCATGCATGGTGATCCATGCATGTTTCATGTTTTTCCTATACTGTATACCATGCACGTTTCATGTTTCATGCATGAAACATGCATGGAACATGTCAGAATTTCGGACGCTTTTCATTCATGAAACATGCATGAACCATGCATGAACCATGCATGAACCATGCATGGCATGAAACATGCATGAATTTCGGACGCTTTTCATTCATGAAACATGCATGAACCATGCATGAACCATGCATGGCATGAAACATGCATGAATTTCGGACGCTTTTCATTCATGAAACATGCATGGCATGCATGGAATGCATGGTTCATGCACAAAGCATGGAAATTCGAATACTATATGCGAGAATCATGCAGAAATCGTGCATGGATCACAGGGACATGTTTCCATGATACCATGTCCTGGTGGGCAATACAGTACAGCATAAGCATGCATAGCAGTCAACAGGGCCCCGGACTATAGCCGTCAACGGGACTTTGGATGTGCATTATCACTCTCCTCTTATTGCCACAATTTTGTTGTTGACCTCATGATGAATATTATATATGAGCAATTTTCTATTACACGTTACCAGAATTACTACTATATATCACAGCTGTGCTAGTCTTAACTTCTCACTGAAGTGTGACTGAATGTACATGTACTTATTGCTATGCATATAGCGGGAAATTTTGTAGGTACAAATTTTCACCTAAATGGCTGAAATGACTTCAGAAGCGTATTTTCATATGCCCTGCATGCGTATTGCCACACCCCCTAGCATTACATGAACGTAACACGTATCGATGGTGTCGTTTTCGATTGAAGCAATGCACAATAGTGAGAGGGTACCACGTCTACAATGCTGACATCTGGGCCTTTGTTGTTGGCAGCATACTCATCGACCATTGCTGCTCAGTGAACTTGGCTTACTTCCATCTGTCACACTTCCCACAGCCTTGTTATCATCACAGGCTAACAGTCATAGACAGGTCCACTGGAATCTGGTAGGCCGTTCGAAGGCTAGAAATACGTTACAAACACCATCGCTTACTCGCCGCTTCCATGTGTTCAAGTGTTCATTACAATTTTGACCGTTAAAGCTTTCTATTTTCGTACATCTCAAGGCTTCATACGAAACACACAAAAATTTGCACCGTACAAAATTTCCCGCTATATGCAGTACGTATGTGCAAAGCCGCATGCACTAAATAGAATCGAAGTGGATATTGGTCCGGCAGGAAGTAGGGCAATGCATGGGTTAGGGTATATTAGGGCCAGGGCTAGGCCTGCACAATATCACTTTTTTCACCCCACGGTATATCATCACGCATGATGCCACGATATTACTAAATATCGTACAAAAGTAGCCATACAGCTTGGCAAGGGCAGAGGTAAGGCAAGGTATAACTAATAAAAGTACAATCTGGCTGTAAGATTACCGTCCTTCACGCACGCGGCATTTCGGGCGGTCAGGTGATCGTGGTTTGCCTTTCTCGTCCGCTTCGACGCCAAAGTCGTTCCAAACAGCAGTAACAGCTTCATTATTAACGAGATCTTGGCTTTGCCTGCAGCAGAATCACCAGGCTCTGTAGAACCATCGTGTGTACATCGCTCATCGCTAGCTATAATTATATATACTGATCGACTAGTGCCTCGTGCACTTACCGAATGTCCTAATTATCCGTTTTTCGAAAATACCGTTCACGTCCAAAAAACGTACCGCCGTGCACGCATACCGTCGATATCGGTAAATATCGCCATATCGTGCAGGCCTAGCCAGGGCCGGTTCTAGACGCGCGCGCATTTCCGGTACCGTATTTACTTCCTGCCGGACCAATATCCACGTCGAAATAGAATACCAGTCTGAAGCACTACATGAAGGCATGCAGCCTCCCACAAGCTACTTCAATACTGGTACCATAGTTTAACATTCCTGACAAATCTAAAGCAACCACAGGTCACGAATAACCCTCCTAGAATCAGAAAGGTATAGTTTAGATGGGACAGCCTGCTTGGAACCACAACAGGACACTCGATACATGTCATAATCAAGTTACTTCAACAACAGATTGTTGCTTACACTTGGCCCTGTACTGCATGCCACTATGTTCAGTGGCTAGACCAAAAAACCACTATGTTTCCACAAAGTATGGTTGCTGGATATCTCAGAGCTCTCCTATGGATGGGTGCCCTTCCGTCAGTCAAACTTGTTATAAGAGCTAAACTGCTTATGACCTTGCTGGTTTAACTGATAGCTACCAGATAGCTCATAATCACGAAGGCACAGAATTGGCTGTATATATAGCTGTACATGGTTAGCTGTATGTCGTATGGACTCACCAAATCTCAGTTGGCTGTATAGGCAATTGCAACTAGCCCTCTGAAACATTTGCAACTGTAGCTTGAGAACCAATATAGCAGCTAGACTATACTAGCTATAGCAAAACTAAAGGAGTCTAGAGCTACGCACGCACTGCTACTGCAACTTGCTAGACTCTAACCTAAAGCAACAAAAAATTTCAAATGAAATGGGCAGCTGCTGCATGTACGGTACTCAGACTGTTGGAGCCAAAGTAATTACTGCATGATTACTGGCTGATAATCATGAGTGCTGCAAGAGCTACATTTAGTAACTAGCTGTGAGATGCGTGGCAAGTAGTCAGCTACGAAGCGCTACAACTGCAACCCTGCAAAGGCTTCCTGGTGGGGCATAAGCACAATTGCAGCTTCACAGGAAGGTAAATTAAAATGACTATGCTGCAGCCTATAATACGCAGCTGAACCCTTCACAAATGCACTCCAGATAGCCACATAAAGAAGCTGGAAGTCTACATGGTTTGGTTTCATGACTTGTGTGTGTTTGGTGGATCGAAACATGTACATGTTTTATGAATGCAAGCGGAGATCCATGCATGGAAAGGGGACCTGTGAATATTCCATGAATGGAAATGGAAATCCATGCATGATGCATTCATGAAAAGGTAGATCCATGCATGATCCATGGATGGAAATGGAAATCCATGCATGTTGCATGAGACCCATGCATGATCCATGCATGGAAATGGAAATCCATGCATGGTGCATGAGACCCATGCATGATCCATGCATGATCCATGCATGGAAATGGAAATCCATGCGTGGTGCATGAGACCCATGCATGATACATGCATGATTCATGCATTTTACATGCGTCCATGCATGAAATCTGTTGAAACATGCATGTTTCATGCATAGAATTTCCAGCAGGGTATGCCCCTTTTCCCAGCCCCTTAGTCATGGACACCTATAGCTATACTGCATTTGGTGTGAAGACTATTTCCCTTACTTTAGGTTCATCAGCAAATGCGTGCTAGAAGCACTAAAGAGTTTTTCGGTGCATATGGAGCTCAATCGATGAAGGTATGTTTTATGGTAGCACCCTTATTGAGCTATGGTCTTACCTTTGTAACCACTCTACTGTACTACAGGTGATGGAAACAGAAATCAAAGCTGATGAACAGCTAAGGAGGAACTTTGTGTTCAGCTGTGGCGAAATTGGGATAGCGGAGTCAAGCGTTTTGAAGGAAATTCATGAAAAGTTGCTGGACAGGATGCTGCACACGCATGGAAACGAACTTGTTCAGAACCGACGGATGCTAACAAACCTCCAGGAAGGTCGCGTTGATGCACCAGTAATGCTGAGGGAATGCCTAAAAGTTGTAGCTGCGACTAACTCGAAACAGCTGTACCTACCTGATTTATAATCTGTAACTTCACTGCATGCTCTTGTATTCAATTTCTATTACTTTGAAGGGGATAAGTCCCTCCTGATATTGATCAACAACAAGGAAGCGAATGTTTAATTACAAACTCAATAACAATAATCACTCTCTCCTAGGCCGCTTCTTCACAGGAAGTTCACTTTCTTTTACAAATACTGGTGCATCTCTGTACTCATCTCGGACGTGAGTTCCATGTACACTTCGCTTTGTGAGCAACTGTGCTCTTGCCGACTGGTATGTAACAGCTGTTAGTGATCCACGGCTGGCATGTTTCAGCTGGCTGAAAATCGTCTCGATAGCAGATCCATTTGCTCGGAGAGGTGCAATGAAGGATTCAGGATGTTCCCTCAGACTTTCATGACAGAAATCCCGAAATCCATACCAGCATATTCTCATTAGATCCCATGTCTAAAGAAACAAAACAAAAAATTAGCACCTTGAAACTTGTCAATTCAGATGAGGCTTAGAATATAACCTAGTTGTACCCAAGCTCACCTGCCATGCAAGGAAGGACTTCTGGTATGGGGTGACAGGTACAAGGCCTGTAGTAAACAATGAAGACGACTACCAGTAAGAGGAAGTTTTATGATGTGTACCTGTATTATGGTATGAAATTGTACACTAGGATACCTTTCTCCAGAGCAGAGTCCAACCACTGGACGAAAAATTGGTAGCCTGTCTCCATTCTCTGTAGCAGCAGACAATCAGCTGATTCGATTCTCTCGTGACTCAGAAATCCATTCTCAAAGAGGCTGTTTAGAGCCTGCAGGTATTTCACCACCAATGTAGCAGAAGGTTCATCTTCAGGCTTTTTGTCAATGTATTCAGCCAATTCAGCAATCACGTGTGGTTGCTGTGAAAAGAAAGTGTCATTGGATTATTGTATAGGCCTTGAGAACATGAATGGCGCAGTAATGAACTTTCCTCTTTCCTATGGCATTCCCACTGCCAGTATTTGATCGCTTGCAGTATGCAAATACGGCAGAGAAAGACATGGGAGGTCTGGTAACATGCGATGACATCAGGTGGACAAACGGGGCGGTGCTCAACCTGATGCATCACATATGACCAGCCGTATCGCATACTGCAAATTACTAGTGGTGGGAATGGCCTGGGAACTAGGCTACATAGCAAAAGTGGAGTCCCTGGAAAGTACCTGCATGATCTTGGCTGGTTTGACGTTCAAGCGTGTCCATATGTCCCGGTAGATGTAGTTTTCCCGCAGACCTGGCACCCTACGAGGAACACCCGCCACTGCCCGTTGCACCTCTCTCTTGAACATCTTCTCGATGGTGTTCCAGCCAAAGGTAACCTCTTCGTACTGGAACTCCTTCGTTCGGCCAGGGTACGATGAGTACAAGGCAGCCACCATGTTCTTGAGCTGTGGATTTTAATAACCAAAAGACGTGTTAATATGCTCAGCTTGAACAAGCTTCTAATTAAAACCCACTCATTCCTTCACTCCCCCTAACAATAGGGATTAACGATGGCTTAGGAACAACATCACACACTGCACTCTTGCAAGAGAAAAATCAATGGAACACAGCGTACCTGATGAGACGGGCAGATCAAGATGAAAACCTTGTTGTTAGTGAATGGGTTGTTGAACCACGTTTTCACTTCATGGACGTTATCACACGTTCCTGCCTCTTTCACACCGTAAGCACCATGGCCAAATCCTGTGAGAATCTTAAGGGCAGAGAGGTTTGAGCTTGCCCCATCACACAAGATCGCTGTGGTCTCAAAATTGTAGAGCTGGAGCACATACATTGTGTCGAAGAGAGTTGCGATGACGAATTTCGACTTCATTTGCTCAGAGCTGGTGAAGTACGGCCCAATGATATCAAACTCTGAGGCGATACACCTCCACATGAACTGGAGAATGTAGGATGCCTTTAGGGTGCGATGGTCAGGTCGTAGTGTACGATACACATCGTGTAGTGAAGCCAGCTCATCAGACGACATCGAAAAGCCAATAAATGTGCCAGTTTTGGCGTGGTAATGAACTTTCATGCCCACCTTCACTTCATCGAAAATCAGTATCCCCTTGTTGAATGGAACGATCTTCTTTGAAGCACGCTTTTCATCCATCATCTTGTCGTACTGCTTGCGGGCATATGAAAGGCGGTCTTCGCTGAAGCCAGCCTGCTCCACGTTAAATGAAGTGAAACCTTTGAGAGTAGAGATGGAGGGGAGTTGGAGTATTCCCATCCCTTTGAGAGCTTCATATGCAGTTGGGCATCGAGTATAGACAGCTAGTGCTGGGTGAATGGATGAACACAATAAAACACCTTCAAGACTGGTAAGTGAAAATTTGTAGTAGCAAAGAACACAATAGACGCCATTAAGTGAAAATTAATCAACAGTTGTATGCACAGCACATGATGTCAATGACAGCCACAATGACGATGATGTCATCATAGTGGTGCTGCTTATCCCTTACCAAGGCGAAATGTGATGCTGCTCCACCTGTTTCCACGTTTGGATGTTTCTGCATAATAAAAAAAACAACATTGAATAATTGCTCATGAGTGGACAGGCGGTTTTTGCTTACTGTTCTTGAGCTGGTCTTCAAAAAATTCCTTTCGCTCTGCAACATCTCTCTCCCACGCTTCTCGCAGTGCATCTCCGGCGCCTTCTTCGACACTATCAGCCTCAGTATAAATGGCCTGCAGTTCCTCCTGTCCGCTCTGGTCGATTGCAGCTACCAATTTCTGGATCTCCTCGCCCTGATCTCCTCTAATTTCCACATCGAGGCTAGTGTCATCGAACTTTGACAGAGCTTTCTGCAGTCGCCTAACCTCCATCCCCTTCCTAGCCAACTTTTTGACCTGGCTAGCTGGAGACAAGTACTTCAGAGGGCGGTTGGAAGATGGCTCCGTCCACTTCTCCTTATGCAGTGGGGAGCTTGAAAGGACACGCTTCTTGATGACTTGCAGGTTGTGGTAGAGTGTCTTGCAGTTGGTGCACAAACCATACAGGGGGGAGTCAACACTAAGTTGGAAATTGCTAGGCTTGTGCCATAGCAAGCACTGGTTCGAGTCATGTCGTTGATGTGGATGGGTCCATACCCTCAGGTTCTTGGACTGAAATCGGATCGATTCCCCGAATTCCTTACCATACTCACGGATGCCCGGGCACAGAATGAACTTGGAGTTGGGAAGGAGGGTGTCCAACTGTGTAGTGATCTCAGTGTGCGGTGGCTCTGAGGAAAGCCATGACCCGCTCGTGACACATTTCAAGAGAACCTCAAAAGAGAAGCTCCCGTCGTAGCTAAACACCATACGCGCTGGCTGAACTGGGCCAATACCACCCCCTGCAACTTCCATGTACTTCGTGCAGCAAACAATCATCCACCGTTTCTCCCCATCTTCACTTACGATCTCGACCTCTTCGACTTTCAGGGTCGGGTAGCAACGCACAACGAATTGCTTCGTGTCGATAAGGGTTGTGAACCTTTCAGAGAACGCAGACTTCGCAAGGTGAGCTTTCAGCGCTTCCATTTACAGCTAGCTAGCTAGCAACTTTACTACAAGTAGTACAATAATACAGTGGCGTTACATCCGCGATGAAGCCTCCGAAACGTGTTGAGCTCACGTGTTCTATTTTTAGTACACGCCAAAGATTCCGCCTGTTTCGAATTTTTGCCAGTCACACGCTCTTCCTCCTCCGCCGTGAAAAAACAATGATGTCATCATGCGCTCTTGGGTGTGTAGCTAATCCCAGGGCTGTTGCATCACCCTCACAGGCCTCATTGTCAAGGGCAAGGACCAATGCATCCAAACACAGCCTTACTGCATGCACAGCGTTTTCAAGGGACAACCACCGGGTATCAGTAGGCCGTTGCAGCTTAAGTTGTGGTGCATCAAGCACCTTTTGCATCGCAGCCAGTGTAGCAGAACGTACTGCACTGCGAGAAAAGTGGGTGTAGAGCTGGTTAAGGGTCTTCTCAAACTTTGAAAACCATGGAAACTTGTGAGCAGTGTTACATGCAGCCAATGCCAAGCGGTGTGCAGCACAATGGGTCATAATCAACGTTGGCACCATCTCCCTCAACCGTGTAGCTACACCACTATGTTCACCCAGCATTATAGCTGCACCATCACAAGCTCCTCCAGCTAGTTTATCAAGACTCAATCCTTGGCCCTCTATGTAATCAACCACCGCAGCTGTAACCACATCTGCTGTCGCATGAGGGGTGCTAGTAAGATCTATTAGCTTGAGGAAGTGAGTCTCAACAACGACACTTGTCATGTTTATGAAACACACAACCAGCCCTAACTGTTTGACTACAGATATATCAGTAGCCTCATCCAAGATGATGGAAAAAAATGGGGATTCATGAACACTCCGCAGCAATCTCTCTTCCAGGTTCTCCCCAATAGCACCGACCATCTCCTGTATGCTCATCTCAGAGGTGTACGTGACATTCTTGGCCTCACGTAATCGCGGCAAAGTTTGATTGCCTAGCAGTATTGCTAGCTCGCGGAGAGGGGTAAAGTTGGTAGTGTGCGGTATCTCCTGTTTCAAAAGAAAGTAAAGACAGCGCAAAGAATCCAGGAATGCTTCTCCATCCACTGTCGCAGTTTGGGCCTGGGCTACCACGTCTTCGAGTTGCTTACGTGCTGCTAAGCGATCAGCACGCTCTCGAAAGCTTCGTGCGTTAACACCATGTCCGTCGCTAGCGCCATGCTGTGCTAAGGCATCTGGCCGTGTCCCAGTGTAGGGCTCATGGATAAAGACACTACTGCCACTACGCGAGGTACCTCGAGGTGTATGGATGGCACAGAACTTACAGTAAACACCATCGGAGTGGACATCCAGCCATGGATACTTCGTGCGGTAAGCCAGCGTGGCAAACTTACGCCAAGAGATCACGTCGCCTCTCTTCTTACCGGTAGCGCTTGGTTGCTCTACGCAAGCACGTGAAGTGCTCCCCACCGCAGCTGTACCAAACAGCGTCAACTGGCCTGGCCCAGGAGAGAGCTTAGCCTTCTTTTTGGGAGGCATCGCCACGCGCTAGCCGATTACATCATTTTAATAATTCATAACGATTACATCATTCATGAATAATTCATAACGATTATACATCGTGCACCATTTGGATGTAGATTTCTGGCGAGAACACTGTATAGAGACCAACTCACAGACTTGCCTCTTCAATTATCAGAGGTCAAAACCAATTTCAAAACATTTAACCATAAAATGCAATTGTTCAGTAGGCATGACCAATCAAAGTGCTAGGGTATTTGACCACTCAAGTGCTACAGTACCGTCCATCATGAGCAAGTTAAATGGCACATGCGTGAGTCTCGCGAGTGATCTGCGCGCGACTCACATCTGACCCGCACACTAACAGTTTAGTACTCGCGAGCCAGGTGGGCTAACTCGCGAGTGTACAAACTCGTACGAGTACTCGAGCGCACACGCTTGTGCAGCGCGTGGATGCAGGTAGAGTTAACTTATAGCACATGCTCTGCCTTGTGTCAATAAGCTGCTGATTCAGTTTGGTCTGTTGTTGGTTCGCGGGTGTTTCTCCAATTATAGATGTTGGCAGACTGTGCTCTCCCGGTACGATGACAAGACTAGCTATAGACAGTCGAAGAAGATTTGTTATCTTGTCAAAGAATGGTTTCACTCTACGAGAGATCAAGGCTCGATTCAAAGAAGAGGGCGTGCACATCAAACAGGAAGCGTTGTTGATCGACCAAAAGCGAGAGCACCGAAGCTGCTGTCCAAATCCCACTATGTCTTCATAGTCAGTGCCCTTGAAAACGACGATGAACTGACAACCAGGAAGCTTCATCACCGACTGGTAGAGAAATTACCCACCCTGGATGTGTCTTACAGTACGAGCCAGAAGGCAGACGTCAGACTCCTCAGATATTGACATTGACCCAAATCTTCGCTCTGCAGTTGATGACGCCCTGTCCAATGTAAGCACATAGTGTTGAAAACAATCGTGTGTAATGAAATGACTAAAGCGACTTGCATACAAACACGATTTTGCTTCTTCCTCCCCATGTAGGTCGTCCTCATCTACTGTTTTCTTCTCTGTCTAGATGAGTCCTGTCACAAACTGAGTCGCACACCAAAGAAAAAGAGAACTAGACGTACATTTACATTTTTACCACATGCATACACTTAGCAATGTGTCTACATGTCTTTCACAACTTGTAACATTCAGTGTTCATCAGATGGCAGCTAGCTGCACCTTTAAAAGGTTTCTAAGTGGTCATCTGTTGCGTGATGTTCTGCAAACCAAGGGAGCAGCTACAATGGTACTCGCGTGTACACATACGTGTACACATACGCGCGAGTATGTAGTGAGAGCGATCTCATGCGGGCAAATCACACTAGTACACGTATACTCGCAACTTGACTCACGAGCGACTCGCAAGTGGCTCGCGAGTGACACGCGTGTGCCGTTTAACTTACTTGTGGACTGGTCTGCAGCTAGGATATTTGACCACTCAACATGCAATCCTTATATATATTTCCACCTCTACTACGATCAGTGCACGGCTTGGCAACAGTGTCATTTCAACTGTCAATGCCGCAAACTTCTGAATCCACATTGGCCTGACCTGTAAGCAGCATGCACATGCAGGCCATGTGTGATGGTGCCTCCTAGACAGAGCACACAGTGTGCTGAACCAGTGAGCGGTACGCACATGCAGACCATGTGTTGAACCAGTGTGCTGAACCAGTGAACAGTATGCACATGCAGGCCATGTGTGACGGTGCCTGCTAGACAGAGCGAATAGTGTGCTGAACCAGTGAACAGTATGCACATGCAGGCCATGTGTGATGATGCTTGCTAGACAGAGCGAATAGTGTGCTGAACCAGTGAGCAGTATGCACATCCAGGCCACGTGTAACGGTTCCTGCTAGACAGAGCGAATAGTGTGCTGAACCAGTGAACAGTATGCACATGCAGGCCATGTGTGATGGTGCCTCCTAGATAGAGCACAGTGTGCTCAACCAGTGAGCGGTACGCACATGCAGACCATGTGTTGAACCAGTGTGCTGAACCAGTGAACAGTATGCACATGCAGGCCATGTGTGATGATGCTTGCTAGACAGAGCAAATAGTGTGCTGAACCAGTGAACAGTATGCACATGCAGGCCATGTGTGACTGCGCCTGCTAGACAGAGCGAATAGGGTGCTGAACCAGCATGCTGTGCGCTCTGTCTAGCTGGCTGGTCAGCATGCTGTGTTCTCTGTCTAGCACTCACGGCCTGAGTGTGCATGCTGCTCAAAGTTAGATAGGTGGGGTCAATCAAGGATGTGATTGAATTAGCACACCTCTCTCAGTACACTGATTGAATCACCACATTAAGAGACCCCACCTATCTACCTCTGAAAAGGTCAGTGGTCTGTACATGCACAAGCAGGCCATATGCCAGCTAGAGTAGTCCCAACCATCAGGGCTAACTTAGTTGGTCGCAGGCTACACCCCACATTCATCCTTTGAAGGAAAGTCTTACCTCCACTCCAAATTGGGATAAGACTGAACCGCAAGGGTCCAGTCCAGTTGAGGGTCAGTGTTAGGTTGAAAGTCCGAAGTGCACTGGCAGATCAACGTCCACTCCAGGGGCAGCCACGACAGTTGACGTGCAGACTGCTCTTGTTCCTATAAAGGAAGGCAGAGTACACCATTTATAGATTACTACATGCTTGCAGAATTATAAAATCAATCACCTTGATAAAATAAGGCGTATACAATGTATCCAGCAATAAAATTAAGTTTATGGTTTCTTTTATTACGGGGTGGTTATAGTAATGAATAACATCACCATGGAGACGAGTGTGTATGTACCTCTGTTGTGTCGCTTTCTTTGGAGTTCTGATCACGTGTTGCTGCAGCCTGTGGATATCATCCTCCAATGAGGGAGGAGCACTGCCAGACTGCGATATGCAGCATATGTCGGTCAGGATATCATCGACAACGATATCATCGACAACACGGAAGTCTTATGCAGCTTGACGGACTGGCAGCATTATTGTTCATACATTGGGCCAGCTGGATCCCCCCAGGGGAGTTGTATACAATGGCAGTAGTTGTAGCCAGGGAAGCTACTTTATGGAGTATGTACGGTCTTTATGGAGTATGTACGGTCTTTATGGAGTATGTACGGTCTTTATGGAGTATGTACGGTCTTTATGGAGTATGTACGGTCTTTATGGAGTATGTACGGTCTTTATGGAGTATGTACGGTCTTTATGGAGTATGTACGGTCTTTATGGAGTATGTACGGTCTTTATGGAGTATGTACGGTCTTTATGGAGTATGTACGGTCTTTCTGCAGTACCAGATTGTGATGAAGGGCGTGTAGTCTGGCTCGAGGGAACGAAATGAGGAATGACAACCACACACTTGCTCCGGTTGGACGGCCGGTGCCTTGGGCAATGGAGTAATGCCTAGCAAACTTGAGTAACATCAAGTCATTGAAAAATGTCAAGTTTGGTCGTCACATGCAGCGGTCGAGAATGGAGAGTGCTGTAGCATGGTATTGCTCCTCAACCTGCTCTTCAACAGTGTGGGTCCATCAAGGCAGAGAACAATGAACTGTTGTAAGGCCTTGAACATTGTTAGCTGCAGGAGGAGGTGGTAGGTTTCCTGAGATGAGAAGTCTCTCTCTCCAACAGTGTTCATGAGCAGAGGTGTTGCCATCTCGGATGATGGTAGTGAAGACTTCCTTCAGATCTTGGTTACATATAATGCGGAGTGTGGAGTAGTTGATCACTTTCGTCCCTGTAAGAAAGCACAAGTATTCGTGAAAATGACAACAATGTCAAGCTAATCGGGTGGGACCAGTGATGCCACTGATTGTTGCTTAGCAACAAAGGTCTCACTCCACAGACAGTAATAACAAGGGTTCCCCTCCTATACAGTACCAGGGGGTGGGACAAGGTCCGTGTGCATGTGGTACAATTACCCGTTGCAGTTAGCTACGTCACATTTTCCGTGGAATTTCCGTATACTGTCCGGAAGCCGCCATCTTGGTGTACCGAAAATACATTGGCTTTATATGCAGTATCAATCAAAACGGGTCCTGCGTCACTGGTAAGCTTTTATATAGCTTTAATAGCCTAAGTAGCAATCACATTTCGCCCTATTCAACACATACTAGAAGCATTGTTGGTGCATGATTGTGTTTACCGAGATCGCCATAGAAGCTGCTATCTCCAAAATGCTAAATAGCCGCCATGTTGGTGTCAATTTCCGTATTCTCGAATTGATGACGTCAGCTGCAACGGGTCTATAAAGAAAGTTATCAATTATCGGACACCATCCATATTCGTACACGCTAGCACGGAAGTTGTACAATTTCGGAAGTGGGCGTGACCTTCCGTCAATAGTCCACATCCAAAGCGGGGAGGGCCTGGTACATTTCCTCACGTGAGCATGATGTAATTGAAAAATGGCAAAAGTTTCCAAACGAGGACGCTACGTTTTGTGTGTTATTCAACGCTCAGTGAGTATGACAGTCGCCCCCCGTTAGCTAGATACATGTGGTATCTTACTGGGTACCTTTGCTTTCTGAGACCCACGTACGCCCACGTTGATTTAGGTCTTTCTACCATCTTCCTACCCTTGACGTCACTCACGTGAGGAAATGTACCAGGCCCTCCCCGCTTTACCGTACTGCAAGTGACGAAAAGCTGGGCGTGGGACTGGGAACGAGGCTAGCCACTCTTGACACGGAGTCTTATAGAGAATACCGAAAGATTGTGGGCAGATAACCGGCCATGATGTCAATTGCATAACGGCACGAGTGTTAACTCTTTAGGGCCCATAGCAGATATATCCACCAAAGTCACGCGAATTACAGAACCATGTACTATTGCACTATGGCTTCTCACTTTCTAGCGATGGACGGGCTTGGAGCTCCTGGAGACTTGTTGGTAATCCCTCTCTGTACAGAATCATGAGCACCAAGCGTCTCAGCTGGCAGCTGTTATGGGCAGAAACAAGTCCGCCATTGTAAGTCGAACGAACGGAAAAGCCGCTTATCTCGCCGTCAGAATGTGTTTCGACTTACTGTTGGTCTCCCCTCTCCAGCAATAAAGTAAGTAGCGATGGTCCTCCGCGTACGGCAAGACAACAGTCGAGTTTTAGCAGCTGGTCGAACGGCGCGATAACTAGACAGCTAGCTCAGTTGTCGGCTCCACCCAGTGCCTCCGCCCCTTCCTGCCTTGGTGAATGGTGAGTGTAATCATCACTGCTCAACAGCCAGGGGCACTCCCCCCGAGTTTTGCTGGACACTGCCCTAGGCAGCACTAAATGCTGTGTGCAAATGCCAATATATGCTGTGGGGGGGGGGATTTCAAGGGCCGTAAAGAGTTTACGCAATTATGCTATGAATCTCATTATACTTTAATATGCCAATGTACCACAATGAATGTCCTGCACTCGTATAGGCCTGTGTGTGCAAATGTTTGTGCCGACTTACGTGTTATTGCGAGTGTAGGAGGCAGGGTGGTGGACGGACGCTCTAAACACGGTGGATCCCGAGTCCTGGCTGGTTTGAACTTCCAGCTTCTGGTCGTACCGCCTGTCACAGTACGCCACGGCGACAAGGAAGAGTCCACCGATAATACTGCGAGCGGGAGCAGCAGCAGCTCGCCTGTGTTTCGCGGGGGCACGCTACCAAGGGTGCAGTGACGGACGCATTTCTTGCAAGAACTTAGTATCTGAACTTGAAGTCCTCCATTTTTGGCATGTGATGATCAACGCATGCGCAACGCGTTGGCCTAGCGCGCGCCGAAGTTCTGGAACACGTAAGCCTACCGGCGCGCGCTTTGGCGGCCAGCTTCTGCAGATCTCGCGTTGGCTAGAACGCAGTGTCCTTTCATTTGCATGCAGTTCTGAAACAGAAGAATGGATGGCGCAGACTCCAACGCGTTTCATTTGCTACTGAACTCCACTGGAGAGCATTCGGATACCAGCAGTCCTCCTTCCTCGGTCAGCAGCAGTGAAACTGATGTTTCTCGTGACGCTGACAGGCGGTGGCGTCCTCCTGTTAGAATGCAGAGCCTGGAAGGTGTCATTGGTGCGTGCAAGAGAGGAAGACGCATGGGACGACGAAACAGGACAAGTGCTGAACGAGAAGCCACTGCAGATGACGATCAAAGAGTAAGAAATGCAAGGGAGAGGAAGAGAGTGAAAAACGTTAATCAGGAATTTCAACAGCTACGGTCTGCACTTGGAAGAGATGAAACTGACAGACGACTGACGAAACTGAAAACCTTAGAGGCAGCAATCCAGTACATCCACGAACTTATTGACGAGCTGAACCTGCTACGAGCAGAGACAGGGGAGGTACCTCCCTATGCAGGTGGATCAGGTCCTAGCAATGGGACAAGCGGACATGGCTGACATGTAGGTGTGTCATGCCTCATCTCCACCTGTATAACAATGTCCTCATGTTAACGTTGCCAGATGAATTGTATAACATTATAGCTAATGATTGTGGAGGTATTAAAATGTGTGTGTATACCAGTACTAAAGCAGCTTGGAGCTGTATCCCATTCTGTCTTATACAGTGTTCAAAAAGTCTGTGGCAGCTGGTGGTACTCTACGGAAATAGCTATATAATAGTGGGTGGTTAGCGTGTTCTGCTTTGGAAAATGGATGGAAAAGCAGACGATGGTGATAAGGTCTGCATAACATGCAGCAAACATGAAGCTGATTTGATTCACAAATGTGCAACTGAGACAGGCACTAGTGAGTCATATTGTGACCATTACTCCTCCCTCGACCAACAGGAGGTGAAGCAGGTACACAAGGCGCTGTTTCCCCCCTCATGTGCGCTCATAATATAAGTAAGTAGCTAAAGACCATCATCTGATGGTAAACTATATGCTCTGCTTTATTTTTCCCGTATAGCCTGTCACCACTAAGCAAGCTCATATGGAGAGGGGGAGAGATAAACTGCAAATAAAGTGCAATGTCGTCATTGGTAAACCTGGTGGAGGAGAGTAGTGCCACAGAGATTTTTCAGAAAGGCTGATACCATCCCTTTGGAAGTGGAGACAAGTGGGAAAGAACTTGCGTATACAGGGGAAATTTATTCTCGTGAAATTAAGATGACAAGATTCAGTTAGCTAGCTACTTAAAATACCAAATGCATTCATGCACTGCAGGTTTAGCTAAGTCTGTTCCTTGCTGAAGATCTCACCGTTTATGGTTTACAGATGGCAAGCTCATTGTGCCCCCACCAGTCACGGGGAACAGCACAGTGTAAACACAATAGCCGACACCACAAACACAAACGTCAGTTGAAGTGTGCATTGTGGAATGTGTGTGGTTGGCCAACAAAATAGTCATCAAGAAATTTCTTGCACTAATCAGAAAACAATATGCTTAGCTGCCCTGTAGCTACGTGAAACAAGGTTGAGAGACTGAAAAGTATCAGTTCAGGAGCTACACATGGTTTGGTCAAGACTAGATTTCACAAAGGGCGATTTGAGGGTCTGGAAGAGTCGGTACCCTTAAACATATTGCTTGATTATGTGTCTGTACTTGACTCCCAAATGGATGGTATTCTCTGCGCATGGACAAATATATTGTCGTCCCCAAATTGATATATGTGTTCTGTATGCTATACCTCCCGCCAAGCCTCTCAAGTATAGAGGTTGACTGCCTTGCAACACAAATCACAATGTCTTGGTACATGATGTGGGTAGCCTCGTTCCCAGTCCCACGCCCAGCTTTTCGTCGCTGCTTAGTACGGTAAAGCGGGGAGTTAGGGTTAGGGAAAATGAAGAAACAATGCAGGCATTATTGAAGAAATTGGTACTCAGTGTGAGGTATCAGCGTAAACAGCAAAATACAGACACCAAATGATGTTCTGCCACAGACAGACAATGAAGAAAGTGTACATGTAGCTACAGTGAGTGCAAGAGTCTCACAGATAAACATAACCGAAGAACTGTGCGTGGGAAATTAAAACAATTCTTGTTGAATATGGTCTGTAGTCCTGGTGGCACCAAAACTGCAATGACAAGAGACAAAGCACCTGGTGACCTGCTGTCTCTTCCGTCTAGAGACAGGAGGATACATACAGAGAACAAGAGTGAAGTCCCACAGATCTCTGCTGAGAGGGGGAACTGCCTCTCTTCAAATTGAGATCGGCAGATATATTATCCACCCTGTGGAAGAAAGAAAGTGCAAGACATGTAATTCAGGCATGTTGGAGGATGAGCAGCACTTCTGTGAGGGCTGCCCTGGTTTGTGGAAAGCCAGGGGCCCACTGCTTTATTTGATGTGTGTGTGTGTGTGTGTGTGTGTGTGTGTGTGTGTGTGTGTGTGTGTGTGTGTGTGTGTGTGTATGTGTGTGTGTGTGTGCATGTGTGTGCGTGTGTGTGTGTGTGCGTGTACATATGTGTGTGTGTAGAGGGAATGTGTGCATGCCTGTAGTACCCCAGGGTCTTGGTTATAACTATCTGGCGTAATTTGAAATCAAAGTCATGTGAGCTATAACTTGCAACAAACTGTCTCTCAAATTCCTTCAGGAATGATTGCACAATTCTGATTAATTCTGGGCAGGAAACTATAATTACAGGTGTGCCTTTACTGAACATCCCATGCTGCTGTACAGGTAGTAATCAGTAATCTCTAGTGTTCTGTAGCATTGTCCAATCATGCAATATCTTGGAACCTTATTGTAATCTCTACTTACGTACTTGGATCTAATGGTGTTGTGTAGTGGAGTGTAGGTGGTTGAAGTGGTCCCTGGAATACACTGATACTCCCAGGTAATAAACAGCCTCTAAGTGGCCTTCGCTAAAGGCCAGGTGCAGTATACATATGGAGTGCAGCCACCAGAATCTGATGTCTCCACCTAAAGGAGGAAGGGATGACATGGTAGGAAGACTCTCATTTTAGAAGCGACAATCAAAGCAAAGCATAGTTTACCGTCACAATACAGCTGTGATGATGGTCTTAAGCAATGATATTTACGTATGAGCGCACGAGAGGGGAAAACAGCGCCTTGTGTACCTGCTTCACCTCCTGTTGGTCGAGGGAAGAGTAATTATAATGTTCACTAGTGCCTGTGAATCAGTAGCACGATTAAACCTTCATTCCCAGCCCCATGCTAGACTCATTCCCATGTCATGCTGGTCTCATTCCCATGCCACACTATAGCCTCGTTTGCAGGCCATGCTGGTTTCATCCCCAAGGTCATACTAGCCTCATTTGGAGGCCAGTCCCAAGGTCATGCTAACATCAATTCACAGTCCATGCTTAGCCTCATTCCCAGGGCATGCTAGCGTCATTCCCAGGACATGCTAGCATCATTCCCAGCTATGGCAAACCTCACTCACTGGTCATGCTTACCCTGATTCCAAGGCAATGCTAGCCTCATTCCCAGGCCATGCTAAGCATGTACCATACCGTGTTTTTCAGGTTGCTTGCTCCGTCCAAACTCGGAATGCAAAACTGCAAAGTATCACGTGACGTGAATCCACCAATAGAATCCAAGTTGTCACGTGACAACTTGGATTCTGTTGGTGGATCCAAGTCACGTGACACTTTTGCAGTTTTGCATTCTGAATTTTTTGGACAACCAACCTGAAATTTATGGTAGCTGGCCATGATTAGCATCTAAGGCCATGCTAAGCTTCCTTTCCAGCATCATTCCTATAGGTCATGCTAAGCCTCATTCCCAGGCCATGCTAGCATTTTCCCAGGCCATGCTAACAGGGAGAGAACGGGCGGCCTCAGGAGCACCGGAGCCGGTCCTGCAGGTCCCACGGACGCCGGACCAATGCTGATCAAGCGCTTATTTAAACTTAATAGTGTACAGTAGTCAGCGTTTCGTGCGATCGCAGAACCACAAACCGAACCCTTACGAATCAAATTACCATACAATTTACTGGCCTGAATAAGCAATGGCCTTTATTGTGAGGCATCATACTCTGCAAGCGCAAACTGAAGCGACAATTTGCCCACTAGTCTATGAAGCCCAGCTATAGCCCATACTACCTGTGCGACTTTTCTTTGCATACAAACCTAGTAAAATGCAGAAGCCATGGACTCCGTATCCATCTTCCCCCTCCGTCCCAATTTCTTGCCCTCCTCCCCTCCTCCTCCCTTCGCTCTCTTCCCCTCCCTACTCCCTCCACACCACACACACATCACAGACTCACCCTCGCAACAGCACAGTGCTGTGTGACATGTCCAATGGATGCAGTTCATGATGAAGGTGCCCCTAGCTCTCACAAGTCATGCACGGCGGAGCTCTACCAGCATGCAGCTGGGAGGTAGCTGCATGCGACGTTGCAGTATTACCCCCTGCATAGGAGGTGGGAGGAGAAGGAGAGGGAGGGGAGGGGAAGGAGGGGAGGGAGGGGAGGGGAGGGGAGGGGGGAGGGGAGGGGAGGGGAGGAGATGGGAGGGGAGGGGAGGGGAGGGGAGGGGAGGGGAGGAGAGGGGAGGGGAGGGGAGGGGAGGGGAGGGGAGGGGAAGGGAGGGAGGAAGGGGAGAGGAAGAGAAATGGTGGGGAGAGCTACAGAGTCAATTCCATCCAATACGGCTTCTAGCTGATGTCAATCTACCCTATGCATACCTACACACCAACACATCCCATTCCATAGACTGCAATCAGACTAGGAATGAGAACAGACCGATCTTATTTCAGGATCCGTGCGGGACAATTATGGATTGGGAACATGTTAGAATTCTGTGACCGTTGTGGATGTTCTGGGACGGTTGGCAACTATGTATGTATTCATGTTCCCTACACTGCAGTCATGGAGCAGGCTGTTTGTATCAGCTTTCAATTCCAATATCATGTGCTTGATTTACTGTATACTATAAACCTGTATATTGGCTCCGGTGTAATAATGACAAAGCTCATCCAAACGTAGTAGTAGACTATATCAGTGGTTGAAATTCACTCACCCAGACCACCTCCTAGCTGGATGTGGTTGACAATCTTCTTTGCAAACATCCGGTGTTGAGTGGGCCATCACGCCTCAGGCTGTACTCCACACACACTGCCAGGATGTAGGAAGGTAGCTCAAGCCGCTGTCTTCTGCTGGAGAAGGGCCAGTCACTGGAGAGGAGGGAAGGGAAAGGTTGAGGAAGAGCTAGTTTGGTGCTATGGCTACTGCTGGCAGTCCTGTTGTAAGTCAGCCACCTGAACATGATCAGTACCGGTATAAGAATTATTATGTAGTGACATCCTGTACTAGAATGAATATCATGTAGGGGATAATGCTTAAAGTGTTACATAACATCTCCGCTCATCTCTCCTTCCCCACCTCTCACCTCCTCCTTTCTTTCCCACCTCCCATCCTCGCACTCCGTCCGTCCTACCTTGGTAATATTTCCCTCTGGCCATGGCTACTATTGCAAGCAGAAAACCCTGAGCAGAAAATCTTGCACAATGCAGGCCAGTGCAGACTACACATGCAGTTTGCTATCATTCTTCATTGTCGGGGGTTACTCTGCTTGTCTCCCCACTACAGAAGTACAGTACATAGTAACTGCTACGCTGTATAACTTTGTGTCTAGTCAGCTTTGTTCAAATGCACTCGTGTGCGCACTTCGCATACTCATGTGCACACATGCAATCACATGCTCTCTCTCACACACAAGGCTATCAATATAATTAAGATTTCAGTGTATGTGTGTGTGAGTGTGCATGTGTGCGTGACGGAAGTTGGATGTTCATGGGGCGGGACTAGACTAGTGACGCGCGACCTTCATACTTCAATTTACTGAACCACGACCTCCGCGAAGAATACATTGGGCATGGGCTGGAACAGCTGCAAGGGCTACAAGCAGATGCAATCCGAGAGCAGCAGTTGAAGTGGAATAGGGAGCAGAAGTTGAAGCGACGCTATAGGAGAGCAGCAGTTGAAGCGGACCAAACAGGGAGCAGCAGCTGAAGTGGACCCAATCGAGGAGCAGTTGAAGCGGATGCAATCGGGGAGCAGCAGCTGAAGCGGATGCAAGCGGTGAGGAGGAGCTGAAATGGACACAATCTGGGAGTAGCAGCTGAAGCAGACGCAAACGGGGAACAGTGGTTGAAATAGATCAATGCCATCAGGGAGCAGCAACTCTGCACAGAGTGCTGTCTGGTGCCGGATTACTCACGTAGGCGAACGAGGGGGAAGTAGCTGAGCAAGCAAAACTACTTGTAAAGTTTACTGTAGCACAGCAAAGGCACAAGCTTCTGGGGTAGCAACAGTGTTGCTCATACACAGGTAGCCATATAACTTGCTAGGTCAAAATCAGCCAAGGTTCATGACCGAGATGCAATGACACAATGTTTCAACCTGAGTAGGTCTTCCTCAAGCTGTACCCATTGAGGAAGACCTCAAGGTGTACCGCTTGATCAGGTCGAAACGTTGCATGTGCACGTAATTAAATTTGCAATCACGAACTTCTGCAGCTTTTACTCCTACCTACAGTGCACTATTGGCCCAGTAGTCGAGCCCAGCAAGCCAGTCGTTGTTCTGCACTCTCCCCTACTTTCCTTCAGAAGTACGTTACAGTATACTCCAGTATACTACAGTATACCTGAGCAGTGTCCGCTTCAGTTCATTGTTTTGGTGTTCCAGCTATTTGAATTCACTGGGCATTGGCAGCAGCGCCTTCCATACCATGGACTCTGCCACCTTTTCTTGGGGGATCTCACGCTATGCCTGGAGCCTCTCACATGTGTGTGTGTGTGTGTGTGTGTGTGTGTGTGTGTGTGTGTAGTGTGAGAGAGGTGGGGAAAGTTACATTTCCAAGTTACCATGGGGTGTGATGGCCTGGATGAATGTTTATTCGTTCAACGGACAGTCACTTGTGTGTTGCCTGTACTGTTTGATCAAAATAGAATGATGACCAAGGGATTAGGGCAATGGACAAAAAGTGGGCACACCACCTTAGCAGCAGAGAAAGTTTGTCGATTTGTTGATCTTTGTCAGTCAGAGATCAAGAGCTAGCTTCAGAAGAGGATGATCTTTGCCAATCATAGGTTACGGGCCCATTGCGCGGTGGGTGCGGCCAGACAATTTGTTCCAGCCCATTCTTCTTGCACAGAAAGTAAGCTAGCGAAATCAAACTTACTCGACGCAAAGCAGGGAGGGTAGTCAACATGCAGACTAAACATCAGTAGCTCACACTTTAGTTAACTGTTGTATGCTAATACCTTCCACTGCCGGGGGGGGGGGGGGGGGGGTGGGGGGGAGCATGAGGACTACAAAGATGTGGCTACTCTTTTCCCTTAGAACCCCTGCAGTTTCAGCTGATCAAGCTATCACGTATTTTTGTGGATCAAAAATCTTCATCCTAGTTATACACAGGCACCAGGTTGATGACAGCTGCTCTCAACTTAAAGTTTTAGGAGCTATGTATTGATATAGGAGCCTCATCCATACATGCACTCTTCACTGCTTACACTACTAGTTCCCCCTTCTCTTCTCCTCTCCCACACACCACTCACTCTCTGTTTACTTCGTTTTCCAAGGAGGCCATCTCCACAGATACTGTATCTGCCAGCTCCGTATTCCTCAGTGTTCTCCTTCGAAAGAGTAATGATGAACAGACAATCATGGAGTCTCAGGTCCAACTATCGACCTCACATCAACAACCACGGTCTCGTTCCCAGACGCAAAGCCTTGTCAAAATTATTCCTAATTGGTATGGGGGCTGGGCATAATCCTATGCTTACGGAACATAACTATATACAAGGCCATCAACAGAACGAGCGCGAATGGCCGAGGGCCTACCGGAGGAAGCCAACGGCCGAAGAAAAACGACAGAGACGGAGGCACGCTCATCACTGTCCACAGTTTACGCGTGCACCTGCCGTTTACCGCCAAAACATTAAATGCTGCGGATTTCAACCAATCACATCATAGCATTAACGGCGCGTGCATGGATGCCTGCACGCGCTGCCGGCAGGGTACTTCGCGTATATAAAGCGAGTCCAGTTGTATCCTAGCCATTCGGGTTAGGTTTAGCTCGGGTGAGGTTAAGTTGAGGTGAGCCCTCATCCTAACCATACCCTTGCTGAATCTTCCACCGCCAGGGTGGGGTGGGAGCATTGGGGGGTGGGGCTGGGGTGGGAGCATTGGGTGGGTGGGAGCATTGGGGGGTGGGAGCATTGGGGGAGTGGGAGCATTGGGGGGGTGGGAGCATTGGGGGGTGGGAGCTTGGGGGGTGGGAGCATTGGGGGGTGGAAGCATGGGGGGGGGGGGGGGGGGGGGGGGGGGGGGGGCGGGCCTGGGGGTGGGTGCATGGGGGCGGGCCTGGGGTGGGGTGGGGGGTGCATGGGGGCGGGCCTGGGGTGAGGTGGGAGGTGCATGGGGGTGGGCCTGGGGTGGGGTGGGGGGTGCATGGGGGCGGGCCTGGGGTGGGGCTGTGCACATTGAAAACTCTGAGCAATGATAAATGTATTTCTGTCTGTGTTGGCAACAGAACCCTATAAACCTAACCCTAATAATTCTAACCCTAGTTACAGTGTTGCTAGGGTTAGAGTTACGGTTAGCCTCCGAATTTGTAATTATGCTTCATTTGTTGCTGTCCTTGTCTGAATGCAGCATATGTAGAGTCGATGGTTGTGCTCAGGCATTAATTTCCATTCTCAGCCTTGACCTCTTTATCACAATACAAAACACTTGCCTGCACACTTCATTTCAATTAAGCATGCAGTGTAGTATAGTTTCCATCCACCATTATATTATATCCATGGGTCAGGTTGGGAACAAGCTACTCTTTATAGTTTCTAGTTCAGACCCTATACCCTGGAAGGAACCAGACTACATGATTGCAATATGTACCCCACACTAGATCTGCACTGGCAAGGATGGCTACGTGCAGTGCCACAATGCCCACAACTTCAGGACGTATTGCTTAGCTAATATCATTCAGAGGTACACAAACAGGCAATCACATTCCGTGCAAAGACAACAGTTACTTATTCAAATCAAACACCACTGCCACTGTAAACAATAAAGAGTAGCTGCATAGTACATAAGAGACAATAATATATCTATCTGTGCACATGCCAAAGCTCCAAATGCAGTCTACGCGCTATCAAGACAATTCCAAACTCTAACTATGACACACTATCAGGAGGACTGTTACTTCTTGATCTGCTTGGCACGGGCCATCAGGCAAGCGAACACAGTGAGACACATCTTGGGATTTGGCTCCACAAGATCATCAGGCAAGGCATACACACGAGCACCAATTTTTCGCGACATAGAAATGGCATACTTGGCATTCTGGAGAAGTTCCTGTGGGAAAGAGATACATACGTCTAAATTCCTCCACAGTAAAGAAGACAACTAGCACCTTGGAAACTAGACTTGGAAACTATACTGATTTTGTAACAGTGTTATGGCTACATGTAGGATTTCAATCCAAGTGGTTCAGGGGTGAGGTCTGTTTACACAAATCTAACCTCAGCCATGATTAGTGTAATAACTAAGTGCCTGGTTGGATACCACTGTCATCCAAGTGCACTGCCTTTTTACACTCCTGGTATACGGGGGAAACCATCACTATCCTTGTATGTATCCTTGTGCCATATGCATATGTATGTGTGTAGCCGGGCAACATGCTTGTGAGTGTAGTGTGATTCGAATGCATAGCTGATATGTAAAAATGCTGACTATGCTCACTGTTTGACATTGAGCTGGCCTGCCAGTGGCGAGCCACATGAGAAAACAAGTGCTCGGTCAAGGTCACTGAATCTTGCTTCAACTGTCATCATGTGCATTAATTGGAGTGAGCTGTAATGTAGCCACCACAAGCAGTACAGGAACAAGTCTGCACTAGCCTACAAGGACTGGAGTGCACTTGCTAACACAATTTCTAACCTCATCTGAGCTTCCACTGTTAACAAGCTCATATTTGATGGCGCCTGGCTTGATGGCATCAATGAGGTCAATAACGGGCATGCTGGTTGTGAGGGCCGGGTCCTTGAATCCTGAGATGCTGCTGGATTTGCCTGCCTCAGCCAGGGTTGCGTTAGTCCACTCAACAATCTGTCCGTCACTGATGGGCTTGGAGGAGCCTGCAAGCTTCTGAAGCACGGAGAGGGTGTATGCTCGCATCAGCTGCCATACAACAGCTGTGCACATGTGTATGCATTGTGTGCCAATGAGACGGTGCAAATTTAAACACAGTATTCTTAGAGCAACATCATTGCAATGTAAGATTCAACCATACGTTCGTGTGTAATGGAAGTAGGATGTATGGGAGGAGGCAGGACTAGACTAGTCACGCATGACCTTTGCACTTTACAACAACCTCCTAACCTCACACACTCGGTGAATAATTCTCGAGAACGATGGGAAGGGCAAACTTCCAGAACAGTTGGAGCTGCAACGGACGCAATCGGGGAGCAGCGGATGCAATCGGACTGCAGCAGCAGAAGTGGACACAATCGGGGAACAGCAGCTGAAACGGACGGCAGCTGAAACGGACGCAATCGGGGAGCAATAACCTCCTAACCTCACAAACTCGGTGAAGAATTCTCGAGAACGTTGGGCGAAACTTCCAGAACAGTTGGAGCTGCAACGGAAACAATCGGGGAGCAGCAATTGAAGCGGATGTAATCGGAGTGCAGCAGCAGAAGTGGACATGGTCGGGGAACAGCAGCTGAAACGGATGCAATCGGGAAGCAGCAGCTGAAGGTGATGCAATCGGGGAGCAGCAGCTGAAGGTGCGGACGCAATCGGGGAGCAGTAGCTGAAGCAGATGCAATCGTGGAGCAGAGGTTCAGACTTCTTCAGACTTCTAGTTGCCCAGCGCTGGACTGCTCATGTAGCTGACTGAGCAAAGCTACTGGTACGTGTAATTCATTTGAATGGCTGGCTAGCCACCAGTTACAATGTATTACATAAAAGGAAATTATTTCAAATGGAGTTGCAGGTACATGTACGTACCTCCCTATTGCACAATCAGCATGAACATGACGAACAATACCTACCAAGAGTGAGGGTCTTGTTCCCATCAAAGATGTCCTGCCCAGCGATACCCACGACTGAGAACTTCATTTTGTGAGCAAGCTCAATTGCATAGTTGCTGTTCTCCAGACGCTTCATGTTGCCTCCCAGTTTCTTGAACGGCTTCTTGTTCACTTTGTCCCAGTCCACAATGCCTGGCTGTACCTTGTCAAACAACTGCGTGTATGTGTATGTGTGTGTGCAGTGTGTGTACATGCATGTGTATTTATGCACCAATTAATCTGCACTGGCCGCAGCAGATACATGTACATGTAATATCTGTAGTATTTCGTATTCTCTCCCCACAATACAGAGATCGAAATAACATGGTCAATTTCCATACTAGTGCATGACCCATGTGACTACACTGTGTTCGAATCAGCTAATTTCTACTTCTTTCTTTATGCATTAGTTCTAGAGTTCTAGTCAATCAAATTCCACAAATTTTCTGATGAAAGACAATATCATTCTGTCGTGATAATTTCAGCCTCATGATGTCACATCTGGCAAAGTCCTTGGGACAACCTACTGTCGTCAATCTGAGGACTAGGAGTGGCTTGTGATTACACCATCAAGATTGACACTGTGCACTGCACTGAGACAATCTTGGCAATGTTTCATTTAGAAAATTGTTGGGGGGGGGGGGGGATTGTAGTGTGGGGGAGGCATGAGTTTCCTTGCATATGTAATAGCTCTTGGGAATCCCCCCCCCCCCCCCCCCCCCCCCCTCCCCTCCAAATGAAACCCTGCTTGGTGGTGGTGAAACTACACACGAGTGCTTTCACCTTCACATTTACCCATTGCTCGCATGGACAGTATGCAACGCGATGTCACAACGGGTGGGAAAAGCCGTAGTAGCCCCCTACGGGAAAAGCCGTACTAGCCTAGACAGATTTACTACAGATGAGGTGTGCGTACATGCACCCCAATGGTCTACTGGAGGCTTGAAAAGGAGAATGGAGTTGGAAACAGGGTCGAATTTAATTTGCAACCTTTGAACCCAATACTTGCAAGTAAATGTAAGTGCTACAAATGGTCAAGTGCAGCTGGTAGCAGCCAAACGGCAGAGCATACCATAATTGCCTCCCTCCCTCTCACCTGGAGAAGTACAAGCCCGTCTTTGAGGTCCTGGTAAAGGCTATTGACGAATGGGTCCACCCCAAGGGAGTTCATCCAGTTACGGAATGCTGGAGTATGGAGACAGAAGTAGGCCTTGGCATATAAGGCTAGCACTAAAATGAGCATTATGCATAGTTGTGAGCACTGAGCATTATTTGAGCACAATCCAGCATCTTTTAATCATTTTCAATCACATTTTACCTGACAGACTTGGTGAGGGCTCGGTACGAACATTTGTCCGTGTTATTTCAGCTGACATAACATATCTAGACGAAATGTATGGAGAAAGTGGATACCAGATGCTGCTCTCCACCTTTCGGGCACCTGGGAATGAGCCTAGTCAGATTTCTGCCCAAAATTACCTGGCTCAGCTACTCAGGGGCAAGTCATTCCGCAATATCATGAGCATTTTCGTGAGCATTTTCCTCTTAAATCAGAGCATAATTGGCTAACTAAATGAGCAGTGCTGCAAAGCATTATTCTATAAAAGTTGAGCATTATATGCCAAGGCCTAGACAGAAGAATGGACCATATACATGTATGGAGGGACTTCACCTGTACACTGTATAATGATGTTAGAAGTGACCTCAATATTTAACAGTATTCATAACTGACCACATACTTATAGTTGGCTTTTGAGATATTGCTGACTCAGGGTTCAAGCCAATAGCCTACCAGGCCCATTCCAGCTATGCAGTATATAAGTGGGAGAGGGTCTAGAAGAATTTACGTGTGAGGTCATGGGTAGAAAGACCTCAACTGAATGTCGGTGAGCATGTGAATGAGGCAATGAACACAGCACGCCAGCTCTTGCCACATGCGACTATGGTTCACTGCAGCAAGCAAGTTCCTGGGTAACAAATATGAAGTCAAACTGGAGCGTGTCCTCGCTGACTTATTGTCTTGTAAAACTCTCTCTCTCTCTCACCGACTATCTGTGGGCAGGAATCTTACTCCGAGATACCATGAGACTTGCTCTGGGCAAAATCAATTGTGGCTTACATATGCCACCCAGTTTACATAACTTGTCCTGTCATGACATCCCAAGCTGTACTGTGCGCAATGGAAAGCTGGGTCGGGGACACTTCTGCTAGAAACGTCTTCGCTTTGAGAAAATACAGTATACACATAACATACTTTTCTCTTCTCTGGTCTCGCCATAGTCGCCCAGGTCAAAGTCTGGCAGGCCCTCCTCTGCCTTCAGAGCTGGGTGGGTGTTAAACAAGTTTGCCACAAAGGCCATGTTGAGGCGAGCATTGCCCTTTACAACATCCTTGGGACGGACAAACTTTCGGCAACCAATCTTGGCTGCCTCGTCCAGCATGAGGTGTGCACGCCGTTCCGGTTCATGCTCCTGCAACGGAAACAAGAGTCAGAACTTGGCTGGCTAGGTAACATAGGTTTCATTTTGGTAGTACCGCAGTCTCACGTTATTGAGTGGATGTGCCTATAACCACACACGAAGGAAACAGGTGCCTAATATGAAGTGTGCTTAATTCTGTCATGTATCAAACAGCTGAAGCCATTTGGCGGAGGAAGAAGACTTCAGTGCTACCTTAAGGTCACTATTATTTGCGGGTACTCATTCTAGTGAATTGGGAATGCAGCAGATTTGGCGAGTATTGATTTTAACTTCCTAAGGTGATAGAAAATGTTACACTACCGATTCTTGGAATCCATTCAATTGGAAACCACACAGCGTAGTCTGCAGGTAAGTGGAACAAACTCACTTTTCAGAATGATTTTGTCGGTCTTGCTCTCCGCCCCAGACCCAAACCAACCCCAGTGCGGATCGCTTCCAGTATCACAAACGGGATACTAGAAGCGATCCACACTTTGGGTCTGGGGCCGAGACTAGCTCTCACCTTGCGGGTTAGACTCTGATTCACACTATAGACCCAGCATCCTTCGCAGATCGTTTTGTAGGCACCTACCTTAGGCTCATTCTAATTAATGCACATGTGATGTCGCATGCTGCTAATACTATGTTTGTGATTTATTTACCCACAAATAATAGTGACCTTAAAGTAGTTTGGGGCTACATGTAGCTCACTAACAGTGAGTGAACGCTTATGAGTGAGCTGTGCTCAATAACGCGAGACTATGGAAAAGCAATCTACATGGAGTTCATCCCATGCAGTACATATCACTACAACAGCTTTTGAGTACAAGAATGTTTATACCGTAGTCTCTCGAAAATACGCCCATGGGCGATGAACTTAGTGGCTGCTCAAAGAGGGGGATGGGCATATTTTCGAGGACCCCTCTCCCGGAAATAGGCCCACCCTTCACTCGAAAGTAGGCCCACCCTACTTGAAAGTAGGCCCACCCATGTACAGGCGTAAAATCAACAAATGTACGAGAGCCATAGTGCAACAGTCATTCTATCAAGGCTTTACTACTAGCTACTACTTCCGGAGTTTCTTGGTGAGCAGGAACAATCTCTTCGTGTGAATAGCTGCAGGAACAGCAAACAAGACACAGCAAGAGTGCTTGAATGACGTGGAGCGCACAGACCATCTTCGGGACTTACTGCTTCCGAGAAATGCGCTGTTAGTGCTATGCTAGGCGATTGCACACACGGAGACAAACATCCAATGCACAGCGCTGCACGGCCTCATGTCATGCACTCATGCACAGCTGATTATGCAATGGCATACAACATAATGAAATTCATTGGAATTAGCCTTCATTTCATAGTCCTGAGCTATTCAAGTGCTTTCCTGTACCAGTACATGTAATAGGGTGTGCGTACCTTTGAGTAATAAATGACCCATTGCAACAACTTGTTGCAAAAAAGGGGGGTGGGCGTATTTTTGAGAGACTACGGTACATGTAGCAGATCCATGCCATGTGCCAGCACATGTTCAGCTTATGTATGGTGTACATGAACCATCTTTTGCTGTCTGCCACCTGGGATTGTGCAACCAGTTGGTGTTAAGATTGCTCCTCTGTTTGCGGGCTATAACAGATATCATGAGACAGGAATGCGGCCTGGCCAGACATGAGATGGCGTCCAACCTTGGTCAAAATGGTACCTTGTTACTTTGATCAAGGTTGGACGCCATCTCATGTCCGTGGACAGTCACTACTGTGAGTGCACAATCAATAATGAACATTATCCTAGCCAGTGAGGTGCAAGTACTGAAAGAGTAGCCTCGTTCCCAGGCCGTTCCCACCGCCAGTATTTCAGCGCTTCCAGTATGAAATACGGCGGGGGAAGGCCTGGGAGATCTGGTCACGTGTGATGACATCAGGTAGACAGATGGTAGACACAAGGGGGGTGGTGCCCAACCATCTATAATACCTGTTTTGCATCGATCCGTCCCCGGAGTTGAACAACGAAGGGTATAGATCATCTGCCTTGTGAACGCTCTGATATCCAGCCTTTGGACGGACAGTACAAGACAGGACGTTGAGATTCTTCATTGGGCACCACCCTCCGTGTGTCTACCATGTGTCAACCTAATGGCACTGCACATGACCGTGCAGATCTCCCAGGCCTTCCCCTGCCGTATTTCATACTGGAAATGATGAAATACTGGCGGTGGGAACGGCCTGGGAATGAGGCTACTTAGAGAGGGAAATCTAACCACCTAAAGCAAAATGTGTATGGGGCCTGGGAATGAGGCTGCTTGTTGGAATGAGGCTAAAGTACAGTTGTAACATACTGATAGGGGGGACATGTTCACTCCGGCCTCGGGGGGTGCAATCTGGTTGAGCAGCACTGTGTAGCACTCTGAGTCCTTGATGTCTCCACTGAAGTTGTGGACCCGCCGTGGATGCCCAGCTTGCTCAAGGTGGTAGTTGAACCAGCGGAGGAGGATTTCCTCTGGAGAGAGGGCGAGGAGATCACTCAGGGTCTCGCCCTCCTGCAGCAGGACAGCCAGGTTGGGGCAGTTCTGTAGGGAGATCTTGGCAAAGAGACCGATCTGAGGAGGAAGCCAGGAAGGTGTGTGAGATACATCAATATTCACGCATGGGGAGAACACACTGTATAAGGATCTTTCCTTCTTTGTGACAGCTGACAGCTACAACATAGCAACACACTTTAGACAAGCTAGTTAACAAAACCACAAGTTATGAGCTAGCTACATGTAGCAAGCTTCCACTTTGACCATCCAATGCCCACAATTTTCAGCCTATACAGAGCCAGGTAATCTTCACTAAAGGGAATATTTTGGTCTTGAAAACAAGTGGCAGCTCCTCATAGTAGAATAGCCTCAGTCCCAGGCTCTCTCCTCAAAATGTGGGGAGGAGAGAGCCTGGTAATATTCGCAAGAAAAGCTGTTGAGTTCGGGCAGGAGAGCATGAGGTAGCCATCATTCAAGTGATAAACGAGTTACCTCCTCAGTTACCTCACTACCAATGTAAGTTTCAGAACATTACATGTACGTGTACAGAGGTTTTCAAAGATCTTGCAACTGAATTCGTAGAACAGAAGTCACATGACAGCAGTTCTGTGACCAATCATCGTATAGTAGTCACGCATGCAAGCTACAGACAGACTAGAATATAGTCCTCAGACTCAGTTGCAGTGTCATTCCCAGGCAGCGTTTATATGACTCACAGTTGAATGCCAAGTGCCCAATCGTGCCTTCTGGATCTACCGGTGATCAGTGTACAGAATACCATTGTAGGACCCGGCATAAGTCTTTGTTGTAAGCGCTTGTCTGCCCTGGTTCACACGAGGCCATTATCTATGAGATCTGGAGCGCTCGAGCTCTTAATTATGATTTGAATTTTGCATTCACGTGACTTCCGGTGTTTCGTTCTGGCCTGAACATTGCGGAAACCTCTGTACATGTGTATCAAAAGTGTCAGTGCATGATGGTGCAGATTGTGGGCCTATACTGAGAGCCATAGCCGACACCAGTTGTAGCCTTGTTCCCAGGCCACGTGGGAACGAGGCTGCACCAGTTGAAGCGAGCAATACCACCAAGGTGAGTTAACAGTGAACAATGTGATCACATTTCAGAGTGCTCATATCGTGAAACAATATCCCCCCCCCCCCCCCCCCCCATGGCCAGACAATTTGTTCAACCCCATTTTTCTCGCACAGAAAGTAAGCTAGTGAAATCAAACACAAAGCAGGGAGGGTAGTCAACATGCAGACTAAACATCATTACAGCAGCTCACACTGTAGCCGTTGTACGCTGGTTAAATCAGTTCCAGCAAACTATTTGCCAAAAATCTCCAGTGCGAAGACTGCCAGCAACTCGATTCTACTGTTGGGAGACACACCATAGGAAGCTCTAGGGCGGGACGTAAGCATTTTGTGGCTAGGTTGAACTGTCTTCGAAAGAACGACCCTTGAGTGTGAATAACCGCCATCTTGATTCCCGTCTTTGGAATACAGCGTTGTATAACTTCGGAACGGTCATCAGTATTTACAAAAACACTTCGTCTGGCCCTTTCTATACTGTTGGTGCCTCTTTCAATACGGTCTTCCAAGTCCAGGTCGGATCACACGGCTTTATTTTTGGTGACAAAAAAACTATGAAATAGTAAGTATACGGTGCGCGTATCCGCGCGCAGGGATCCCGTAACCTTAAGGCTGTGGACTATGTTTCTTGCCTGTCAACTAGTCGAGAGGACTTACTCAATAGCATGTAGAGATGACAAGTGTGTATGAATTCTTTTCTGATGTCAGTGATGTAACTGCTGTCACATGATTTGTGCTGTGTAAAGCTTGCGGTGACATTCTCTCATTCCAAAATTAGTACTGGATTAGTCGTGCTAACTATATACCAGCCGTTAGGAAATTCCTTAGTCGTTCGTCCTTGCTGCCAAGGCCCCCGACGATGCAGCATTTGAGTGCAGCAAGGACGACTTATAAGGATGCTACTTACGAAGGCATTTTCAATCACACAGAGCCCTTGCAATCACTGTCAAGGTGATTTTAGAGAGGAACAGATTTGGCTTCTGAATAAGGGATACCGAAACATGAGCATGAATGGACAGAACTATAAGCATTCACTACAGCGCTTTCCTGTCAATGTATACAATGGCCAAACAAGGGCAGAAACAGTACAAACAAAACCTTTCAATAGCAACTATAGTGACAGCATGGCAGCTGCAGCACTGCTAACGTTTTGACCATATATAGTCATCTCACTGGTCAAGAATATCAAATTATAGTCACCCAAGGAATTCAATGCCTTGGATGGCTCACCACTGCTTGGCATCAGCCAGTACCTGCTTGGCATCAGCCAGTATGGATGCCAACTGGCATGGCATCTTCCCATCTCGTAAGCCGAATCCTCACATCAGAAAACACATACAATAAACTTTTGCAAACCCATGCTATCATCCATCTCCCACCAGTGCTAAGGGTACACTAAAGGTTTTCCTTAACATTAACTGAAGTACTAACGTTAGTACTGACACTAGCAGGTCTACATATGCAGTGTTTCCCACAAAACTGCCAGGAAAGGGGAGTGAAAAATGAGCAGATCTTAATGTATTCCAATGACCACGTCAAAGGATAATAGGCCAAGGAAAGGGGGGAGGAGCACCCCTCTACCTCCTGCAGACTGCACATGTACATGTATGCACTCTCCGCCCACACACACTCAATCCTATGTCCACACCTTGATGACCTGCCACAGCAGGCCAAGGATAAGATGGGGTTTGGAACCCCGCCCACACACACTCAACCCTTGATGACCTGCCCAAGCAGACCAAGGATAAGGTGGGACTGGCATCCCTGTACGCACCCTCTGCCCACACACACTCAACCCTATGTCCACACCTTGATGACCTGCCACAGCAGACCGAGGATAAGATGGGGCTTGGAACCCCGCCCACACACACTCAACCATTGATGACCTGCCCAAGCAGACCGAGGATAAGGTGGGGCTTGGCGTCCCTGTACACACACTCCGCCCACACACACACTCAATCCTAGGCCCATACCTTGATGACCTGCCACAGCAGACCAAGGATAAGATGGGGCTTGGCATCCATGATGTCCTGTGGCCCAATGTTAATGATGTTGCAGCCGATGGACGAAGCTGAGTTGAGAGCGAGGGTTTGGTTCTCGTGAATGGTGAAGGTGTTGAGCTTCCCTTTGTTGATCGCTCTCTCGTCCACTGTGTGCTGCACTGAGGTGTTGATCAGCTTGCTGCGGTGTGCATGGATCATGTCGGTGTATTGGATGCACATGTTATGGTAGGTGGGTGTACATGCAGAGCGGATAACATTGTATAGTGCACACAACTTGTGTTTCTTTGTATTTTCAAAATAAACAGAACTTGTTCTCGGGCGAACTGGCAAAGCATGTGATCCCATCGGCGTGTACTAGCATGCATGAATTCATGTGCAGGTACATACACTGTAGCCGGTCACTACCACCATAGAAAACAGAACTATGTAGAAGGGGTTAGAAATGGGCAAAACGTTCACGGGTACTTTATACGTCATTTTGCTGATCACATGCTCGTTTTGGTTTGTGATGGCCTGATATGAGTGCGATAATCCAACTTACTTTTTGAGGGCAAAACACCCCACCCAGTGTCAGAGTACAGAGTAACAGCAGTCACCACAGATTTTCATCAGCTTTTAAACAAAATGACGTACATGTATGTAGTACCCGTGTATGTGAAATTTTTGCACCACATTCCCAAACCCTTCTGTGTAGTATCTATGCTACCACTACCATTACAGATGGCATATGCATAGCCTTGAAGGCTTGTACTACAAAAGAGGGCCTGGCGACACTTGGCAGATTACTGGAGGCTTTCAAATTGACATGGCAGGTACAGGGCATGTAGCTGTTTGTGATGGCTAAGTGGAAAATCCTTGCCAAGTAGCACTCAGAGGTGATTCCAAGCAGCAGTTTTATCAAGCGGCCCCTTTCATGGGCTGTTCGATTATGGCTTGAACTGCATTAGTACCCTGGGGGATGATTAAGAAGACAGACTAGTCCAGGGTCTCGCCCACTAGAATGCCACATGTTTACTCATGCAGCTGCACAATGCTGAGTGATTCCTGTACAGAGGTAGTAGTGAGAGCCAACTCACCAAAGGACAATGCCATCATAGACAGCAGTGAACAGCCCATCCCCTTCCTCTGATATGGGAAGTGACCTCTTCACATCCGCATCATCTTCCAGCTGGTAGTTGATCCAGTCAACAAACGCAATCTTCTCCTCTTCGGAGAAGGTGTGTGTGGTTCCCTCAGCTGAAGCCTCTGAAAGGCCTCCTACTGTCACAAGCTTCTTGGCCTTCTCAGCTGTGTCTGCAAGCTTGAAGGTGACCTTCCCCTTCTTCACCTTGCTGTACATCTGTGTGTGTGTGTGTGGGGGGGGGGGGGGGGGGGGGGGGGGATGAGATGGAATGTGTGCGGGGGGATTAAAGTAAAGGTGAAATGAGGGCAGCATATGCATAGCACTTACAATGTCAATGTTTCATTGAGAAATCATTCTGGGGGGGACAACATCATAGTGGCAAATTAAGGGGGTAGCAAAGATTCAGGGGGGGGGGGGGGGGGGGGGGGGGGGGGGGGGGCTAGAGACAAAGTGATCAGATGATGTGTCCAGAAAACATCAGACAAGGTCCAACACCAATTTTCCACTTATCATCCGCCATTTGGGAATTCTCACTTCTCAGTGATAACGTACTTGATAGTGACAAAGGAATTGAAAGTGACTATGTCCTCAAACCAGAGAGCGTGCAATGACAGCGTATCAAACAAGCAGCTTCTCGTCCGCCCTCACCTGGACAGTGCTGAAGTGTGACATTGTGACTCAGTGTTGATCACTTGCAACATGGTTGACGCTCCACTACATTGCTGGTCTGCTGATTCTCTGGTCCAGTACATGTCAGCAAAGCTTACTGTTGTATTCCCTACAGGCCCAATATCACAGGAGAACCACGAGGCTCCTCTCCTGCTTGTTCGTGTCTCACTCAACACCAAGCCAACCCTTCTCTGGGTGGATGACAACAAACCCAGCCACGAAGACGTGGAACACCCCATACAGACCTTGGACATTCTCGACGGGCTAATCAGCCAAGTACAAATGTGCTTTATTAGGAGTTTACCTTGGTTGCCATCCTTTTAGCCTCGTTAGACTTACAACACACAGTGTGTGCTCCATTTAACAAGCTGCTCCCCTGACAGTATTTCAGTATTTCTTAATTCAGCGATTTGAATAATGGCTACATTCTGTTGCTATGTAACCATTTGGCATTCATATAATGGCATTCAAAGTGAAGCTATGCTGAAGCGCTTTGTGGTCAGGGATTCAAAACTGTGATAAACCAACATACTGCTTGCTGCTGTTTAGTGTTGAAAACAGAAAGAAAAAGATAGTTTGGCAGTACATTCGCGATGATTTTTCATAACACTATGGTCACAAAAACTAATATGCTCACCACAGTTCAGATGTGTTGGCCTATCGGTGTGCACTTGTCAATATGCAAAGAATGCGGTAAAAAGTTTGATTTAGCGATGCCCTGTCTTACTCCAACTCTTAGAACAACGGGAGATGGCAATACCCGCATCCCATTCTTAAGTTTAGGGATGGGACTGAGGATGGGTAATGGCATTTTCCCATGATTCATTGAGAGGTGGAGCATGACATGAATAGCTATAATAGAAATTCCAGACATAAACCTCACCTCAGCATGACAGGCCATCACTAAATCCCTTTTAATTCTTGGGAGAAAGTTTTTAGAATTCTTGTCTGTTATTACACTCCTGGTAGTGGAAAAATTGTGCCGCATAATATAAAGTTCAAGTGATAAGAATGGCGTACCAAGATTCTGACTACACCGGCGTGATCACTATCATGCACTGTCCCAACAGTAAATTCTTGGTGTGGTGGAGATACTAGCACTTGCCGTCGGCCGCCATTGCTCGAGTGTTCTCTTTGACTTTCGTTGCCAGTACAGCTCTCACAAAGGTTCCGACTACACTGGTCTTGGTCGCTGTGCTTCATTGATGCTTACATGCCCAAACTCACCGTGCTGGCGAGGTTGTGAGTGCTGTAATAATTTATTGTCTTCCCTTCGGCCGCCACTGCTGACTCAATCAACTTGAGCATGGTCCTCACATGACATGTGCATTAATTGGAACAAGCAGGCTTGCGCTACCAGGAATGCGGTTGCCCCTCGATATACACATACATTGTAGATGTTGGTGATCAATGATTATTATAATCGTGGGGATTAGAAGGTGGGGCATTCTAGCCTTGTTCCCAGGCCTTCTCACCTCAGCGTTTGTCACTTCTAGTACTAACGCAGGGGAAGGAATGTTAAAACTCATCACGTGCAGTGACGTACATGGATGTTGGGTGGATGTGTGGAGGAATGGCACATTTTTGGAAAACCGCAAGTAACTGAGCGGTTGACATCAGGCATGGCGCAGTCTTGGCATAGTTTCTCGGGTCCAGAAACACGCCCCTGAGCTATACAAGATGAATGTGTCATAGTACTGCAAGTGACAAACGGTGAGACGGTCTGGGAACGAGGCTAGGGCATTCATCAGAGCTCAATGATAGTCATGAAGGTCACTTGTTTGCAATGGCTCCACGTTGTGCATATACCGTGAACAGAAAACTTCAGCCTTACTCACAGATCAGTAATGTTGTGAGGAAAATCAGATAAAACTACCGCGTTCTCTCACTGTGCCGGTTTGCATGCATATGCACCACAACCCTACAGTACGAAAGTTTGCTCTTAGCAGCCCTAGTTCCAATAAAAACTTCATAGTAAACTGCACAAATGCAATACCCAAAATGGGGGCATAGAGAGAAAACTGGACTGGACGGACGAGAAGTACGTAGCAATTAATGTCGCCACGTTAATAAATAGTCTTGTGAGTTGGCTGAATTTGCACAGTATAACTCAATACTCTGGATTTTAAGCCTTTCACCAGTATACATGCAGTCCACTTTGGAGCCACAGAAAATACAGAAAAGCATCAGATTCTACTTCGTATAGCGCCTACATGTAACATAAAGAGCCATATTCATCCATTTAATGTCGTCCCCACATTGAATTAGCACGTTAACGCACCTCCAAAAACTCGTTAAACTCCACAGTTCCATTTTCATCCAGATCAACCTCCCGGATCATGTCACGGATCTTGTACCCTGGCACATCCTCTCCCAGTGCCTTCATCAGCACCCCAATCTCAGCTGCTGTGATGTGGCCATTCCCATCAGCATCAAACTGGGAGAGAGTAGAGTGGTAGGAAGTCAGCCAAGGAGGAAACAAACCACAGTGCACACTAGTCAGGTCTCTGTCTTTGACCTCATTAAGTAGCTAGATCTTTGACTGCATTAATAACCTGTCAAAGACTGGTATTTGGCAGTCAGTAAATGATCACACATTTACTTAACTCACTGCACCCACAGAGATGGGTTATGGAAATCAGACCAGGCATCAGTGGCATTTGTAGTATCTACGGTTACTCATTCTTGAATGGTCGTCATATTAACAGCAGTTCTATACTGCCAACAATAATTGGAGACAGACTACTTCACGCTGTGGTCACTTAGGTGCACACTTTGTCAACCATATGTACCTTATGGAGGTTCTATAGATCAATGATCACTCCTACCATGGTACATCACAACTCAAGAATATCACATTACATAGATGCCTTGCTAGATGTATATCTCAGCATCACCAAAGTATCAATAGATGTCTGTCTACTACAGGCAGGCTCCAATGACGGTACAGGGAGTTATACAATCAGGGTTAATGTTCACTGTTTGAACCCAAGCCTGAGATCAAGAACAGATATCGTCCCACTTAATATTTGAGTTGCTTCGCACACGTACCTGATCAAATTGTCTCCGGATGTCTTCCTGGTCAGATGAAGAGAAGCTCTTCGCCATTCTGATACCCTCCTCGACACAGTGCAAGCAGCAGCACAATCGCAAAATCAAAGACACCTCGACAGGGCTAAAATTAAGCTCGAGCTCTGCTTGTTTCCGGTCTGCAATGACTTTTGTGCGCATGCGTGAGTATGGGTGACGTCATTGGAAGAATCTGTAAAGGGGTGGATCTGCTTGTTTATCTCCTTGGCCGCGATCAAAGTGGGAGGAGCAGCTTGCACGCTTGCACTCCGGCTTGGCAAACCGTTGATCTGTGCGCAAGAGCTCGGTTCTGCTTCCAATCCCGGCCCAAGTTCAAGGCCGGTCTTTTAGAAGGTAAAGAAACTAGTATCAGGTACCATGCTGAAATTCACCTCTGTGTGTATATAGTTCTGATTCTTGCCACTGTCCCAGTTCATTTCATGTTTCGTGTGTCTAGGTTTGTTGTTCTACAGAACTCAGGCCCATCTTACTTCTGTGTTTAGCTACTTCAGGCATTTTGTGACTGGTACGTACAAAAGATATATTTTACATGTTCTCTTTCTCCATCCATGTAGGCACTTTCAAGAAAATACATTATCACCTACACAGTATCATGCCAGTGAAAAAATCAAAGTAAGCTGTCACTGTTGTTAGGATATAGCTATTGACATGTATCCAGCTTGTTTTCAGGTTACAATCAAGTAGTGTAAGCTGCCAAGTATGGACCGATACCCCGATAGAATACTTCCATGTGAATGTACAGTGAGGTAACGGCCTTTTAACCGAATGTTAACACATTACTGCAGTCTACCTTTTGCATGTCTACTTGCAAGATGAGATTACTGATTTGCGAAGAACCAGCTTCAGTCAGACCATGGATGCTCTATAATCCATGGTCAGACCTACCGTTCACCAAGACAGGCAGAACGGTGCCAATGGCAGTTCTGATCCCACTACCTGCAACTCTACCTGTGTTTTCTGTGGCCAGTTTTCAGGAAGATTCATTACGCCAAGTCAGCAGTAGCCTAGTTGCTAGCTGTAGTTGGTGATTCAATAGTCCGAACACGTCACACTCTGCACAGGAATCATTATAGCAATACATGTCAGAAACCAGTTGATTGGCTAACACTCTGGTAGCTACGTACAGGAAGCCTGTCAGTCCATTAAAGCTTAGAGTAAAAGGTTCGCTTTCTAGTCGATAACTGATTTGGAATAGGCATCACAAAAATGTCGTTTTGTGAGCGTGTGCTTGTTCTCATTGCCACATGAATGAAGTTCCCGGGCCCAAATCATTCCTGGACTGAGATATGAATTGCAAACTGAAACTGATAGTTGGCAGCTTACACTAAGAACGTTTGCAAATCAGATCAATCATGTGACTGTGTATAGATAATGCACTGTACGTGGTCTATGAATGTTTCATAACATACCGGCAACCTGCAGTCTTTGTATACATACTGTATATAGCTGATTAGTGTTTTGGGCAGTAACATCAAAACACTAGTACTTCAGATTCACACCGTGCAAGCCATAGTACGTATGGATATTTATGTGCTCTCATTCAGCATTATTTCAACCTTTACCATTTTTTTTACTGAATAAATTTGTTAATTCTGGGTATTGGCAATAGCTACTACGCTAATACAGGCCAATAACCACGTACAAACACAAGAGCAAAAGTACAAGCACAAAGACATGACTAGTGCTCTTACATGTGCTCTCAATATTATTCTACTGTACTGCTATGTTTATGCTACAGTCACTACTATGTAGTTTGTCCTCGGCCGCTGAGCCAACCACGTCACTGTCACAATCACTCGTGTGTTAGATATCATGACAGTAACAGCCTGATCAGTAGGAACTTATTCATTAGCAGGAACTTACTCTGCGGGAACTTACTCATTAGCAAACAACTGCTCATTCCAATGCACACCGCAGTAATATTATTTTGCACTCTCTTCAATGGAGCTAAACTCTTTCCACGCGAAGTGCACATTTATGTGCACACACGATTGTCAAAGCGCAGCCAGTAACAGCTAAGCACACAATAGAAGCCACTCCCTATGGCCCTTTATGGAAGGTAGGGGCATCCCCTATCAATACCAGCCAAAAAGTATCCATCCTGTCAATGCTCGACAACCAAATCCTCTTGGTATTCCAAGAGGACTGAGCAGCCATTATACTCCGAAGCCGTGAATATAGTATGTATGTATAGCTTGTAAACGAGACTTTACCTTCATATTCTTCTTTATGAATAACTTACCACAGACACGGTGAGGGCAGCCTGGGTGGTTCCAATCCAAACCTTGCTTGGACCTTGGAACCAAATGGAGGTACAGTGCTACATCCTACACTGATGTTTACACTGCAAGTCCTGTTTAGCCACCTGCCACAGCAGGTCCAAAACGTGCCACCAATGACCATACTTCGTCATGGTCTCAGGTTCAGGGGCAATTCAGAATAGCTGGTGATTACTTGTATGTGTATGACTTGTATGTGTATGCCGGCTAAACAGACACTGTTGTTCATATATACGTATGTAGAGTGTACGGCTATATGTGAAGCTTCTGCCATGTTGCATTTACATTAATTTTGTAAGATAACTAGATGAAGCTGCATGCAGTGGTGAATACCGATTTCTTTTTTATTGGTAACTTTCTTTCTCTTTCCTTCTCTGCTGATGTTGATATGGCGTACTCCTATCAGGACTGGATGCAGTGAGTCTATATCATGTCATTTGCATAATTCTATAACTGTGTGCATGTGGGCTTAGAATGTTGAAGGGGTGGTTGCTACCACAAGAGCTGTACGTACTTACATGTATAGCTGCAACCAGGGTCTCAATCCTAAACCTCCTTGTGAGCAAGTGACAACTTCCGTAATTACCTCTTTGACACTGACAAACTCCGGCCACTGTGAGTTACCTTTACAGGGTGAAACTTCAAGTTACAACCCTGGTCACAGCCATAGTACAGTCAGTTGCTTCCCGAATGGCACCTTCGCCTTGTACCGTGTATATATACATCCGCCATGATGTGTTTGTTTCAGACATAACCTGAGTACTGTCTACATTAACCTAGGGCGTTCACAGTGAAACCCAGTTGTTGACTCCCATGCCTGCTCTCAGGCCACAGCCCAACATGAAGTAAGTGCACACCTACTTGTATGAATACAAAGAAGTATATACCCACCTCATGAATATAAATATAAACACCTGTTGTTGCCCATATCGCTATGTGATCATTGTTTACAAAGTGTACAAGGTGGGGTGGGCCTGTTACCATTTCACTAAGAAATCCATTGAATGCGGATATTGAATCTGATAGCTAATTTTACTGTGTACCTGCGGAGAGGACTGATTCATGTCTATCCCCGTACACTAATTATAATTAGGTCAACATCCCAATAAAGAAGCCCTTTAGTATGTGTACTTCTGCTGATCTGTGACTAGCCTCGTTCCCAGGCGCTTGGTAATTACCAAGCGCCTGGGAACAAGGCTATAGTCACACAAAACACCAGACACTAGCTATACGCTACTCAAACAAAACACCAGACACTATACGCACCACTGTCCAGCATACAAAACTAGAGATGTTCATAGAACACATGCCTCACACGGAATGCCTATAGGAAGGACGCTGTGATCATGAAGAGGTGGAGCCTAGCCTCGTTCCCAGGCCTTCTACACCTCCAGCTTTTGATCGCTTACATATTACAAGCGATCAAAAACTGTAGGTGTAGAAGGCATGCACTGCAAGCGAGCAAAAACTGGAAGTGTAGAAGGCCTGGGAATGGGGCTAGGTGAAAGCAATGTTATGAATAGTTACGAAATAGCTGACGAACGAAGCGCCTTGACATCAGCCAGGTACACATAGAGCAGTTCTTTGTTGTTTAGCTAAGTCATTTACTTTGTCGAGAGATTTCATTTTTTTCACTGGACTGATGACTGACAACAGATGACTGACAGACAGACAGACAAAACCGATTGCTTAACCCTGCTTTGCACATGCGCACGCGGGGTAAATATACATACGTATGTATAGGGGATAGCGTGATGATACATAACTGTGGCTATATTATAATATTATCATCCATATCTTGTTTCCATGCCTTGCCATATTCCTATACCTTCATTATCTGTAGCCTCGTTCCCAGGCCTCCGCCCAGATTTTATCTTGCAGCGGTGGAGAAAAATCCAATTTTTCTCCATGGCTGCGAGATAAAATCTGGGCGGAGGCCTGGGAACGAGGCTACACTGCCTGTGTGATAATCTATTATACACTTCATGTACAGCATACGTACACCGTAGTTGCACTGCTCACCTGTTTGTACGTACTGTAGTGGAGGTCCTTTTCTTGACATGCCTGGGGAAAGACTACTACCACTGACAAGGCAGGATGACACAGCATTTGTACTGCAACAAGCAGCCAGTGCACGGTCACCAAACACCCAGACAAGAGTACGTTTGATGAACCATAGATAATAATACTAGTATATATCTAGGGATGAACAATACAGTTTGTATACTGAACATAGCAGCTAGTGCACAAGTTCCAGCTTGAAATGAGATATACCAAATTTGGCCATGACTGTAGGAGTAGTTAACGAGGCTGAAGCTTTCGTGTTTGCAGGTTTTCACAGGGTTAATTGCCCTGATGTATCTGGCATCCAAATGTCCGTGGGTTCTATCCCACTCACAGCGATCTGCCAAAGGCTCCCCAACGAGGAGTGTGTTCAATAGAGATTGATTGTGGAGCCCACATAACTGATACCTTAAATGCATTCTCTCATGGAGCAATTGAACACAAACTCTCAGCCTTGCTTCTTTGGTTTCTCATTCATGCACAGGTTGCTCTCATGAGCAGCAGGGAAGGATCCTTCCCTTACACTCCACCCATGGGACAGAAAAGGAAGAAAGATAAGAAAACAAAGGACAGTAAGTTGCCCCAGAAATGGAGCCTGCACCCACAAAGACACTACTTTCCTCGCTCCTTCTAGAGAAAAGCAAGAAAGAGAAGAAGGAGATGAAAATCTCAGCACCACTGAATGTCCGCCATGTGGGTATGCCAGGTGTGACCCACCTTAGCGACCCACTTCCAGCACAGTCTAACTTCCCTGTAGAGGTATGATTACTAAGGAGTTATTAATTGTGCATCAGATTTAGTAAATGTTCTCATCTGGAAGTCATTGGCATCCTTTGACATTAGCACCGATAAATCGTCAGTCAAGTGTACGTTTCGTTTAGGCACTTTCAGTCAGAATATTGATGTTGAATCAGCGGGGTACGTATATACTTTAGTTAAAACCATTTAACTACTAATGACAAGCATACTCGTCATGAGACTTTCTCAACAGCATGGCCGTGTCTTTGCTCAGTTGGCACTGGGGGGGGGGGGGGGGGGGGGGGGGGGTTGCTCTCGAGTGGGTAATACTATGGTTAGAGTTACTAATCTGCACAGGATAACTGCAAGGGCATTACATAGAGTTGCATAGGTAATGTCCAATTTACAAAGTGAAAAATCACAGAATTTTTGGTAGCATGGAAAACATCCGCTTTTCCCTATTACACACTCCACAGCACCTGGCCACAATGCCCGTAGAGGGACAGTTCAGTCCATTTGAGAGCATTCGGAAAGTGCGTGATCTGATCACACGAGGGGACATCTGGACCCAGGAGGTCATCCTGGCAGTCACCAGCTCTGATATCATCATCAAGGATGGGTCAACCAGGGTGAGCAGTGCCTATAGCTATACCGTTCTGACCTCAGAAGTAGATATGTACCATGGGGCCTTGAAAATGGGAGGGTGGGATATTTTCGAGGGTGGGCATATTATCGGGTGATTATGGTTTGCAACCATGTAATTTAATTCCAGCCCTTAGACCGTAGGTAACTCAAACTTGGCAGAAATGTAAGATGGACAACTCATAACCATCGATGATTGAGTATGTCCAACAGTGGAGAGAGAAGCAAGAAAGTGTTGCATTTTTGGTCTCACTGGGTATTATGCATAAATACCTTCTGACCTGTTATCGATCCAGGACTCTCTGACTGTAATTCCTCTGAGCACTGTGGCCAGCTGCAATTTTCTTCAAGACTCAGGAGGCAATGTGCTGATGTTGAGCTCTCAGAGCCTCAGCAGCCCAAGACCCAAACTGCACTTCTTTCAGTGTGCAATGACGTCTGTAAGTGGAGAGGTTTTATACAAATTCTTGTTTATAAACATGCATACTGAATATACGTATAGGGACTAAAGTGAAACACAATTATGCCCTATATTTTGCAAGCTCTGGCTGACTACAGGTGATAGGGGTAGCTATAGGCCAAGTTCAAATACTTCCCAACACACAGACCCGTATAGCTTCACCATTGCTAATTTGTACTGACTTATGATATTAATGGCTGTAGTTTTAGACATACACTGTTTTAGTGCTAGGTTTTGGTAATGACCCATTTGAGTCAACAATGTGTAATTACATACAGCTAAACATCAACACTCGTGCACATGTTGGCATTATAGCTGCATATAAATTGCGTATACATAATGTAATACCCAGCTTGTGACATCTATATCTTCACCTACATACAGGCTGAAACCATTTGCAATGAGATCCAGCTTGCGGTTAAGCGACACTGTCAAATGCAACAAGATGTTAGAAAGGTACATAGAATCACAACTGGAGATCATTCTCAAAAACGTACATTTAGGTCTTGGATATAATCCAGTATGCATGAGGGATATTATGTATGAAAGTTAAGGGTCAGCTATTGCTCGTCCCTTTTGCAGGGGAAAAGCAATTACAGAAAGCAGGCATCAGGTGATCAAAGGCTTGGGGAGAACTGGATCTTGGGACCCAGGACTCAACCTCCCACCACGAGTGTCCTGCCTCATGCTGTGCAGCCACCCCCTCCCCCCTTAACTGCACCACCCCCACCTCCACCTAGTCAACCCCCTCCCCCTCGTTCACAAACACCAGTCCTCCCCCCACATATCGGTAAATCCCCACTATATATCTTTCAGTTTATAATTATAACTGCATGTTCAAGTTGTATCCTCATACATAAGGTCAACATTCCAATGAAGAAGCCCATTAGCATGCGCACTTCTGCTGCTCTATGACTAGCCTTGTTCCCAGGCGCCAGGGAACGAGGCTAGGCTCCACCTCTTCATGATCATGATCACAGAGTCCTTCCTGCTCTCACATTTCACACAGATGGAGGAGCCAGGCCGCAAGCCAGCAACAGCCCAGCAATGGGAGACGTCCATGAAAGGCATCTCTCTCACTCATTCACTGACCCACTCTTGTACTCCGCTGCATCCAATAGAGCTGAACCCACCTCTCACGGCCAGGAAATCAGGGATGATAGCAGCATGGGTTCAGGTGGCACCCCTATGCAGCGTCAGAAGAAGGTTGGAGGCCTCGTGAGCAAGGCTAGCACAAAGTATGTCAGTAATGTGCATGCCAAAGCTGCAAGTGGAAAGGCTGAGGTAGAGATCAAGAGGACTATGAAAGCATCAAGGATTCAGCGTGATGTGGTAAGCAGCACTAACATAGAATGTTGTATCCATGGCAACAACAGGTTACTGCTTTCTGAGTGATTAACCAACCTGGCATTTTCATTTATTGACAGGATATCATCAATCATGTTTTTGATGACCTGGATGCCTTCATGAAGCTGCTGAAGGATAAGTCAGCCGCATGGAATGAGCTGGAGAAGAAGAAGAAGAAATCGAAAAGAAAGAAGCACGATGGTTTGCTATTTTGATTCCAATTGTTATTGTTTAGACTATAGTATGCATAGCTATATATATATATAGTATATTTGATCTATCGTGTTGGAAGTTTTCATGTGGAAAAACTGAAGCTAGAAATCATAGTCTAAGTCTGTTGTCACACTCAGACAGGTCTGTTAGTCTCAGGCTGTGTGCACCTATAATCACCACATGCAGGCTTCACCCTCAGTTGATTATCCCCCCCCCCCCCCCCCCCCTCTCCCCCCGCTCCCCCTGCCTTTCCTCCTCCCACACACACACTCTCACACTCTCACCCAAGCTGCCCTAGAAGCGCTGAAGAAGAAGGCCGAGCCTCCCACCGAGCAGGAATTCATATGCACTTACCAAAAGTGCAAGTATGGAATCATGGTCATTGCAAAGCTGGGCCACCATCTTAGCTCTCCGAGCCCGACTGAGTTGATGAAAGGAATCTTTGGGTATATACAGGAGCTGGTGAACCTCAACAACGGGTGAGAACAGTCAGAATATTTATGCCACGGGTTGGGGGTCACCTTTGAGCTTGACAATGAAATGTGTATGAAGTTTTCTGCAATTTATTTTTGAACGTGTCAGCAGATTAGTTTCATATACAGTAAAATTTAATGTAGCCTCGTTCCCAGGCCTGCACGCCAGTTTAGGTTGCATGAAAGAATGTGGAAATTAATTTTACGTACCGCAAGTGATGAAAATGAAAAGCTGGACCTAGAACGAGGCTACAGTAAATGTATACAATTCAAAGAATGGGTCCCACACAATTATGCATTTGGTATGCATATTCACGGCTAAATGGGAACTGTGACTGAATTCATGGTGATATGTTATGTGATTAGTTGTTACTGCCAGTATCACCTTCACTCCAGCCCCAACCTAGCTTCCAGTGTGGTGGTGCCCTTGTTTAGCAAGCAAGCCATCGACTTCATGAATCGAAAGCTGTCCGCAAGGGAGTCAGCTCTGTGGAATCAGCTTGGTGGAAACTGGTTCATCACAAGGTAGGTAGTAACGTTCATGAAAGGAACAAATCATTCAACCTTCCACTAGCTATAGCGAAAAATGTTTATCAACGTGCAACTGCCTTGCAAGGAAATGTTTGAATACCTGGTATTGTTAATTCTTTGGTTGCTACAACACTGACTGCACTGTATATGTTACCCATGTGCATACACTATATACATGAAGTGAGCAGTGGCCCCCCACTCGCCCTCCCCCTCCTGAATATGAGATCGAGTTCTCTGATGGATGCATCCCTCCTAACCTGCACAACGCCAGCGACTGTCCTTCAAACTTTCCCACCCTGGATACCCTCCCTCGTGAGCAGAGGCCTTCAGATTATTCTGACGCGTATGACGGGGACCAGCCAGAGGGGGAATCCACCCTGCTAATCAATCCAGCTGTTGCGGCAGCTGTGGCCTCCAAGGCAGGCATGGTGGCGAGCGCAATTCTACCTGGGGTTGTAGTCACCAGGAGACCAGTAAGCAGTCGCACACTTTATCATTCACTGTTAGTTCTCAGTGAAGTGGTTTAGCTCAAATGTGCATGCATGCACAGTCAAGAGTAATACTGGTATTGTGGCCATGCATAACTCTTTGTCAGAATTGTGTCATCTGAAGTGTTGTTATCAACACCATCGTATGCGTGCTTCTGTATTCCTTCCCTCCGATCCTGTGCTCATTTCGATGCAGACTACTGTATGAGCATAATTTGATTCAGACTATACCTCTGTATTGGTATGTTTATAATTTGTATTAATATTGCTTCATATTTACTTGCAGAGTGAAGGCAGTCTGTATCATCTGGCACATAACTCTCAGTTGAGCCTTACTTCAGTTGGAAGCCATGACAGCGCAGATACCAAGGTGGCAAAATCCCTGTTTGACTACCAGGTGACTACCTGCCAGTTCGGTTATCTCAATAATAGACTCTAGGTTCATAATCCTATGTAATGAGATGATCCATCTGTCCAAGCAGAGTTATTGTGGCGAGTGATATAAAGGGACAATTCTATACACTCTCAGACATGCATTCATGAATTGGCTTGTAACTGTTTGAACTGTGGATAAAGCCTGTCATGAAACATTATGTCCACTGGTTGAACTCTCTCTCTATTTGAGAAAACATTGCCACTGTGATAGTGATTTGTAATTATGTTTGCCTGTATAGGCTTCCGGTCTAGAAGAGCTTTCTATCCACCGTGGAGAGAAGGTGGAGGTGTTGGATGACTCACGTGCTTGGTGGCTTGTTAAAAACTGCTATGGAGCGACCGGGTATCTACCTTCAAACCTGCTGGATGTTCTTCCAAAGAAGAAGAGCACATCCAGAGGTACACATAGACAGCACTTGCTATCTAAAAGTTTACGTGGTAGCTAGTGATTTCACGGGGGAACAGGTTTGGCGTGTGAGCTCCCACGATTTCAATTGTTGGTCTCTGTGGCAGAAAGTATAGGTATAAGCAACTTCACATTAGTATGTCTTCACTAGCATAGTGACTCAAACCATTCCTTTGATTGCGCTCGACCAATTAACACTGCCCCAGTTCCCAGGGTGTTTATGTGATTTAAAGCCCTCACACAATGGCTGCAGTGTATCCTACTGTCTGCTGGAATTCGCTGAACAACCTCCATAAGTTGAATGCTATTATTATCATGTTATGTGCAGCGGATCTTCATGGTGAGGAGTTGGTTCATTTCCATGGAAGGACTGTGCCAGCTCCCCCAAAGGGCGCCCCACCCCCTGTGCCCTCCCCTGCTGTGAACCGACGACCATCAACAACCTCCAGCAAATTTTCAAGCAAACAAGTATGTCAATACTTCCTCACAACTGAACAAACCACATATACCAAGTACATGTACTTTGTCATCTTAGAGGGTGGCTTCTCAGTAGTCTCTTGCCTGAATACAGAAAACAAACTCTGAATGAGTGACAACCTGACCTCAGCAGAGGCGGCGCCGCCGGTCCGGCTGGTCCGGCTTTGGCCGGACCACTTTTCCAGCCGACCTGATTATAATATCACGTGCAATGTAGTCACGCAAAATCTACGCTTGATCTTATATGCAGACTCAGCTGTTTCTCGTCCTAGTTGTGGGCCTACCATTGAAACTCCACAGCAGCCAAGGTCTTTTCTTTCCCAAAACGGCCATTTTGATGCTACGAGAGCGCTTCCTCATCGCTAAAAAAATATGCGAAAATTTTTTTCCGCGCTTTGCGCGGACAGATCGCCACTTCACACCTCTGCCAACACCCAGAGCGCCCTCCGGGCACCGCCTTCTGCAGTGCGCTATGATAGTGAGCCGTACCACTTCTTTTATGCCGCTGCCGCCCCTGCTCAGACAATTGCATATCCACCCTGAGGTCTAGAAATACTGTCTGAGCTCACAGATGCCTTAATTGTCACCTTATACTTATACCAGATTGTTACATAAACCTTTTCATACAATGAACCATCCTGCTTTCAAGAAGGTGCGCTTGTTCAACATTTTGCATACGAATGCAGTCGCCACAAATGCTTGGGCCAAGTCGCAAAGTGTCTCAACAACCCCAGAATCTCTCCACCTTGGTGGAGGTCTCGGAGTCCCGGAGCTCAACTATCTCCCGCCCTTCCAACCACCCTGGTCTCCCTCCTCCTCCTCCATTTTCACCAGCACTACCACCACAAGTAAGGGAACTACAGCACTTTGTGTGCTCAATCAAAAGTGCCAGTAGGCACTGTACGTATACCGGTATCAGATACAGAATCGAGCACATAATCATTATCACCTCACCTCATTAAGCGCTCCTGGTATCTGCTCATATTATGGACAGAGAATGATCCTTCCATGTGCTTAATTATGCACAACACATTTATAAGCATGTACTAGCTCATGGACTTCATTGCCACTGGTTGTATATGCATGGAGTAGCTACTGAATTTACATCTTCTCATTTGTCCACATTAACTCCCACTCTCAGGGCCGAGGTGCAGCCCACCCTGTACCACCTCCACCTCCACCTCCTCCTGGCCTCGGAGGTGGAGCAGGAGTCCCTCCTCCACCTCCCCCTCCACCACCTGTAGCTGGCCCGACACCTCAGAAAACCTTGAGCGAAATGATTGCTCAGCATAAACTGAAAACTGAACAACAAGGTACACTAGGCATAGTTCTAGAAATTGTGGGTACTAATTTAGCAAGCACAGGCGAAATTTGTGTTTGCAGATAATGGTAGTCTTTGAATACAGAACAAACCTCAGAGTATAGATAACAAAATACCAGTTATTAGGTGCATATTTGTATCTCCACACGGAAGGAAATATGCACCTACAAGCGAGATATGCATAATTTCGAATTACAGCGTAGGATTGAAAGACTTCAGCACTATAAACAGCGAGTAGCTGAGATGAGCTAGAGTTGAACCAGCACCTATAAGTTATCATGAGCTGCGCCTAAAACTGAATGACTGATACACTTGCATGCACAATTTCCCATAAATTTTACGTATCATTGTACACACGTACTGCTCAGCTGAACGTCTCTTGCAGGAATCAAATTACATTACATTACACTGTCACTTTCAAGCACAATTTCCCTAAAATCTTGGTACACACTGCTCAGCTGAACATCTCATGTGTCAACCTGTTTTTGACAGCAAGAGTTATCACTGTCGGTTGCCGAATCAGCCTTACCTACTGTCACTGAACCTGCTGCTCATGTTCCCTCCTTTCTCGCTATATATATACCACCACATCTCTATGACTGCACACACTGTCACCCTAAATTCCACCACTATGCACAGGACACACAAACATGATGAGGCACGATTTGTAGCCTCGGTTCATGCTTGGCAATACGGTACGTGTCTTTAAATTGATGCCGAGATTCAGAAACCTTACCGTTGCTGGTCCAGGTTTCTTTTACAAACACAGCTCTGGAAGATCCATGAACAAAGTGTCACCGTCTATTTGAAACTTAGTTGTGTACAAAGCCAGCGCACTTCAGAAGAAACCTTCTGATTCTCGTAGGAAGCCTTCTGGTTGCAGCGATGCTGTGCCACAAATGATTGTCGGAGAAGCCTTCCGAACCTCGGCATCAATTGTAAAGACTCGTACCGTACCATTCCATTTGTTTCCTTATGTTAGAATTCTGTATACCATGCGACTGTTAGAATAATGGCAGGTCAAAAGTAGAGGTTGGTAATTACTTGCATACATAAGATGAAGCAGAAATCATATTTATGTACAGGATGATCTACTAGCCTTTCTGAAGCCATCACTACGATTGTTTGCTTAGATAATTACACTTTTGGCATCTTGAACAGTATTTGAGATCTCTTGCTTCTGTGGTGGTTCAGAAGTGGTAATGGAAGCTCCATATTGTACCCTCAGTTGATGTGGTTGTTTACTTTAGGAAAGTCACAAAAGAAGAAGCTACACCAGCAGGATCGCCCCTTTGACATTACTGGTGCCTTGAAGAGCAGAAAGCCACTGCGGAAAGTGTCCACTTCAACATCCTTGGAACTTGAAGGTACATAATATTATTATGTGTTTGTAGTTACAAATCCAGATTAAGATCATTAGACAGAGAGTGGGGTATTAATTTGTAATTTTACTTTGTTATTACAGGTGTTGGCCCGTCAGCTGGTAAAAATGAGTTGTTGACCCGTTTAAAAGGGAGGAAGCTCAGTGTTGAAACAGGTGAGGATTAGTTCATCTATAGCAGAACAACAAGAGATGCCCAGTAGAGCACTTACTCCAAAAGTGAGCTGATTTGCTGAACACTGGATGCAGACTAACAACGTATATTATGGATACAAGCTATGTATGATGTATGACCACCTTGGCAACTGAATTTATACCCAATAATGAAGCCTTATCTATTGTGGTAACATGAGCGTAATGACCTATTCCCTCAGAATCATTGAATATAAGTGCAGAAACTCCATGTCTATCCCAAAACAGGAGTGCATTTGAACTGGGAATTGTACGTATCAACAGTGACAACTGCTGATCTGTGCAGTGCGATGTGTGGTGAATAGTGAAGTGAATATTACTGATAGCTACATGAGCATGAAGGTATTGAGAATATGAATACACTGTTTTTCCAGAGGAGCCAGATGCTGAATACAAGGTGCTGCCATGGAAGGGAACAAAGGAAGAGATCAAGTCATGGTTGGCTGATCAAGGATATGGAGGGTGAGGGTGGACAACTCTATGCACATGAATTGGCATGTGGAATCTGATCTTATTGTTACGTAACACCGTATGCAGCTGTGTGGACAAGATCACCTGCAGTAGTGGAAGCCAGCTGTACCAGATGAGTAGGGAAGAGCTCCGTGAGATGTGTGGAGTCAGTGATGGCATCAGACTCTTTAGCCATCTGCAGAAGGACAAATCCAAGGTTAGAATTTTTCGTCAGGTCCAAGTTTGTATCTTGGCGTTATTTGTCCGAAGGCTCTTTTGCTTGACATCTGTAGTATATCACAGCAGCATTGATGACTTGGATGTCCTTTGGGGCACGGCTGATCAAAGACCTTATAATGCTCGCACTGGCCCATTGTGGTGCTGCTACAACCATGCACCACAAGTCCAATCCAATTGGCATTAGGCCACTGATGAAGGCCTGGAGGCCACCGTTGTTGCATGGAATGGTAGAGGCTGCTGGGCCCGTTGAGGCACCTAGAACCTACCTTGGGCTGTGCTGCTGCTATAGCCGACTAGAAGCTGCACATGGGTCTGATAAGACAGAAGCTTCCAAAAATTTATTCCCCACGTACTATGCATTGATCACTTGGTACTACACTGTCTTGTCAGCCTTTTCAGATGCACAAATAGAGTTAACTCCACTAGCTGAGAATAAAATTCCTGTAACGACCTTACCTTGAACTTGCTCTGCTGCTCTTCCACATGTAGGCTGAAAAGGAAGGTGGTGTTGCCAAGGAGTCAGAGTTTCAGGTATGTGTGATGCTGTGATCAATGACTGTTCAAACCTGTAAGCATGACACACATCGCTAAATTTGTGATGTTGTTTCACTGATAGAAACTGATGCGTGAACGCAAGAGCATGGCAGATCAGCCTCAGGGCCAGGAAGCAGCTCTAGTCAGAGGCTGGGGACGAAACAGAGAATCAGAGGATGGAGGATTGGTATGCCTTACACATGCGCTAATTGGGGCGAGCCTGTGCGAGCCCCACACTATAGCATGGCTTCATTGCGCTGTGTGTGTGTATGTTTGCTTGCTTGCTTGTTTGCTTGGATCTTGCAATTACCGTAAATTTTAAATCAGCGAATTTCACTTGCACGTGCTCAAATTCATCGAACTCTAGCTCGACACACCTCTGGCTCCTCAATGCAAGGAATCGTGAACCATCAAGCTACCTGTTCAACGGACAATGGCGACAACAAAGACGGAGAGACCACTCGTGGACATTGGCTAGCCTCCTCGGCGGCGACACTGACAAAGACAGAGACTGCTCGTGGACCTAGCTACCGCCATCATGTGGCCAGTGATGTTCGGCTGCTAGACTGCTTCAGCTATAAACGCTGCCTGACTCACAGTTGCTGTGATGTGCATGAGTGTGTTTAGTGCCATGTGGCCTATGCTTGCCTGGTAACATTCTGATGGCATGCACTTCGCTCAGGCTCGCCCTCCCATGTCCTGCATTCCACTAGTAGTTCTATTATTGTTTGTTACATTCCACGATTGTACACAGTAGCTAAGCAGAACTGTTCATAATTCCATGCATCACATTCAAACACCAATTTATTACTGACAGCCTCCGTGGAAGCAAAAACAAAGCAATTCCAGAGCAGGTGGTCGCCTGGTAGAGAGAGAAACTCTTGTTGATGGCACATGGGGCAACAGAACAAGGAGAGAGGGTGTACATGATCGGCCACCAGGCAGGTATGGGATCAGTCGGGATCATGAACGTGTCTCTAGGGATAGAAGATGGGATGAACGTTTCGATGAAGAGCAGGGCAGGAGAGGGAGAAAGGCCTCTGACAGCTATAGCGAGAGAAGGAGGAGCAGAAAATATTCCGGTGGTTATGATGAGGATGATTATGGTGGGAGAAGATCTCGTAGGTCGAGTAGATACTCAGGTGTTTATTCAGATGACGAAGGCTACCGCCGAGAGAGAACAAAACCTAACCAAAGGGGGAAAGAAAGGCATGGGAGAAAGAAACGTGGGCCTACAAATATTGATGATTTTGAAGAAGATGATCTTAGTGGATTTGAAAGTGACACTGAGAGTGAGTCATACAGTAGTGATTATTCAGATTCTGAGAACTCCTGGAGTGATAGCGGGGGTAGGAGAGGTAGGAGAAGGCTCCGTTCCAGTGCTAGTGCTTCCGAACTCACAAATGCATCTTGGGCACTTGCGGGAGACAGTGGTGTGTCAACAGACGAACGAATCAAAGCTCAGCAAGCGGAGATAAAGAAGCAATTATCGTCACTAGCACAGTTGCAGAAGGGTGTGGGCTTAAAATCACTACCACCTAAACAGCAGCAAATGTTACAGCAAGATCTACAGAAGCTAGAGCAGATTCAGTCCAGGCTCAGCGACAGACCTGGTAACCAAAGTCTCCAGATGCAACTGCTTGGTCAACAGATGCTCCTCTGTGAACATCTCAAGGAGACTCAGCAGGCACTTAGCGGAGGGGTAGTTCCAAATCTAGTTCCGAGCCATTCTGCGCAGAATCTAAAACTTCAGAATCTGCAGATGCTACATTACCAACAGCAGGCATTGGCAGAACAGCAGCGACAGATGCTGCTCGATCAACAGAGACAGTTCGAAGCCGAACAGCAACGTCAGCTGCTCATGGCAGCAGAACAGCAGAGACAAATTCAGCTCGCACAGCTAGCCCAGATGCAGTCCCATCAACCGCTTCAAGCTGGCATAACTGGCATGCACGTTTACAATCCCTACACCGTAGCTATGGGGTACTATTGACTGTAAAGTAACTCAAGTTCTATTATACAAACTTTGATAATATTATTGAGCTGTCTATAGTAATGCTTGTGTTTTGTGAAAGATTACATCGGAGAGTGTGCTTATAAGTTGCTTCCATTATCTTGTGATAATTAAGTTAAGAAATTTCATTTGTGGTGTACATGTGTACTTCTGCATGTGGCAAGCAAGCTGAACACCCCCCTTTGGCAGCGAACAACAGAGGACAGACTACATATAAGGCAGACAAGTGGCACCCCTCTTGGAATACCAGAGGAGAGACTACATGTTGGACAGACAAGCTATCCCTACAAAAATGAGAATATGAAGCTGTTGTTGACTTGTTAACAATAATTATTCAATGTGTGCATGGTACAATTGTACACCATGTTGTCCATAGTTGATGGCGTTTACATGTGGTATTTAGATTAGAGGTCGTCGTGTCTTGGCTGCCTTGCAAACCATCTCACCGCCTCCACTGATTCTCTTCCAGCTGTCTGCGAGTGATCATGAGTGTAGGGTGTAAGGACGAGTGTGTGTGTATGTGTGTGTTTTACAGGGGAAGTAGTGTAAACCACCAATTATCGGCATGACCTTATTATCGGCACCTGACATACCGATTATCGGCGCTTAGTAAACGGAGAGTAAGCGGCGAAAATACGGATTCCGTTCGCATTATGTCATCGTCGCGCAAGCTGTTTACAAGGCTGAAGCTTTGCAGAAGGTTTGTCTTTGTTTAAAAGGTTATAACTGGATGTCATTTACTGTCCTTTTAGCCATTTTATGTTGTAGGGCTGTTCATGTCTAATCAAAACAACCGTAGGGGGAGACCGCGACCTTGGGTCCTCTCCTGCCACTGGATCAGACTTTTGAGGACGACTAGCATGACTGTGCTGGATCAGAATGGGTGGAGTGCGTGTGCAAGAGATGGCTCCACGAATGTGCCACGTACTGGATGTGGAAGAAGGAGAATTGTTTTGCTTTTACTGTGTAGTGTGATGAACTAATTTTATTCAAAAATTCAAATATTGAAGGGGTTGCATGCTTTGGTGTTTTTTTTCCACTGGGTGATAGATAGAATGGTCATGAACCTGGGGGATTTGTGGTGGATTTTTGTGACCTTCAGGGGATGGAGGTGAGTCGATGCCATCAGCATGTGCCAATAATTGACCCAGGATTATCTATGGGAGTACTAGGCAGTGACGATAATACGTACAGGGTGCCGATAATTGATTTGCGTGAGGTTGGATTCGCTAGTGCACCACTAAAAGCTGGAAATACGTAACAGCTTTAAAGGTGGTAGGGCTTATAGAGGGTGTGACGGTCTATACGTCGGTGCAAGTTTGGTATCCTGGAACCGTTCCTAGACGATATGCTGCAAATCATGCAAATTCAGGTGACGATAATTGGTAGGTTACGCTATGCATTGATCGCTCACAGTTCATTTCCAGCAAAAGCAGGAATCAACCTCCAAAGGCATTATTGGTGATCTGAATACAGTCAAACCTCCGATAGTGGACCCTCCGAGATAGGGACACAATATAATAAATCTCTCTACAAAGGACGCTTTTCAAGGTCCCAAATAATTGGTTTGCCTATGGTTCTATTGAACTTTCGAGAAGAGGACAACGTCTCTACAAAGGACAAAAGACTTGAATTTATTTTATTTTGTGATCGGAGGTTTGACTGTAGTGGTATGAAAGTGTATAATTATATGTAATGTGATATTAATTTTTAGTATGCAAAAATTGCATGCAGATCACAATTCCAACCCATGCAAGGGTGCATCAACCATACAAGGCTTTACAGCAAGCTAGTGATGAAACATGGGTGGGGGCCAATTGAAGATAAGTCACTGAAAGTGGATTACCTTTGGTTGTAATGACTGCAGTTTTTGTTTCCCTACGGAGTCTCTGCCAGCATCATGAGGACCTGCAGAAAGTAAGGGGAGGGGCTAGTTATAGTTAGGATCAGCAGCAGCACAGGTGTGTATAGCAATAGAAGGTTGGGGGGGGGGGGGGGGGGGAGAACATTGGCAGTAAAGTACAGTGGCCGCAATACAGCTGTGGGGTGTTGATGAGTATTTCGCGCGAAGCGTGGAAAAATATTCACCCAGGCACGATTTTCGGTTATCAGGAAGCCCTCTCTTAGCATCTCTGCGCACTTTGAATGATGTTGGGGACATTAAGCAACTTTGACTGACTGACTGACTATACCGTGACACAATAAACTGCTGCTAGAAGTAAGTCTTGGCTCACAGTTGATAGCTAGAGCAAAGAACTGCATCTATATAGCTAGGCGGCACTGTACGTTTAGGTAGTCTACATACATTTTTTTCCTAGGGCAGTGTTGGGGGGGGGGGGGGGGGGGGGGGGGGCACCCCCCCCCCCCCCCCCCCCCCCCACAGTACCGCCTTTGAGCAGCATTGTTGTATTTGCTGGAGGGAGGAGCTACTTGTTGGGAGTTATTGTAAGCTTCTAGCCTGCAGCTGTTGATTCTCACTTCTAAATCTTCGTCACTGAGTCAAATCACCAGCTGGGGCAGGGTACCTGCCTCCAGTACACTGTAAATTTCCTTAGCGATCACTGCAATACTTCATTTTTCAGTTATCAGGATGGGCACCTTCGTGCTTTACACTCAGACTACGGACTGCGCTGGTCTCACTCGAGCACTTGTGCTTTTCGGCATCCCCACGCGATAGCTTTTTTTGCAAGGTCAAAAACCATTACGGCCATGGCCAGACCGGCCGTAGTGGCTCCTACAGCCCTGAGGATGGAGAGGGAGGAGGAATCAGAAGCAAGTGAATAACTTCCTGCTCTTGAGAAAGTGGAAGTAGTTGTACTCTGCATGTACATACTACAAATGTATGGAGATGATGCAATCTCAAATGTTATGATGCAATGGACCAGTGTTCTTGCTAGGCGTTTAGCAGCCCGTGCAGCACCATTAGGTGAATGGAATCTCCATTTGGATGTGGTGAACTTAAGTAGGTGCACCATTTGGATCACTTCGTTACTGTTAATTAATTTTGTTTCCCTGCCCACAGCAGCTGCTGGCAGGGCTTCCCCTTAACATTTAACATTCAATAGCAGTGTAAACAAAGCCATTCACATGTCTGCATGATACAATTATACATCATGCACATTAGGATTTAGATTTCTAGCGAGAACACTGCATTTTGATGAAGCCATGATTGATAAGCTAGTTTGTTGCATGATACCCTACAAGTTCAAAGGTACTGGTATATGCCAATATATAATATATGGCACTGACCACAATGCCAGTATGATATATTGGCATTTCATCATGCAACAAACTAGTTATTGCATGAGTGCGCGGGCTATACGTCATAATATTGGCACTTGCCCTCGGGCCTGCGGCCCTCGGGCTCGATGCCAATATTCGACGTATAGCCCTTGCACCCATGCAATAACTAGTACGTATATGTATATTAAGGATAAGTCTTCATCCCATAATAATTTAACAGCGCTGGGCTAGGGCTTTCCGGGACAATGACTACCATGGAGCAGTGGACACAAATAATGGTACTGAAGCCCAGAGCAAGTACTAGTTGTTCAAGTAGCTAGAGTTTCTTACCACGCAAAAGGCGTCAGACCACTCTGTCAAATACTGGTTGAGAATTATCTCCCATGCTGCAAGCAGAAGTAGCTATGTTGTGAAGAACTATCAGCAATCATCGCAGTAGCTACAGGAGTTACAAGAATTTCGTTCCACCATACCTTCACGCTCTGTGATTCTGCATTGCCTTGACCGGAAGTCCAACAGGTCCGAATTTCCTGCTGAGTCCATCCATGATGTTGACAGCAAGAAGGGCATCTTTGAGGTGGAGAAGGCAAGTGGTTGAAGATCAACTTTGGCAGGGACACAACTGATCAGATGCCTTTGTGCACATGCAAAGATTGGCTACGGCACCATCTGCCATGTAGGCTTCTTTGGAGTGGCAGTGCATGGGAGAAGTTACCTTCACCATACCTCCAGAGTGCCTACCTCTCAATGGATGTAGATGCAATCTGTTGCCACTTCCAGCAGAGGAGTGAACCAATTGCCATTGATAACACCACAAATGACTCCATGGATACCACAGATGTGCTTGGTGACCTACCAGTGAGAGTAAGTGTGTGTATTATGTAATCCACAGTATCACTGTGATCGATCATTGTACTTTACATTGCCACAGAAGCAGTACGTGTGTCTCCATAAGTCAGCTGCAGAGGGAGTGAGGCACACTTACATATATGCTTGCCCTACTGCTGATGACCTGTTGCACCTAGATGAGCAGCTAAAGAAAATCAAGTCAGACTTCCAGGAAAAGTTGCCTACTGTTGAAGGACCAAGCCCCTTCAACCTATCGGAACAGGGTTGGTAGCTATTCGAGCAGACTGTCTTCAAAAGGTATTAAAATTTAGCTAGTGGATTGGGGATTTAGTGGGCATTCATTTAACTACCAGTATTAGAAATTCAACAGTTAGGGCAAACTCATCAACTTTTGAGAATAACTCTTCAGTTCTCACTCTCACCTCTAGTCTCGGTCCCAGACCCAACCAACCCCAGCACGGATCGCTTTAGTATCGCGCGCGGGGAAGGAAGGGTCTGGTAGATATAGTACACATTCCTAAGGTCTCATTACCGTTAATTGAGACTTGTTGAAATTATCAGGACGCATCAAAATTTCACACGTGGTCATCAAGAGTGAAGCCGCCTTTGAAGACTTAGAGCTAGAGGCGGCAAGTAGTGTAGACACACGATCGCTGTGGTTTGGAAATGCCCTTTTTGCAGCAGCATTGCGAGTGACTCGCGCAATCGTCGGCACTGGGCACTTCACCATCTGTGGATGCTGGGATCAGCGAGCTGTGTCAGTGTTGGAGGCAGCAAAGGAGAGATTCTACCTTCTGACCGCGTGTCCAAGGCGTTCTTCCAGAGCATGGAGATGCTGTTGAACTTGGAGAGTAGCGCTGGCAGTATTTTAAACATGCTGAAATCCAGAAGTTTTGACAACACCTTGTTATTGCATGCTGGCGATTCTGTACTTCCGGCATCAATATTAGTAAACGTCATTGAGATGACTTGTTCTACGATCTGATTGGATCCGCCCGGATTCTGGCGGAGTTTAAGGAATGTTGGCTATACCTACCAGACCGTATTTCCGCGCGTTATACTGTAAGCGATACACGCGCTGGATAAACGGTCTGGGAACGAGACTATCTCACCTCATGCATAGATTGGCTGCTTCATAGGTGGCTAGCATACAGCTCACTCCAATTAGCTAATGCACATGTATATGATGTCAAATACATGTACTTATTGTTTGCAGGTTCAAATTTTGCTAACTACCAGCAAGACTTCATAACAATAAGAGTAGTGTGCAACTGCCATATGGTATCCACTAGCTACCACCATCTTGGCAGTATGATGTGGGCTCATGGAAAAGCAGGACTTGGACACGGACACGGACACGGACACGGACACGGACACGGACACGGACATGGACTGGACTCACCCAAAATTCCGTAAAATGCCTTTTTCAGTGGAGGACAGAAGCTAAACATTCACTAGAGTTGCTGCATACTGTGGCATAGCCTGCCTTAGGGTCTTTCCTAGAGTCGGTAAAGGTCAAAGGTCACGTGCATATTTAATGAGCTGCAAGAAAAGATTAGAAGAGCATTTATTTACTGCAGAAACCAAACTCCAGTCTTTTACTGAAGCATAGACAACAGAAATAATATTCCTCGACGATGACTGACGCTCATTGTTGAAGCTTATGTAATATGCAAGTGACCTTTGACCTTTACCGACTCTAGGAAAGACCCTAAGGCAGGCTATGCCACAGTATGCAGCAACTCTAGTGAATGTTTAGCTTCTGTCCTCCACTGAAAAAGGCATTTTACGGAATTTTGGGTGAGTCCGTGTCCGTGTCCATGTCCGTGTCCGTGTCCATGTCCGTGTCCGTGTCCGTGTCCGTGTCCAAGTCCTGCTTTTCCATGAGCCCGTATGATGTGCAAAGTGTGGTCAACATGTAGCTACATAGGCTGTGTAAACTCCGTAGTAATCACAATTTCACACTTAGGAGCAATGAGAGCATGCAGCTGCTTAGTCTAGCTGCTAGACCCTCCTCTCTCTCTGGGCTAGTTGCTTCATACCGTAGTCGCGCGTTATTAGGCGCATGCGCCTATAACTCCACAGGAAGGAAATATGCGCCTATATATAAGCGAGAAAAAAAAATTTCACCTTCATTTTTCAGTTGTCTGGATGGGCTCTCGTGGTAGTACGGTGGTACCTTCGTGGTTTGCACTGCACTGTAACTGCTTTCCGCTTTCCGTGTCATCCGTGACCGTCGACGTGGAATGGAGATGTCACGATCGAAGCACGCATTACTTCTATAGATTGTGACATGACGGCGACGGCTGCTCATTTTATGTACACTTGCTGGCACCAATGGTAATTTATTCAAAACGGGTGAATTGGATAACGTGAAATAATTATGGTAGCTAGCCAATAGGTCATACAAAGCTACAAATAACGGCAGAGAATGTTTATAAAGGTTTCGACATCATCAAGGCAGCTGGCTACCTGCTCTTCATTCAGCCACCCTTCGTAAAAGTTCGTATGTAGACTGTCGGCAGCACTAAACGAGGACTGTATATCACGATTCTTAGTCTCCTTCGATAGTCGTCCCACCACCCTGAACAACTCCCGGTGGTCATGGTGGTCCCACCCCCTCTTGCGGGCCACGGCTTTAACACTCTCCGCAGCTGCAGCCCATCCCTTTTCAGAGGCTTGCAGCAGGTCGCCCTCTTCAAGGTACTTGCGGCTTTTCGCCATAAAATCCATGGGCCGGGGGTGGCTGCTGAATCCGCAGCACCGAGATCGCGGCATTTGTCGAAGAAATACTCTTACAGCGCATGCCATTGCGGAGCAGTTTGGGGGTATATATACCATACACTCTTGACCGAAACTGATGCTTTTTGTAGCAGCGCGCAGCTCAGATCAGAGGAACCGGCATTTCCGCGCAAGTGACTATGCGCTGCGAGTGGAAATATATTTCCCTCAACTGTCTCGTTCCCACGTCAATGTAAACGGTAGGTAGCATTGACTTATCCGCTATCCCGTGCGGCCGATCCTTCAAATTGCAAAAGGCTTAAAGCCTAAATGACCTAGCTATAGGGGCTTGGAATAGTTGAGATAGGTACTAGTAGCTATAGCTAGTTGTAAAGACTACTGAGAACACACTTCATTACAGTGAACCTCTTAGTCTCGTGCCCAGCTGGAAGCACCTGCGGAAAATCCATGCGGCATCTTTTGGTTAAAGATTCCACACCTTTACAGAGGAATTGGAACATGCCTGACTACATGTTCTGTATGTCTTAAGTGTGTGTCTTAAGTGTCCCTTTTTATAGGCTCATAAGCCTAACCTAGGCTGGCTGCAAATGCAGGTGACACAAAAGATTTGATTGCCAATTGAAACACTGTATTGTTAATTTTGAAGGTGGTGCTTCTGCTAAGTGTGAGACTCTAGAACTCACACATGGCACCCTAGCTGTTGCTAGATCTAGCAACAGTTGCTAGGGTGCCATATGTGCGAGTGTATAGATGCATGTGATGTACTAAGCCTCAATTAACGCCCTGATTACATTCCACACTACGCTGCTATACCTGACCGAAATTACCAGACGAATTTTCTGTAGGTGCTTCAGCCACGAGACTATAAAGCATTGATAGCAAGTAGTTTCATTTCTCTAGGTGCTTTTTTGTGGTTGTTGGTCCAGCAGGAAGTAGGGCGATGGGTTTGCCAAACAACCTTGTGTACTATAATAATGTACGAGTCCCTCTTGTCAAACTATCAGCACACTCCTGTAATGCAATTTGTGACCCAGTCTGCTAAGGATTGTGTTCAAATGTTCATCCATGCAAGCTAGGGCCGTAGGAGCCACTACGGCCGGTCCGGCCATGGCAGTACCGGTTTTGACCTTACAAAAAAAATATATATATATTGCGTGGGCATGTGCGAAAGCGTGAGTGCTCGAGTGAGACCAGCGCAGTCCGTAGTCTCGTTCCCACCGTGGGAGTCTTGAAGTGCAAAGCACGAAGGTGCCACGAGAGCTCATCCAGATAACTGAAAAATGAAGGCTAAAAATATTTTCTGCGCTTCTCGCGGACTTACACGCCTCTATGCCTTCGGTAGCGTGTAATTGAATATTGGCCAGACAGGTTTCTGGGGGCCTCCTACGACCCTGAGCTTATTGTTGGGTGGAATGGTTCAGCTGAGATAGCAGGCTAGGATATTTTTATGCAGAATGTGAAAGCTGTTGTTGACTTGTTTACCATTCAACCTGTGCATGGCACCGTACACCAAGTTGTCCAGTTGATGGTGTTTACATGTGGTGTTTAGGATAGAGCTGGTGGTTACAGTCCTGTCTGATGACTTGCTGTGCTCTCTTGGCTGCCTTGCATGGTCTTCACTGATTATCTCTTCCAGTTGTCTATGAGTAAGTGTGTGGTATGAGGAGGAGTGTGTGTTGTATGCGTTTTACAGGGGAAGTATGTATTAATCGCTGTTCCCCACAAGGGATGCTGGAAAACCCGGAACGGTCAGGAATGGAACGGAATGGAATGGAACGGAACCGGAAGTAGTAATTAGTGTTTCCTCATGTAGAGAAACTACTTTGCTCAGTACTTTGTTTCTTCATGTAGAGAAACTACTTTGCTCAGTACTTTGGATTGTGAAATAGCCATTGCCTCCTGCAGGGAAAGTCAGAGAACAGTTGAGTCTCGCGAGTTGGCTGGGTTGCACAGTATTTTGAAGCCACGAAGCATTAGCGAGGTAGCCGTGTGGGTCCAAGTCTGCAGGCAGCATGCAACGACCTTGATTCTGAGGATGATTTGAACGAGGGATTTGTTGGTGCTAGGGAAGTCAGAGAGCTGGGCCAAGCGAGTGTGAGTAATCTATACTACAAAGAGCATCGAGCACTAATTATTCAACTGTCCTTGAGGCTCGCCTCCTGCTCTGCTTACAAGCTTGACATAAACGCAACGCTAAGTACAGATCCAGTAGCGATAGAGACAGTACCTTTGCTGAAGCTACTTCAGGTCCCACGAAACTCCTCCAGCAAATGCCTGTAAGTGCTACATGTTGTGTTTACACAAAACATCCGAGTCGTTTATAATTTAGCCAAGTCGCTCTACAATAATGTTGATTATCGCTATATAATTACTTCCGGTTCCGTTCCATTCCGTTCCGTTCCGTTCCGTTCCTGGCCGTTCCGGGTTTTCCAGCGTCCCTCCCCACAGGTCATCAACCTCTGAAGTGATAAACGCTGTATAGGTGACCTGAATTGTGGTGTTGAACATTCCATTTATAGGCGTGTGTATGGGGAAACTGTGAAAGCCGGAACGCAGGAACGTGGAACGGAACGCGGAACGGAAGTAAGATGCGGGCCGCACGCTATTAATATCATCACCATACGCACAGGGCGTCTTTATTCACTGGACTGGACTGGACTCACCAAAAATCTGTAAAAATGCCTTTTTCAGTGTAGAACAGAAGATATTTAAGTTGCTTGCATAGCCTGCTTTCGTGTCTTTCCTTGAGTCGGTAGAGGTCAAAGGTCACGTGCATATTTAATGAGCTTCAATGAAATGATTAAAAGAGCCTTTATTTACCGCAGACATCAAACTCCAGCCTTTTGCTAAAGCATAGAAAACAAATAATACGTATTTGCTGAAGCTCATTAAATATGCACATGACCATGAATAAATAAGTATGCTTAGCTACCTTCTGTACGTCCTACACTGAAAAAAGGCATTTTACAGATATTTGGGTGACCGCTCCAGACCAGTGAATAAAGACGCCCTGCGCGTACGGTGATAATAGCGCGCGGCCCGCATCTTACTTCCGTTCCACGTTCCGTTCTGCATTCCTGCATTCCGGCTTCCCTGTATATGTACATTTACCATGGCTTGCTAGGGTGTATGGGATTTGTACCCAGAGTGCAGTTTTATGTACATATTCCGAGGGTGAAGCTGGAGGGAATACATAAAACTGCACGAAGGGTACAAATACCACACACCTTGGAAGTCATGGTACAACTTAGTCTCGTTCCCAGACCCTCCCCGAAATGTGGAAAGAGGATCTGTGTTCTGAGCGACATTTCTTGGTGCATAAGACGTGGTCGCTCTGGGATGTCAGAGCTCGAATCAGATGGCAGAACACGAATGACATAGTCAATCAGCATACGTGGTATATACGTATAGCACATTGCACTGTAACAGTGCAGTGTAGTACGGACGGTATGTCAGTGAAATGGATACGACAGGCCTACCGAAGAGCAAGCTGAGACAGTAAGCCAAATCAATTATCTTGCCGACAGGTGGGAGGAAATCTTTGTGTTTCGTGACCCTTCCACTCATCTTTCACAACCTCAGAAAGAATTCTGTATAAGTGCAGGGCAACTGTACATCAATAGTTATTCCCTTTGGTGTCCCTCGTGAAGGACCAAGTGTGCTCCTACAGTAAGCTTATAAGAAGGGTGTTAGGTGCACTTTCATTGGAGAGGATATACGGAATGCAATAATTACATTCCTAACACCATATAGCCATGCCCCATGTGCCAAGAAATATCGCTCAGAACACCAGACCCTCTTTCCGCGTTTCGGGGAGGGTCTTGGAACGAGACTAGGTACAGCTACCTTACTGCAGCTGCTGATTGTCAATTATGTTTTCACAGTTTTGAAAAGAACACCACAGCTTCCAAACAAGGCTCATACCCAAGGTATAATACCCTTCCTTCAAAGGTGCCTTTCAAACATCTGCACACTGTGGTACAAACTGTGTTATTTTTGGGACACTAGAAACAGTGGACCTGAGGACCAGGACCAGGGACCTGGGGACCTGAGGACCCGGGACCGGGGACTCAGGAACCCGAGGACCCAAGCTGTTACGAGACAGAAATGCAACTACGTACAAGCAATCCATGCTAATGTATTTCTGTATTGACATTAGCATGATTGCTATTTACAAATGTATTATTATAGCCTCGTTCCCAGGCCGTAATCCAGAGAACCAGGCTACATTATTACACTCCTGGTTGGGGAAAAATTGTGCCGCGTAACTAATCTAACTAATCTAATCAAACGTCACGGCACGCAGGAATGGCCTACAAAGATTCTGACTACACTGTCGTGATCGCTATCATGCAGTGACACAAATGTATAATAATTGTGCTGAAACTCACCTTGGCGGTGGAGATACAAGCTCCATTCTGGTGACTACAAGTGAGCTGATAGTTCTCTCTTCAGAAAAGAATCTTGTAGAGCTACACAGAGAGAGGTCAACAGCGGTCAAAGGTCTGAGTCAAAGTTCCAAGTCAAATGCCAAATGTCGGATCACACATTCAATGTCAGGTCATACAGCAAGTGGGGAATCTGTACTAAGGTTACACACACACTAAAGTGATATTCACAAACCAGCATGGGGGTGGCAACACCTACTTAGGGTACTATGGGAAGCCTCGGCACGCAGGCTCTTGGCACGCAGGCTCTTGTTACGCAACGAGGTTCCCAATAAGGGCACATTTTACATCAGACCAATGATGTTCTATGGCTATAATGCTAAGTTGGGTGCTCCTTCTCATTATGGGCTCCTGCAATAGTCATCCACTCTGCATACATCCCAAGGACTCACCCACGCCCAAGACAGAAGTGCCTGGTAGTTACTGTTAATTGCACAATCAAAATCTTGGGAAAATTGTGGACTACCATGCACACACCTGGTAGCCGCTGCAACCCTGGTTGTAACTCGCTGGTAGCGCAAGTTAAGTATTACAGCTCGTTCCAATCAACACACGTCACGTGAAGGCCATGTTCAGTCAATCGAGTCAGCAACAGTGACCAAAGGGGAGACAACACAACCTTGCCAGCACAGTGAGTTTCGACAAGTAAGTGTCAGTAAACAACAGCGATCAAGACCATGTTGTTAGATTCTTCGCGTGCCCTTTCTAAGAGCTATGCTGCTTATGAAAGTCGAAGAGAGCGGTTAAGCAATGGCATGACAAAAGCGCTTGTATCTCCACCACCATGGGTAAGTTTCAGCATCAAAATTGTACGGTTGGGTAATTGCATGACAATGATCACGACGGAGTAGTTAGAATCTTTTGTAGGCCATTCATAAGTAGTCAAAGGTTATTTACATTATTCACATTATGCGGCACAATTTTCCCCCTTACCAGGAGTATAATTAGATTACTTTCTCCTGCCAGGAGTGTAATAGCCTGTCTACTAAGCAAATGAGTTTTAAACCAACAAAATTCTGCCACTTAAAGCCGATTGCAAAATTAGTACCTACAGAAGATGTCCTGCTATGTGGTATGAGTCCTTGGCGAAGCCTTACAGACCTACATGACAACTATATACCAAACTGAGCCAGATCATTTCTGCCCACTTTCTGAATGGCATCTTCGTCGTCAAATGATGCCAGCAGGTCCAGGGAAACTACCTCCCCCTCCACACCACTCACTAGATTCTCAACCTGGATATGGACAGAGGGACAGAGGGAGGGAGGGAGGAAGGAAGGATGGAAGGGAGGGAGGGAGGGAAGGAGGGAGGGAGGGAGGGAGGGAGGGAGGGAGGGAGGGAGGGAGGGAGGGAGGGAGGGAGGGAGGGAGGGGAGGGAGAGAGGGAGGGAAGGAGGGAGGGGAGGGGGGAAGGAGGGAGGGAGGGAGGGAGGGAGGGAGGGAGGGAGGGAGGGAGGGAGGGAGGGAGGGAGGGAGGGAGGGGGAGGAATGGAGGGAGGGGGAGGGTAGGAGGGGGGAGGGAGGGAGGGAGGGAGGGATGGAGGGAAGGAGAGGGAGGGAGGGAGGGCGGGGGAGGAAGGGGAGGGAGGGAGGGGAGGGAAGGTGGGGGGGAAGGGAGGGAGGGAGAGGGGAGGGAGGGAGGGGAGGATGAGGGAGGAAGGAGGGGGAGTAGAAAATCACATGCTGTGAAAGATAATCACATAATCCTACCGCCAGATGAAAGGATGGCTAGCTGTCAGTAGAGAAAATAAGTTGTGGCTGACTACTGACAAATACACAGACGGCTCGACTCACAAACGAAAAATTTGGTGTTTGAGAGTGCATCCGTGACAATTTAACTCACAAGAATCATTCAGCAACAGAAAAATGATTCAGTCCAACAGCAACCCATAGAGAGGGAGGGATTGGTGGGTGCTCATTTGAGTAAACTTTGACCCGAAATTGAGCCAAAAGTGGGATGGGCACTCTGTCAAAGATGGGCGTTCTTTTGCGACATTAGGGTAAATATCATACACCAGTGTATAAGACAAACCTGAGGGCATTCCTTGGTGTCATGCAGTACGTTCTGTGATGAATCTTTGACACCAAACTTCGTGACGGAGTTAGATATCTGCAAGGAACAAAACATACTGTACTCTCGTGAAAGTGCGCCCATGGGCATTGCACCTTACATGCTCGCCGAACAGGGGGGTGGGCGCTCTTTCAAGTGTTTCCGCAAACAACCTCAAAAGAGCGCCCACCTTAATTACGTACACCACCAAGCACAATTAGCAGCGAGCAGTAAGCGTGTGTGTGTCAGCACATCTACATCGCTGGAGTCACTAGCAACATCACATCGTCTTCACTGCCATGAAGTGCATCAAGGTCCCGGGGCCGTCATCTGACTCTTTACAGGCAAGCCAACACACATAGACACCATAGATACAGATACACAGACTAATACACAGACAGGTGTGCATAGCAATAGAAGGTTGGGGGGGGGGGGGGGGGGGGGGGGGGGGGGGGGAGAACATTGGCGGCAAAGTACAGTGGCTGCAAAACAGCTGTGTGGTGTTGATGAGTAAAAAGTTTCGGTTATCCCCCCCCCCCCCCCCCCCCCCCCCAACACCGCCCTAGGATAAAAATCGTACATACACTACATAAACGTACAGTGCCTAGCTATATAGCTAGGCACTAGCTATATAGAGGCAGTTCTTTACTCTAGCTATCAACTGTGAGTCAAGACTTACTTCTAGCAGCAGTTCATTGTGCCACGGTATAGTCAGTCAGTCAGTCAAAGTTACTTAATGTCCCCAACATCATTCAAAGTGCGCGGAGGTACTAAGAGAGGGCTTCCTGATAACCGCTGGTCTCGCTCGAGCACTTGTGCTTTTCGGCATCCCCATGCGATAGCTCTTTTGCAAGGTCAAAAACCGGTACGGTCATGGCCAGACCGGCCGTAGTGGCTCCTACGGCCCTGAGGATGGAGAGGGAGGAGGAATCAGAAGCAAGTGAATAACTTCCTGCTCTTGAGGAAGTGGAAGTAGTTGTACTGTGCATGTAGATACGTACTACAAAATTTAATGTATGGAGATGATGCAATCTCAAATGTTATGATGCAATGGAGAACATTTTGATGAAGCCATGATTGATAAGCTAGTGTATATTAAGGATAAGTCTTCATCCCATAATAATTTAACAGCGCCGGGCTAGGGCTTTCCGGGACAATGACTACCATGGAGCAGTGGACACAAATAATGGTACTGAAGCCCAGAGCAAGTACTAGTTGTTCAAGTACAGTTTCTTACCACGCAAAAGGCGTCAGACCACTCTGTCAAATACTGGTTGAGAATTATCTCCCATGATGCAAGCAGAAGTATGTTGTGAAGAACTATCAGCAATCATCGCAGTATAGGAGTTACAAGAATTTTGTTCCACCATACCTTCACGCTCTGTGATTCTGCATTGCCTTGACCGGAAGTTCAACAGGTCCAAGTTTCCTGCTGAGTCCATCCATGATGTTGACAGCAAGAAGGGCATCTTTGAGGTGGAGAAGGCAAGTGGATATAAGTACAAGATCAACTTTGGCAGGGACACAACTGATCAGATGCCTTTGATCAATGTATACTTTACACTGCCACAGAAGCAGTGGGTCTCCATACAGTCAGCTGCAGAGGGAGTGAGGATCACTCTGAAGGAAATAGGCACACTTACATATGCTTGCCCTACTGCTGATGACCTGTTGCACCTAGATGAGCAGCTAAAGAAATCAAGTCAGACTAGTACTTCCAGGAAAAGTTGCCTACTGTGGAAGGACTGATTATCAGGCCTGCAGTGGTTGAAAGAGCACGCCAAACCAAGAACAAGTATGCTCATATCAGGGCGAGAATGAGGCTTCGACAATGTAGTGCTCTTAAGGAAACTAATGGACGAAGGAACAAAGCCCCTTCAGCCTATCGGAACAGGGTTGGTATTCGAGCAGACCGTCTTCGAAAGGTATTATAATCAAAATTTAGTGGATTGGGGATTTAATGGGCATTCATTTAACCAGGGAGAAAAAACAATGCTGTACAAAGAGGAAGTGTAAGCCACAAAGTGTATAGTGACATCATCAAAAGATTGCAAATTGACATAACATGTAATTTCATGCAGGCTCAGAACTATCCTCAACAAACTCTGGAAACACCAACTTTCACATGCACAATAAAGAGTCTCCTCGCTACTTCACACAGGTTTGCTATTAGCTAAGCTCAACTTCCACGTTTTGAGACACGATCACGGATGTAGTATAGCTACTTGTTTCCACTCTGTACCCAGGGGCTTCAAAATGGCTATTTCAAAGCACCTCCAGGAGTAACTGTACCTGCCATCCCAGTGCCGGTAGCTTCTCCAGCAGATGGAGATCACCAATACATGGCCCAAGAATCTCCGTGACTATAGACTGTCACAGTGTGACATGACGGCGACGGCAGCTCATTTTCATTGTTTATGTACACTTGCTGGCACCAAGGATGATTATTCAAAACGGGTGAATTGGATAACGTGATTACATGAAATAATTATGGTAGCTAGCTAGCTAATAGGTCATACAAAGCGTCTACAAAATTAATAATGGCTGAGACTGTTTATAAAGGTTTCGACGTCATCAAGGCAGCCGGCTACCTGCTCTTCATTCAGCCACCCTTCGTAAAAGTTCGTATGTAGCATGTTGGCAGTAACAAACGAGGACTGTATATCACGATTCTTAGTCTCCTTCGATAGTCGTCCCACCACCGTGAACAACTCCCGGTGGCCATGGTGGTCCCACCCCCTCTTGCGGGCCACGGCTTTAACACTCTCCGCAGCTGCAGCCCATCCCTTTTCAGAGGCTTGCAGCAGGTCGCCCTCTTCAAGGTACTTGCGGCTTTTCGCCATAAAATCCATGGGCCGGGGGTGGCTGCTGAATCCGCCCCGAGATCGCGGCATTTGTCGGAGAAATCTTGTGATAGCGCTTGCCATTGCGGAGCTGTTTGGTATAATACACTCTTGACCGAAACTGATGCTTTTTGTAGCAGCGCGCAGCGGGTTGGTGCAAAACCTGGACTCTGGACTCTGGACTGGACCGTGGACTGGACTCTGGACTGCATTTTGGACTGGATTTTGGACTGGATATTGGACTTTACTTCGTACGCATGGCCCAGAAGGCATGTCAGAGGTCGCTATATCTCTGTCTCAGTGGATGCCTATGGGAACCTAAGTGGGGACGACGTGGAGTAGCTACCCTGAGATCTGCTGGTGGAGGCTGGGGCTCTATCCTACAGGATTATTTCTGCTGGAGCAAATATCGGGAATCTGGTCGTTCCTGGCGGAACAGAGCGTGTGCCGTCGATTGTTATGCAGTTTCAAATTGCTGTCTGGGTGAGCTACCAGACTGATTTCGTGTCTGTGATGACGATGTTGTGTTCTCTGCTGAAGATGGGCTCTATCCTACGGGATTATTTCTACGGATATGAGACAATATCAGAACCCTGGTCACTTGACGGAAGTGGAACAGAGTGGGCTAGCTGTTGAGCTTGAACCAACTGATCATGTGTGTGTGTTGTATTTGTTGTTGACCAGCTTGGTCTTCTGTATGCCTTCTGGGCCATGAATGATTGAGTCCAATATCCAGTCCAAAATCCAGTCCAGAGTCCAGTCCACGGTCCAGTCCAGAGTCCAGAGTCCAGGTTTTGCACCGACCCGCGCGCAGCTCAGATCAGAGGAACCGGCATTTCCGCGCACGTGACTATGCGCTGCGACACGTGACTGACTATGCGCTGCCCGGGGTACCCTTTCTAAGGTCTCTCCTGATTGGTCAATACAGCCAAATGTGACATGCACGTGACTATAACAGGCAATCCCTGTGCACCTTTCTAAGGTCTCTCCTGATTGGACAAAACGGCCATGTGACATACACGTGACTCAGCATCAAACGAGCCCTGCCCACTATTTCCAACCTGCGCTAACACAGGCAAACACAAGAAACGCGAGAAACGCGAGAAACGCAAGAAACGCGAGAAACACGAGAAACGCGAGAAACGCAAGAAACGCGAGAAACACGAGGAACACGAGAAACGCGAGAAACGCGAGAAACACGAGAAACGCGAGAAACGCAAGAAACGCGAGAAACACGAGAAACACGAGAAACACGAGAAACACGAGAAACGCGAGGAACGCGAGAAACGCGAGAAACGCGAGAAACACGAGAAACGCGAGAAACGCGAGAAACACATGAAACGCAAGAAACGCGAGAAACACGAGAAACGCGAGAAACACAAGAAACGCGAGAAACACAAGAAACGCGAGAAACACGAGAAACACAAGAAACGCGAGAAACACGAGAAACACGAGAAACACAAGAAACACGAGAAACACAAGAAACGCGAGAAACACGAGAAACGCGAGAAACACAAGAAACGCGAGAAACACAAGAAACACGAGAAACTACGGAAGCCGAGAGCGACATTTCTGTTCACGTTGCGCTTTCACATTTCGCGTTCAAGTTTAGTCCTAATTCAGAGACCGAGAGCGACATTTCCGTTCACGTTGCGCTTTCACGCGACATTTCCGTTTCCGTTTCGCGTTTTGTCTCAGAACCAGAACGAAGGGTCTGGTTCCGAGACTAGTTCGCGTTAATTGAAGCTGGCTAGAATGGCGCAACTACGACGTCTGCGAGACAACATCATTACTGCCTATTCTCTTTCTGGATGTAGCAGCAAAGAAATCCTAACGTTTGTCCATGCTCCAATCTACGAGTGGAGCATGGACAAACTGTAAGGTAAGACCACAAATAATATTATCTATGGTAAGACTGACATGGTTAGTATGTTGTGGCAACCAATATTACGATGGTAATCACTCACTATGTTATAATTATACCAAGGCAGACACTATTCTGTTTATGTCATACACTTCACTCTATGTGACAAAATGTCTCATGCAGATAACACATTGTGCTGGCTTTTTGCAGTCCCTGTCCCAAGACTATACCTTCTGTTTACTCCATACCACGTTTGCCTGGTTGTATTGTTTTGCCATATTGACACAGGACTTGAAGACCTCAGGTGTACTATTGACCGCAACCTTTTATGTGAGATTGAAGAGAACTACTGTGATGTTCCACGGTTGGTGTGCGAATTTCAAGTTCTTGCTGAGTGTTATGGATCACTATAGCTTGCATACACCTAGTAATTTCAAAGGGCTACACTGTAGACTTGTTTTTTGTACTTGTGCACGTTCTAGATCAGCACATCAATTACCACTAGTGCACACCGATCAGATGATTCATGCATAACTATTGCTGAATGAATTCACAAAGTGAAATTTCTGAGCTCAGTATTGTAATAAAGTACAGCATGTAGATCAATATTTCCAAAAGTGGGTGTAGTGTATGAATGAAGTGAAATTGCTGAGCTCAGTATTGCAATAAAGTACAGCATGTAGATCAATATTTCCAAAAGTGGGTGTAGTGTATGAATGAAGTGAAATTGCTGAGCTCAGTATTGTAATAAAGTACAGCATGTAGATCAATATTTCCAAAAGTGGGTGTAGTGTATGAATGAATTCACAAAGTGAAATTTCAGGGCTCAGTATTGCAATCAAGTAGATCAATATTCCCAAAAGTGGGTGACATGGGCGGTCATAAGTCATGGGGTATCCCCATACAAGTATGTGAGGTGTAACCGTTGGGCAATCAACAATTATCACTGGTTTCTAGCTGAAGAGTGGACGGGCTTGGATGTGACTCGGAGATTAACTCAGGAAAAAGATCATTGTTCATGCATGAAGTCTCCGTACCCATGCTCATCGCAAAGGGGATATTTGGTCTGTGGGTTACAGTAAAAGACAGATCCACCCCCTGGGAGATCGCAGTAGGTTTCAGGGACAATGGTTTGAAAAGGGCGTCCACAGTCTACACAGCTTTCAATCACTGGATCAGTATGCACTGCATGTGTGCATTGTGGAGAAGGATTACATACTGAGATCATGTAATGGCCAGCCACCTTACTCACCCATATACTGTACCATGTGGTCATACATACATACATATCTTACACTAGGGAAAAAGAATTGGCTGCATGATTTGAACCTGAGCAACTTGCTCCTCCTACTGCATACACAGAAGCCCCTGATATGTTAATTGGTGTGCAGACACTAATCTATGTAACCCTCAGGACAAAGTGAGTAGTCATCTGACCGCCCTGTCAGTTGTGCTGCCCTGTCAGTTGTGCTGCCGATGGCCGCCTGCAATGGTCCAAGGGTGTAACTAAGTTGCAATCGATGACTGTCGTCTATGCTTACATGTACTCAGACTAATGGTGTGTATGACTATGGAGTACTTACATTCATGAAAGTCCTTTGACAACACTGTGTAATGCATGGGCTTAGGGCAAGAATGATAGCACTATGAAATGAGTGCAAGGGTCAGAGCATACTAAAAGAACTAGCCAAATGGTACACAACACCATGGAATGGCCAGCCACCTTACTCACCCATATACTTTTCCTAGAAAAAAATTATTCCCAAGACAGCCACCTATTATTCTTTTATTATTCCCGGCATAATTTCCGCAAGTCTAAACGGCACTGAACACATGCACTTTTCCACTATTCTACTAGAAACATACCCTGAGATGTTGAAGGGGTCTGGAGAGGGTTACCCTGAGATGTTGAAGGAGTCTGGAGAGGGTTGGTCTGCAGAGATGGCTGTAGAGGAGGAGGGCCCTCTGGTGTTGTAAGCTTGGGAGGAAAAGTCGGAGAGGACTGTGGTGGCAGGCCTTGTAAAGGAAGGTGGGCTGGTGAAGGGATCCGGAATTGTGGCGACCATGGTGGAGGGATAAAGTGGGGTGAAGGTGAAGATGCGCGAGAGGAGCTTGTACTCCCAGATCTAGACCCAAGTCTCACACTCACAGGGCTGGCCTAGAATAGCAAAAGCAAAAAAATAAATAATGCATTTCTTACCCAGGAGCTCAGTAAGTGCTGAATCTGAATCAAGAACTACTTCCTCCCACATCTTCAGCAGCAGGGCATGCTGCCCCACTTTCAGTCTTGGGAGGAGGCGTTCGAAGTGCTCCTCACGGAGTGATTGGAATATAACAAACGTTACCACCACTTCCTCCTCCAACACTGCAATGGCGGCTTCACTGAGTCCAGCTTTAGAGAGGTAACTCTTGAAATTAGTCTCCATGATCGTAAACAGCTACACGATTGTCCAAATCAAACTGTCCAAAACGCGCCAAGCAGTAGCTATCTGTCCAAATCAAACTGTCCAAAACGCGCCAAGCAGTAGCTATCTGTCCACATCAAACTGTCCAAAACGCGCCAAGCAGTAGCTATCTGTCCACGTGGCCCAGGCCAGGCTGAAACGGAAAAGTCGAACCGAAAAACGTGAACGGAAATGTCGGAACGGAAATGTCGCTCGATCGCAACGCGGAACGTGAAGCGTGCGCGTGCAGGTGGATCATATCAATTGCGAAGCGTGCAGGTACGAACGCGAAACGTGCAGGTGATCGTGAAAGCGAAACGCGAACAAAACTGTGAAGCGTGCAGGTGGATCATATCAATTGGGAAGCGTGCAGGTACGAACGCGAAACGTGCAGGTGATCGTGAATGCGAAACGCGCGAACAAAAATGTCGCTCTCGGCTTCCGTAAGAAACACAGAAACGCGAGAAACACGAGAAACGCAAGAAACGCAAGAAACGCGAGAAACACGAGAAACGCAAGAAACGCAAGAAACACGAGAAACACAAGAAACGCGACCAGAATTCATGTCGAAACTTTCAAGTATTTGGGAATGCTTCTCTCCTCTAAACTCTCTTGGTCACTACACATATATATATATCTATAGACTCCATCTGCACCAAGGCGAGAAAAACTTATCGGTTTACTCTATAGGAGGTTTTATGTCAACGTTAACCAGCAGGGTCTGTACAGTTTGTACACTATACTCGAATTACTCGTGCGCCCTCACCTTGAATATGCTGCTCCGGTAACCGGTCTGGGATCCGCATCTTGTGAAAGACATTACTAAACTTGAGAAGGTCCAAAAGTTTGCAATGAAAATGTGTCCAAAACAGTGGGGCATGGGTTACCAGGACCTACTTGAACTATCTCAAGTCCCTGCACTACAGAACCGTAGACTATATTTAAAGCTCTGCACTATTTATTTAGCTATGGTTATTTTTACTTTCCTCCCAAAGTATTTGTCCCACAAGTAAGTAGGCATAAATCCTCATTACCACTATTATATTTATCAACCCCTTGCACACACTAATGCCTTCCAATCATCCTTTGTACCCGGCCAGCTCTGCATCTATATGGAACCACTTACCGCATGAAGCGCTTACTGCACACTACATTACCTCTTTTAAATCATTTGTATCACCTTTGTTCTTGTAATAGTAATAATGTAACAGGGTGCACACTCGCATTAGCACTTTTCGCTATTTGTGTAACCCTTGCATTATTGCAAATTATTATAGGAAAAAAGTTAAAGTACTAAATCGGTCAACCATTTTTCCCTATTATCTATGATTTTTTGCTCGCGGAGGGGAAAAATTGGAACGAGACTAACCCCCCCCCCCCCCCCCCCCCACTGGTTTCGTGAAACTTTTTTAGTAGGTCTGAAATTCAGGAGTATACTATAAAACATCACAATGATGTTATTTTGGGAAAACAGTTTGCCATTAGTCGTACCATGACCTCACCCTAACCCTAACCTGACCCTAACCCTAACCTGACCCTAACCCTGACCTGACCCTAACCTGACCCTAACCCTGACCTAACCTGACCCTAACCCTGACCTGACCCTAACCTGACCCTAACCCTGACCTGCCCTAACCCTGACCCTAGCCTTAAACATAAATCTGACTTCCCTAAATCTATAAACCACCAGCAGCCCCACCCTCCTCCCTTGCTGCTATACTCTGATTCTGAATTGGGCATACTTATGACTAGTTTTCTGTGTTTCTCACACAATGTCATTGTTTCCATCTCCTCTCTCAGTCTCTGCTGTCATGTTTGCAGGGTTTCTTGGTGTTTCTCAGACCAACCCACCCTCTACACTGTGCAAGGGTTTCTTGTGTTTGGATTTCTCAGCCCCACCCACTCTTTATACTGTGCAAGTGTTTCTTGGGTTTCTTGTGTTTCTCAGCCCCACCCACCTTTATACTGTCTGTGTTTCTGGGGTTTATTGTGTTTCTCAGCCCTCTGTGTATCGGGTTTGTTGTGTTTCTTGCATTTCTCAGCCCTTTATGCAGTCTGTGTTTCTGGGGTTTCTTGTGTTTCTTGTGTTTCTCAGCCCTTTATACAGTCTGTGTATCGGGGTTTCTTGTGTTTCTTGTGTTTCTCAGCCCCACCCACCGTTTATACGGTCTGTGTTTCTTGTGTTTCTTGTGTTTCTCAGCCCTTTATACAGTCTGTGTTTCTGGGGTTTCTTGTGTTTCTTGTGTTTCTCAGCCCTTTATACAGTCTGTGTATCGGGGTTTCTTGGGTTTCTTGTGTTTCTCAGCCCCACCCACCGTTTATATGATCTGTGTTTCTGGGGTTTCTTGTGTTTCTTGTGTTTCTCAGCCCCACCCACCGTTTACACGTCTGGGTTTCTGGGGTTTCTTGTGTTTCTTGTGTTTCTTGTGTTTCTCAGCCCCACCCACCATTTATACGGTCTGTGTTTCTGGGGTTTCTTGTGTTTCTTGCGTTTCTCAGCCCCACCCACCATGTTATGCATGCTACTAGAATTACGTCATTGATTCTGACCAATCAAATGAACTCTTAGAAACCCTACTCCGGGACTGTAGGCGCTGCGCGCGACTAGTCTACGTCTCGCGGGGCCAGCAATTGTGACGTCAACCACTTAATTACGCAGCTTGATTGCATACCAAATTCCCAGAAAACTTCTGGGGTGTCAAGAACAAATTGCTAATTGCCACTTGACCAGACCCTCCCTTCCGTGTGGGTCTGGCCCCGCGAGACTACATCAGACTGGGCGTGGCTAACAGAATCCACAGTCCGCGAAAATTATTTCGGCGAAATTTTGTAAAAGGCCAATCTGCGAAACTTTTGTCCCTCGAAAATTTGGCGCTATACGGTAGCTTCGGTCTTATGATGATGGCAAAGAAACTCAATAGCTAGCAACCACATGCATAGAGAGTAGCTTAATTTGTCTACAGCTGCATGGGTGTTGTCTTACACAAATACACACAACGTGGAATATGTAGTAATTTATATTGCTGTTTCCAATCCATGTTTCAACATCTTTGTTTTTACAAATAATCACTGATTATCTGAAGACGAAACTCAGTTTCACGCTTCTGCTGTGGGTCCGTCACCATTAATGCCAGTATCGCACACCTAGCTACAAAAGTAGAGGAGTAGTAGCCTGTGTATAGGCAACTTTACATGGAGGTTGTGAGGTTGCTGCTTTAGGCTATTGAGTTTCACATGCACGTGGAAAAAGTCTGGTCCGCTGTTTCCAATGTACGTTTTTTATCAAACGCAGGCTAATAGATTTTTTGCTCAGCATGATTAATATAGGTTATTTGTCCAGCTGCATGTGCAAGCGTCTATTATCTGTTACGTACTGTACTTCCTGCCGGACCAATATCCAGATCGTAATGATCAGCTTTGACTGACTCATTGATTGTACATGCAGACAGGATTCTTTGCATGTGCAGGTGATGATGATGTGTGTGTAGCAGATGCAACAATTACATGTTATGTGTGACATACATATAACATGTATCATACTGTAAGATTATAGAAGATTTATAAAATGCCCTTGGAAGAGCTGATTCAGCCGCTATATGAATGAATGAAAGATTTTTTTGTCACACCCCATGGGCAGCAGGCCACATTTAGCGCATGAGACAATTTACAACACATAGTATGCAATTAAATTCATTACTGTTTAATTCTTGTTCTGGTTCTATAAGCTGTTGTCCTAATAGGTGTCCATTTCCAGCTATGCATAGTGTTGCCATATCTGACAGACAGGCCAGGAATTCCTTCCTTTTCTTTATATTTAGCCTGTCTAGCAGCCCTTATAGTAAGCTCTTCATCACTTGATTCTTCAGAGTCTATATGAGGTGTGAACTGTGACTATACGTATCAGGAGTGAAGAGGTGTCAGGTGTTTAGCAACCACCTAGCAACAAGCTATAAATCACCCTCCCACTCGGGATGTTGTGGTTTATAAGCGCTCCCAACCTAGTCTCGGCCCCAGACCCAAAACACATTGAATTGTTAACAAGTCAACAACAGCTTTCCCATAAACTCATTCTTGTAGGGAAGGCTTGTCTGTCCAACATGAAGTCTGTCCTCTGGTATATATTCCGAGAGGGGTGCCACTTGTCCACCCTACATGTAGCTATAGTCTGTCCTCTGGTGTTTGCTGCCCTCTTCCAGCTGTCTGCGAGTGATCATGAGTGTATGGTGTAAGGACGTGTGTGTGTGTGTGTGTGTGTGTGTGTGTTGTGTGTGTGTGTGTGTGTGCAGTATATTGTATATGTGTTTTACAGGGGAAGTATGTATTGATCACTATAGCTGTTGCACACAATTCACTTCCAGCAAAAGCAGGCAGTAGCTATTGGTGATCTGAATAGTGATGTGAACATTCCAGTTATACTGTGTATATGTAAAGTGATATTAATTTTATGTATGCAAAAAGTGCATGCAGATCACAATTCCAACCCATGCAACGGTGCATCAACCTATGTGGAATATAATACAAGGCTTTACAGCAAGCTATAGTGACAAAACATGGGTGGGGGCCAATTGAAGGTAAGTCACTGGAAGTGGATTAACTTTGGTTGTAATGACTGCAGTTTATGTTTCCCTACGGAGTCTCTGCCAGCATCATGAGGACCTGCATAGAGTAAGGGGAGGGACTAGTTAAGTTAGGATCAGCAGCAGTGTTGGATTGGCTGGAGGGAGGGGCTACTAGTTGGGAATAATTACTGTAAGCTTCTAGCCTGCAGCGTTTGATTCTCACATCTGAATCTTCGTCACTGAGTGGAGTCACCAGCTGGGGGAGGGTACCTGCCTCCAGTACACTGTAACTGTCCTTAGCGATCCCTGCAATATACTGGAGGGAGAGGGATGAGGATCATGGCCGTAGGAAGCCCCAAAAAACCTGTCCGGCCAAGATGATAATAGCACAATTACATGCTGTCGAATGCAGTGCTTAGAGGCGTGTAGTGCTGATCAGTCCTCACGAAGTGCAGAAAATATTTCGCCATCATTTTTCAATTGTCAGGATGGGCACCTTTGTGCTTTACACTAAATGGGAACGAGACTACGGACTGTGCTGGTCTCGCTCGAGTGCTTGCGCTTTTCGTGCATGCCCACGCGATAGAATTATATATTTTTTGTAAGGTCAAAACCGGTACAGCCATGGCTGGACCTGCCGTAGTGGCTCCTACGGCCCTGCATGCAGGATGGAGAGGGAGGAGGAATCAGAAGCAAGTGAATAACTTCCTGCTCTTGAGGAAGTGGAAGTAGTTGTACTGTACATGTGCATACTACAAATGTACGTATGGAGATGATGCAATCTCGTGATGCAATGGACATTTTGATGAAGCCATGATTGATAAGAGATGGTTATGCATGAGTGAGCGCTGTAACACACTAGCTACATACTCATTGTCTGAAAAGTGTGTGTGTGTGTGTGTGTGTGTGTGTTTCCAGTTTTATTCTAAGTTTGACTCTTCCTGCAGTATCTTCAACATGGAACATTTGTCTCCCCAGAGCATGCTCTATGGTGTGACAATAAAACTAATCTGACTGATCGAGGTGGTGTTCATATATACATGTGTGCAAAAACATCATTTGAATTTCATGTGATAGCTTAGCAACCCAATGTGACAAATGGTGAACACTAACTAGGTGCACTTGCATGCCATGAGTCCCAGTACGAGGGCATTCCTCTGATGTCTTAAGCCTTCAGTGTGCTAGTAACACCTACAGGGAATTGAGGGAGAGATTTGGCAGTAAGGTCTGCATGCAATATGGGGGCATATAGTTATAGAAGTACTACTATCAATTTTATATTAGCAAGTGAACGTACAGAGAACAACTCGAGTGTGTGACACAAGACTGCACTGGCTGACTTTATATGAATGACTGGACAATACAACAAAAGAACAAAGGAACAAAAGATGGCCGGTTCTAGAAGTCAGTGGTTACAAGAATGTAACACAGTGGTGGGTGATGCAATGATATAGATGATACAAAAATGATAAATCATGCAAAGTTCAGTTCACCACATAGTCACCAGTATCTTGAGTAGCTACAGGTTACCAATTGTGTTCGGTCAGCTGCAGGCTTCAGGCTAGGGTGTCCTGATACTACTGTGATAAAGGATGATGATGACTGAAGGAAGGCATTGATCAGGGTCCTGGCTACGCATATACATCCTCTGCATGCATGCATGCACAGTTATACTAGTGGAGTACAGGTCATCATTGATGAGAACTTGGAAGAGACCCTTTTGTCTCCATATTCCATCTTGGCGTGCTGTCTTTCAGGAACATTGCTTTGCCCCTTAGCTACCCCATAGGCTTCCAGCTTAGTGAAGTGGACTGAATAATATAAATTGAAGTCTACCTTGGATATATTAACTTGTCACTCTCTGAATCATTGGCGGGTTTGAGATGGACCAGTACACTAATGAAGTGCATGATCTTCTGTTTGTAGATGTGCATTCTGATTGATTCGACCATCATAGCTAGCACAATAACTGTAGATTGTAACAAACTTGAAAGGTCCATTTATTTCAACATGTCTGCTCTGTTTGGGGGATCTGTAATGGATGGGGGGGGGGGGGGGGGGGGGGGAGCATTTTTGCGACAGATATATACGTATGGCAACTGTAATCTACTCGCATTCCAGTAGAATCCCATTATACTGGTACAGACCCTTCTTCGCGTGCCTCGAATCTGATGTTTGGCCATGGTGTCTTATATCTACATGCCAGAGCTGACCATGTTCAGAAATAGATATCATCTACATAATTATGCCATCAACATGATTACAAAATATGGGAACAGGTCATACTCCAAACTGCAGTCTACAAACGGCTGAGAATGTTAATAAAGTTTTCCACTTTATCCAGGCAGTGTTGAATCTCGGTTTCCCCCAGCCAATCTTCATAGAAATTTTGGTGTAGCGAGCTGGCAACATGAAACATAGATCGTATATCACCATTTTCATTCTTTGTCTCTTCCGCTAGCCGTCCAACAACCCTGAATAATTGCCGGTGGCCTCCATGTTCCCACCCCCACGGGCCAAACGCCTTAACGCTTTGTGCAGCTGCAGCCCATCCCTTTTCAGAGGCTTGCAGCAGGTCGCCCTCTTTAAGGTATTTGCGGCTTTTCGTCATAAAATCCATGATGAGGGGCCGGGGGTGGTTGCTGAATCCTCCGCAGCACCGAGATCGCGGCACTTGACGCCGGTTTGATGTCCATTGTCGGAGAAGTCGTCTTACAAGTAGTGCGCATGCCATTGCGATGTCAGAGCTAGACTAGAAGTAGTCTGGTTCCCAGACCCACCGAGAGGAAGGGTCTGGGCAAATGAACCGCGCTTCCGCATAGCCGAGGAATTTCATTCAGTGTGCATTATTAGTTGCTGTGAGTAGGTGAGAAGCCGCAGATGCGGGAATCGCACCTGATGAATAACATTATGTACGGGTGCGCGCGCGCATATAACGCTATTCATCAGTCACCCGTACTAAATAACGTACGTGCGGTTTTCCCTAATCGAATCAACACTTTCGCCGGAATGCAGTGCTCGGCTACCCGGAAGTGCAAGTCATTTGCCCAGACCCTTCCTCTCGGTGGGTCTGGGAACCAGACTAGACTAGAAGCGGAAATATGTTTCCATTCCAAACCTCAACTGTCTCGTTCCCACGTCAATGTATTAAGGTTGGGAAGGCTTCCAGTTGGAGTACCGAGTACCAAGAGTGCATGCCTCGTAGCATTGACTTATCCGCTATCCCGTACGGCCGATCCTTCAAAAGGCTTAAAGCCTAAGTGACCTAGGGGCTTGGAATAGTTAAGATAGGTAGCTAGCTACTAGCTAGTTGTAAAGACTACTGAGAACACACTTCATTACAGTGAACCTCTTAGTCTCGTGCCCAGCTGGAAGCACCTGCGGAAAATCCACCCAGTCTCTTTTGTCGGTTTATGTTAAAGATTCCACACCTTTACAGAGGAATTGGAACATGCCAATTGAAACACCGTACTGTTAATTTTGAAGGCGGTGCTTCTGCTGAGCGTGAGACTCTAGAACTGAGTCATACAGTAGTGATTCTGAGAACTCCTGGAGTGATAGCAGGGGTAGGAGAGGTAGGAGAAGACTCCGTTCAAGTGCTAGTGCTCCAAACTCACAAATGCAACTTGGGCACTCACGGGAGACAGCGGTGTGTCAACAGACGAACGAATCAAAGCTCAGCAAGTGGAGATAAAGAAGCAATTATCGTCACTAGCACAGTTGTAGAAGGGTGTGGGCTTAAAATCACTACCACCTAAACAGCAGCAAATGTTACAGCACGATCTACAAAAAGCTATAGAGCAGATTCAGTCCAGGCTTAGCGACAGACCTGGTAACCAAAGTCTCCAGATGCAACTGCTTGGTCAACAGATGCTCCTCTGTGAACATCTCAAGGAGACTCAGCATGGGGTACTATTGACTGAAGTCACTGAAACAAGCGGAACACCGCCCTTTGGCAGCAAACACCAGAGGACAGACTACATCTATGACGGACAAGTGACACCCCTCTCGGAATACCAGAGGAGAGACTACATGTTGGACAGACAAGCCTTCCCTATGCAAAATATGAAAGCTGTTGTTGACTTGTTAACAATTCAATCTGTGCATGGTACAATTGTACACCATGTTGTCCATAGTTGATGGCGTTTACATGTGATATTTAGATTAGAGGTCGTCACTATGCTCTCTTGGCTGCCTTGCACACCATCTCACCGCCTCCACTGATTCTCTTCCAGCTGTCTACGAGTGATCATGAGTGTGTGGTGTAAGGACGAGTGTGTGTGTATGTGTGTGTTTTACAGGGGAAGTATGCATTGATCGCTGTTGCACACAGTTCACTTCCAGAAAAAGCAGGAATCAACCTCCAAAGGCATTATTGGTGAACTGAATAACCTCCGATAGTGGACCCTCCGAGATAGGGACACAATATAATTAACCTCTCTACAAAGGACGCTTTTCAAGGTCCCAAATAATTGGTTTGCCTATGGTTCTAATACATTTTGAACTTGCGAGAAGAGGCAACCTCTCTACAAAGGACAAAAGTCTTAGACTTGAATTTATAATATTATTGTTCCCAAAGTGTCCTTTGTTTGGAGGTTTGACTGTAGTGGTTTGAAAGATTATTACTGTGTATAATTATATGTAATGTGATAGTATGCAAAAAGTGCATGCAGATCACAATTCCAACCCATGCAAGGGTGCATCAACCATACAAGGCTTTACAGCAAGCTAGTGACGAAACATGGGTGGGGGCCAATTGAAGGTAAGTCACTGGAAGTGGATTAACTTTGGTTGTAATGACTGCAGTTTTTGTTTCCCTACGGAGTCTCTGCCAGCATCATGAGGACCTTCAGTTATAATTAGGATCAGCAACAGTGTTGGATTGACTGGAGGGAGGGGCTACTTGTTGGGAATTACTGTAAGCTTCTAGCCTGCAGCTTTTGATTCTCACTTCTGAATCTTCGTCACTGAGTCGAGTCACCAGCTGGGGGAGGGTACCTGCCTCCAGTACACTGTAACTGTCCTTAGCGATCACTGCAATACTGGAGGGAGAGGGACGAGGATCATGGCCGTAGGAAGCCTCAAACACCTGTCTGGCCTAGATGATAATAGCACAATTGTAGCACATAGAGGCATGTAGTGCTGATCAGTCCGCGCGAAGTGCAGAAAAATTTTCGCCTTCATTTTTCAATTATCAGGATAGGCACCTTCATGCTAGTTGGAACGAGACTATGGACTGCATGTGCTGGTCTCGCTCGAGCGCTTGCGCTTTTCGTGCATGCCCACGCAATAGTATTTTTCGCAACGTCAAAACTGGTACAGCCATGGCTGGACCTGCCGTAGTGGCTCCTACGGCCCTGCAGGATGGAGAGCAGAAGTAAGTGAATAACTTCCTGCTCTTGAGGAAGTGGAAGTAGTTGTACTGTGCATGTACATACTACCAATGTATGGAGATGATGCAATCTCAAATGTTATGATGCAATGGACAACATTTTGATGAAGCCATGATTGATAAGAGACCAAATGCATCCTGTTGATTGGTTATGGATGAGTGAGCGCTGTAACACACTACATGCTGTAAAGTGTGTGTGTGTGTGTGTGTGTGTGTGTGTGCGTGCGTGTGTGTTTGTGTGTGTGTTGTGTGTGTGTTTCCAGTTTCATTCTAAGTTTGACTCTTCCTGCAGTATCTTCAACATGGAACGTTTGTCTCCCCAGAGCATGCTCTATGGTGTGACAATAAAACTAATCTGACTGATCGAGGTGGTGTTCATATAATACATGTGTGCATAAACGTCATTTCATGTGATAGCTTAGCAACCCAATGTGACAAATGGTGGACACTAACTAGGTGCACTTACATGCCATGAGTCCCAGTGTGTGGGCATTCCTCTGATGCCTTAAAACAGTCCTCAGTCTCCTCTGTGTGTCCAACAGTGCCAACAAGGTTGCTAGATAGATAGACAGATAGCTAGATAGATAGCTAGATAGATGGATAGATAGATAGGTAGATAGATGTAGGGATGAGCTCGAGAGCAATTATTGTCTACGTATAGCAGTTAAACCTTACGAGTTTTGGAATTAATGGGTCTGTTGCCGTGTTCATGGATAATATAGCCACGCGTGCGTACTATATTATCCATGTTGCTGCATAGACAGGCTCGCAAAATAATTGAAATGTTGCTATGGACACGAGCCTAGCCCATATATAAAGCTGCTATGTGGCTGTAGCCCCACCCCCTAGCTATATGGAATCTCCAGTGAGAACGACCAAAGGACAACTCGGACAGCGAGAATTCTTTGAATTGTGCGGTTGATACCGAAAGTCGAGATGGGAATCGATCTCGCTACGTGGCAAGCTCGAATTGGCCTCAACTTCTACCACTACCAGTGTCGGTACGCCTGCCGCCCGCTCCCTGCCCAGTGGAAGGCAGCCAGATTGGGAGTGGGGGAGGTCGTGGGTAGCACTCCTATAGTACTCCAAGGCCTTGTGGCGGTCGTCTCTCTGTCGCTTTTACTGGAGTATGCGTTCCGTAGGTGGGGAGTCTGAAAGATAGATAACATCATAAGTTTACTTCAGTGTTCTCTTCCAACAGGAGAAGATGATTTCTTTGACTTACTGAAAGAGTTGATGCCAACTGTTGCAGGTTGGAAGGCCATTGGTGCAGGACTCCGACTCAGTCTTGGAACACTGGATGAAATCGAAACAGCACATAATCATAATCCCAAGGACTGTTTGTCTGATGTGCTGAAGCACTGGCTGAGGAGAAACTACAATACAGAACGGTTTGGTGAGCCTACATGGCGAACAGTGGTGGAAGTTGCAGGAAATCACTCAGGTAACAGACTATACTGCAGTGGATGATTCCTTGTCAAAATAGTATAGTCCAAAAGTGTGTATTTAGTTTATCAAATCCCGAGGGGTAAAGCAGAAAATTTTTCCAAGAAGTAGTACGGCTGCTGCCGAAGACAGTGCATAGAGGTGCATAGTGCTGCATGGAAAAAAATTTCAAAGTCAATTTTCAGTTACCTGGATGGGCTCTCCTAGCTGCTTTGCACTGCACTGCCACAGTTTTCTGCAATCCATGACCGTCTCACTCTTTTGAAGTACTACAACAGGAACATTTAGCCGGCTAGAACAGTCTCAGTTAGTGTGTGGGCCTCAGTTTGAAATCTTGGTCCGGTCCCAAGGGGGTTTCCAGAAACCCCTCCCCACTTATGCCCCTGCAACTGACCAATGAAACTAAATTTCTCTGCAGATCATAAGCGAGGGCATGTAAATTAAAAATTGTGTATGTTTCCTTGGACTTCTACAACCATTGAATATCTGGAAGCGAGTGTATATGCTTCGTTTTAGCCATTTTCAGCAAGTGTCAAACTTGAGCAGGTACAATATCCTCAAGCTCAATCCTGCAATTTTGTAGTTACTAAACAATGTACTCCTTATCTCTATTTTAGAGGTGGTGCTAGTCTCAGTCCCAGGCCCACTAGGTGTGGCATGCGTACGTAACATACTTACATTCTAGGTGTATCAGAAACAACCTATTCTCTAACCACATGCAGTGATTGGAACTGCCATTCCTCAACCCCCCAAGAAAACTCCTCAAAAAGGCTCGTGTGCTAGCACTGTTGTCGCGTTCACTTCTCAAGGTACTAGTGTCAGTCCAAGGCCCAACTCTCCCACTTGCAGTAAAGGATCTCAGAAGCCACCATTTGGGTGTGGGTGTGGCAAGTGCACATTCTATAGTTATATTGAGAGAGGGTGCCCAAACCCTATCCCCTCAGCCAGCTCATTCCCATGCCTTGATTTCGGTGGACTTACTCATGAGCAACAGCAAGAACTGAGAGGCAGGCTGCGTGTCGAGTCAGAGAATATTATGAGGAAATTCCAGCATCTTTTCTCCACTGTCTATGAGTCACTGTGCACACAAAGCATTCCTGTGAACAAGTTAGTTACTCACCTCTTGTCATTGGGTGCATTTGACCCTGTCTATAAGTGTTCTCAGAAACCAGCATTCCATGACTTCTCTAAAGAGCTTCTAACTGCAGAAAGCATAGAGAAGGTGTTTTGGGTTATTAGAGACTACTTTTCATTTTTCAACTATCATGTTATTGAACACATTGTCAGTAAGCTTGGTACAGACCAGGACAAAGCTGAGCTTCATAACTACAAGGAAGAATTTGACCGCTACTCAATGCGTAAAGTTTATGAATGTCTCCCAGTCTTTGGACCTGCAAGCGAAGCTGATCATGCTGATCTAGTTTTGAAGATAGATTCAGTCTATGAACAATTCACTGTAGAGGCAGTAGACAATTTTCGATACAGGCTTAAAGAAATCCTACATTTATCACAAGGCGTTCTTCGTCTCTGTCGAGTGGAGGAAGGTTGTTTCCAGGTCATGTTCCAGGTGCCGTCATTTGTACAGCAAGAGATATTTCCCCTGTCCAGTGAGCAAGAGAGGGCCATAATGGCAGAAGGAGTGATCAAGCTGAGATGTGGAAGCTACGAGTTTGTTGCCAAGGTGTGTGCTGTAAATCATGGTGCTGCCAATTATGCAACGGCATAATTATACATTGTCTGTTCTAGCCAATACAGGGAAAGGAGGATGATTCAGAATCAGATGACACTGGTGAGCCCAGTACGATAATACCTGATTTGACTGAACACATAAGAATAATGCTCGGAGCACAGTAATGCATGTTCAAGGGGACATGTTAAGTTCAAAGGGCTGTGGGAACTAGTTTCATGCACAACAAGTGCATGGCTGCTGTCAATGTCTGTAGGGTTCATGTGTGTTCCTTCTGTGACTAAAGATAGCCGTGATCATAACCTGCTCAAGAGTCACACCTAGTTTGCACACAGAGGAAAGGTCTGGTTGCACCAGTGTGACAACAGCCAACATGGATCACTACCACGGAATGTGATTATCGTGTGCAGTGTGTAGCTATTACTAAATATGATTGGCCATTCCAAGATCATCATGGAACAGCCAGTATGTTGCAGTGCCACCAGACCACACCCACTCATGCATGACTTTGGATTGGGGGAGACAAATGCATCCGCTAGCTAAATCACGCCAACAAATATAATATAGTGAGATGATCCAGTAAGTCACTATATTGGCACATCACCAGACTGGTGGTACACTGAGCAACTGTCCGACTATATACTGACACCACAAGTAATATTCTACTCCAGCAAAGCAGCTTAAGGCATTCACCTGTACTTATGTATTCTACCAAAAGTGGGTCCATACGTAAAAGCAGGAGACGTGGATCAGAGGGAAACCCTGCATGGACCAACAGACAAGGAAGGTGCCCACTTACCGGTCATGTGCCTTAGACAATCTTAAGGTAGGAAGCACGGCATCGGCGAAATCGCGCAATTTTGCTCATGAATAATTAATGAGATGACGTCACTTGCATACGGTTATTTAGAGTTATTCATCTGTTTACGTTTTCCCATGGCGGCAACCGGAATAAACAAGGGGGGCTTCTCTCTTTGATGCGGCTAGCGGCCCTTTCGAGTTTCAAATCGGTACTCTGATGTGGCCGTGCGGTACTTTGAAGATTTGTTTGAACACTCTTTTTTTTTTTTTTTTCTTTTTTTTTTTTAAGTAAGAAGCTATTCTAGCTGATTGAATGTGGCGATGGGCTATCTGTGTGTGAATAGCTAGGTGGAGTGAGCAGGAATGTTTGTGGGTCTGCTGAAGTGGCCGAAGAACAGCCTGGAAAGTGAACAGCCTCCGACAGCTCCCTGGCCAAGGTACTCTAGAGAGTTGACCTTTCGGCATTACAGGCCCCGCCCATTTTCGTGTTAGGGCGAATTTGGCTGGTTTGGTAGCTGGACTGGGCTGGTGAGAGGGAGTAGATGTGTGGCCAAAACTCGGTAACCGAGAGGTGAACGTGGAAAAGCATCCCTATTTTTGCAGGGGGTAGGTTGACCTTTTGGAAACTGGCCTTGGCTTGAGTCGGTTTTAGTTGGTGTGCGTGGAATTTTTTTTGAAAGCCTAGGGTAGCCAAACCTCTGTTTTTGAGGGTGGCAGTGAGTTTTGGGCTGTAGCCTGCAAGTGAGGAGAGCAGGTGGTAAATCCATCCGTAGTTTTGGGGCCTGTTTTGTGTGTGTATTGATGATGGGGTCAGAGTGTGGGTGGGGCCTTGGAGAGGGTCCAAATTTTCAGTTTCGTAGAGGGCCTTAAAATTGAGTTTTAGGGCATTTTCAAGCAGAGGGAGCAGTTTGATGCAAAGTATTGCTGAAACTTGTGTACGCTTTGATGCTGCCCATTTACCATCAACTTGGTTTCGGAGATTGCGGTACCCATGTTTACTACCTTAAGGGCCATCTGAAGGCTTTAATTAGGCTAGTGCAATGACAAATCCTAACACTGGAGTTTGGCCTAACTCTGTAGATCCTAGCCCTATGAATATCATTAACCCTGATCCGGGTTAGGGTGATCCCACTAACCTTGGTGTGCCTATGAATCTCATTAAAACCCAGTGGGCATGGGATAGAACCCAGTCTTTCTGTCTGCTCATGAATAATAATGAGTTGGGATTAGATAGCTCCATGCTGTGCTCGTGAGCTTGTTGGACTTTAGTCAGCTGTCCGATGGGAGGGTTGGCTTATGTTGATGCTCATGAATATCATTAGTGACCACCTGTCAGATCTTTGGTGGTGTAGCATGGGGTTGAAAGCATTGTGTGTTGTGTGATGCATTATTCGTAAATTCACCCTGAGACTCCACTCTCTCCTAACCCTGACAACCAGGGATCATGAATATCATTAGCCCTAAATTGGGACTCATGACTGGTATTGTTGTCCAAATTGACGTCAATGAATCTCATTAAAGCCTTCAGCTTTGGCTGAGATTCAGCTTGTCTGTCAGCTTCATGAATAAGTAATGAGCCATTTTCAGGTAGCCGTGTGTAGCAATCGTGAGCAAGATTGCCTTTAGTTTGCTGTTTGGAGGGAAGTTTGGCTTGTGTTGACTCTCATGAATATCATTAGTGATGTGCTTTCAGTTCCCATGTAGTGTGGTTTGGGTTGAAGTGAAGGCTAGTAAGCTGGAATATTCATGAGTTTTAGTTAGGGGTTTGGGTTAAGGTAGGAAGCACGGCATCGGCGAAATCGCGCAATTTTGCTCATGAATAATTAATGAGATGACGTCACTTGCATACGGTTATTTAGAGTTATTCATCTGTTTACGTTTTCCCATGGCGGCAACCGGAATAAACAAGGGGGGCTTCTCTCTTTGATGCGGCTAGCGGCCCTTTCGAGTTTCAAATCGGTACTCTGATGTGGCCGTGCGGTACTTTGAAGATTTGTTTGAACACTCTTTTTTTTTTTTTTTCTTTTTTTTTTTTAAGTAAGAAGCTATTCTAGCTGATTGAATGTGGCGATGGGCTATCTGTGTGTGAATAGCTAGGTGGAGTGAGCAGGAATGTTTGTGGGTCTGCTGAAGTGGCCGAAGAACAGCCTGGAAAGTGAACAGCCTCCGACAGCTCCCTGGCCAAGGTACTCTAGAGAGTTGACCTTTCGGCATTACAGGCCCCGCCCATTTTCGTGTTAGGGCGAATTTGGCTGGTTTGGTAGCTGGACTGGGCTGGTGAGAGGGAGTAGATGTGTGGCCAAAACTCGGTAACCGAGAGGTGAACGTGGAAAAGCATCCCTATTTTTGCAGGGGGTAGGTTGACCTTTTGGAAACTGGCCTTGGCTTGAGTCGGTTTTAGTTGGTGTGCGTGGAATTTTTTTTGAAAGCCTAGGGTAGCCAAACCTCTGTTTTTGAGGGTGGCAGTGAGTTTTGGGCTGTAGCCTGCAAGTGAGGAGAGCAGGTGGTAAATCCATCCGTAGTTTTGGGGCCTGTTTTGTGTGTGTATTGATGATGGGGTCAGAGTGTGGGTGGGGCCTTGGAGAGGGTCCAAATTTTCAGTTTCGTAGAGGGCCTTAAAATTGAGTTTTAGGGCATTTTCAAGCAGAGGGAGCAGTTTGATGCAAAGTATTGCTGAAACTTGTGTACGCTTTGATGCTGCCCATTTACCATCAACTTGGTTTCGGAGATTGCGGTACCCATGTTTACTACCTTAAGGGCCATCTGAAGGCTTTAATTAGGCTAGTGCAATGACAAATCCTAACACTGGAGTTTGGCCTAACTCTGTAGATCCTAGCCCTATGAATATCATTAACCCTGATCCGGGTTAGGGTGATCCCACTAACCTTGGTGTGCCTATGAATCTCATTAAAACCCAGTGGGCATGGGATAGAACCCAGTCTTTCTGTCTGCTCATGAATAATAATGAGTTGGGATTAGATAGCTCCATGCTGTGCTCGTGAGCTTGTTGGACTTTAGTCAGCTGTCCGATGGGAGGGTTGGCTTATGTTGATGCTCATGAATATCATTAGTGACCACCTGTCAGATCTTTGGTGGTGTAGCATGGGGTTGAAAGCATTGTGTGTTGTGTGATGCATTATTCGTAAATTCACCCTGAGACTCCACTCTCTCCTAACCCTGACAACCAGGGATCATGAATATCATTAGCCCTAAATTGGGACTCATGACTGGTATTGTTGTCCAAATTGACGTCAATGAATCTCATTAAAGCCTTCAGCTTTGGCTGAGATTCAGCTTGTCTGTCAGCTTCATGAATAAGTAATGAGCCATTTTCAGGTAGCCGTGTGTAGCAATCGTGAGCAAGATTGCCTTTAGTTTGCTGTTTGGAGGGAAGTTTGGCTTGTGTTGACTCTCATGAATATCATTAGTGATGTGCTTTCAGTTCCCATGTAGTGTGGTTTGGGTTGAAGTGAAGGCTAGTAAGCTGGAATATTCATGAGTTTTAGTTAGGGGTTTGGGTTAAGGTAGGAAGCACGGCATCGGCGAAATCGCGCAATTTTGCTCATGAATAATTAATGAGATGACGTCACTTGCATACGGTTATTTAGAGTTATTCATCTGTTTACGTTTTCCCATGGCGGCAACCGGAATAAACAAGGGGGGCTTCTCTCTTTGATGCGGCTAGCGGCCCTTTCGAGTTTCAAATCGGTACTCTGATGTGGCCGTGCGGTACTTTGAAGATTTGTTTGAACACTCTTTTTTTTTTTTTTTCTTTTTTTTTTTTAAGTAAGAAGCTATTCTAGCTGATTGAATGTGGCGATGGGCTATCTGTGTGTGAATAGCTAGGTGGAGTGAGCAGGAATGTTTGTGGGTCTGCTGAAGTGGCCGAAGAACAGCCTGGAAAGTGAACAGCCTCCGACAGCTCCCTGGCCAAGGTACTCTAGAGAGTTGACCTTTCGGCATTACAGGCCCCGCCCATTTTCGTGTTAGGGCGAATTTGGCTGGTTTGGTAGCTGGACTGGGCTGGTGAGAGGGAGTAGATGTGTGGCCAAAACTCGGTAACCGAGAGGTGAACGTGGAAAAGCATCCCTATTTTTGCAGGGGGTAGGTTGACCTTTTGGAAACTGGCCTTGGCTTGAGTCGGTTTTAGTTGGTGTGCGTGGAATTTTTTTTGAAAGCCTAGGGTAGCCAAACCTCTGTTTTTGAGGGTGGCAGTGAGTTTTGGGCTGTAGCCTGCAAGTGAGGAGAGCAGGTGGTAAATCCATCCGTAGTTTTGGGGCCTGTTTTGTGTGTGTATTGATGATGGGGTCAGAGTGTGGGTGGGGCCTTGGAGAGGGTCCAAATTTTCAGTTTCGTAGAGGGCCTTAAAATTGAGTTTTAGGGCATTTTCAAGCAGAGGGAGCAGTTTGATGCAAAGTATTGCTGAAACTTGTGTACGCTTTGATGCTGCCCATTTACCATCAACTTGGTTTCGGAGATTGCGGTACCCATGTTTACTACCTTAAGGGCCATCTGAAGGCTTTAATTAGGCTAGTGCAATGACAAATCCTAACACTGGAGTTTGGCCTAACTCTGTAGATCCTAGCCCTATGAATATCATTAACCCTGATCCGGGTTAGGGTGATCCCACTAACCTTGGTGTGCCTATGAATCTCATTAAAACCCAGTGGGCATGGGATAGAACCCAGTCTTTCTGTCTGCTCATGAATAATAATGAGTTGGGATTAGATAGCTCCATGCTGTGCTCGTGAGCTTGTTGGACTTTAGTCAGCTGTCCGATGGGAGGGTTGGCTTATGTTGATGCTCATGAATATCATTAGTGACCACCTGTCAGATCTTTGGTGGTGTAGCATGGGGTTGAAAGCATTGTGTGTTGTGTGATGCATTATTCGTAAATTCACCCTGAGACTCCACTCTCTCCTAACCCTGACAACCAGGGATCATGAATATCATTAGCCCTAAATTGGGACTCATGACTGGTATTGTTGTCCAAATTGACGTCAATGAATCTCATTAAAGCCTTCAGCTTTGGCTGAGATTCAGCTTGTCTGTCAGCTTCATGAATAAGTAATGAGCCATTTTCAGGTAGCCGTGTGTAGCAATCGTGAGCAAGATTGCCTTTAGTTTGCTGTTTGGAGGGAAGTTTGGCTTGTGTTGACTCTCATGAATATCATTAGTGATGTGCTTTCAGTTCCCATGTAGTGTGGTTTGGGTTGAAGTGAAGGCTAGTAAGCTGGAATATTCATGAGTTTTAGTTAGGGGTTTGGGTTAAGGTAGGAAGCACGGCATCGGCGAAATCGCGCAATTTTGCTCATGAATAATTAATGAGATGACGTCACTTGCATACGGTTATTTAGAGTTATTCATCTGTTTACGTTTTCCCATGGCGGCAACCGGAATAAACAAGGGGGGCTTCTCTCTTTGATGCGGCTAGCGGCCCTTTCGAGTTTCAAATCGGTACTCTGATGTGGCCGTGCGGTACTTTGAAGATTTGTTTGAACACTCTTTTTTTTTTTTTTTCTTTTTTTTTTTTAAGTAAGAAGCTATTCTAGCTGATTGAATGTGGCGATGGGCTATCTGTGTGTGAATAGCTAGGTGGAGTGAGCAGGAATGTTTGTGGGTCTGCTGAAGTGGCCGAAGAACAGCCTGGAAAGTGAACAGCCTCCGACAGCTCCCTGGCCAAGGTACTCTAGAGAGTTGACCTTTCGGCATTACAGGCCCCGCCCATTTTCGTGTTAGGGCGAATTTGGCTGGTTTGGTAGCTGGACTGGGCTGGTGAGAGGGAGTAGATGTGTGGCCAAAACTCGGTAACCGAGAGGTGAACGTGGAAAAGCATCCCTATTTTTGCAGGGGGTAGGTTGACCTTTTGGAAACTGGCCTTGGCTTGAGTCGGTTTTAGTTGGTGTGCGTGGAATTTTTTTTGAAAGCCTAGGGTAGCCAAACCTCTGTTTTTGAGGGTGGCAGTGAGTTTTGGGCTGTAGCCTGCAAGTGAGGAGAGCAGGTGGTAAATCCATCCGTAGTTTTGGGGCCTGTTTTGTGTGTGTATTGATGATGGGGTCAGAGTGTGGGTGGGGCCTTGGAGAGGGTCCAAATTTTCAGTTTCGTAGAGGGCCTTAAAATTGAGTTTTAGGGCATTTTCAAGCAGAGGGAGCAGTTTGATGCAAAGTATTGCTGAAACTTGTGTACGCTTTGATGCTGCCCATTTACCATCAACTTGGTTTCGGAGATTGCGGTACCCATGTTTACTACCTTAAGGGCCATCTGAAGGCTTTAATTAGGCTAGTGCAATGACAAATCCTAACACTGGAGTTTGGCCTAACTCTGTAGATCCTAGCCCTATGAATATCATTAACCCTGATCCGGGTTAGGGTGATCCCACTAACCTTGGTGTGCCTATGAATCTCATTAAAACCCAGTGGGCATGGGATAGAACCCAGTCTTTCTGTCTGCTCATGAATAATAATGAGTTGGGATTAGATAGCTCCATGCTGTGCTCGTGAGCTTGTTGGACTTTAGTCAGCTGTCCGATGGGAGGGTTGGCTTATGTTGATGCTCATGAATATCATTAGTGACCACCTGTCAGATCTTTGGTGGTGTAGCATGGGGTTGAAAGCATTGTGTGTTGTGTGATGCATTATTCGTAAATTCACCCTGAGACTCCACTCTCTCCTAACCCTGACAACCAGGGATCATGAATATCATTAGCCCTAAATTGGGACTCATGACTGGTATTGTTGTCCAAATTGACGTCAATGAATCTCATTAAAGCCTTCAGCTTTGGCTGAGATTCAGCTTGTCTGTCAGCTTCATGAATAAGTAATGAGCCATTTTCAGGTAGCCGTGTGTAGCAATCGTGAGCAAGATTGCCTTTAGTTTGCTGTTTGGAGGGAAGTTTGGCTTGTGTTGACTCTCATGAATATCATTAGTGATGTGCTTTCAGTTCCCATGTAGTGTGGTTTGGGTTGAAGTGAAGGCTAGTAAGCTGGAATATTCATGAGTTTTAGTTAGGGGTTTGGGTTAAGGTAGGAAGCACGGCATCGGCGAAATCGCGCAATTTTGCTCATGAATAATTAATGAGATGACGTCACTTGCATACGGTTATTTAGAGTTATTCATCTGTTTACGTTTTCCCATGGCGGCAACCGGAATAAACAAGGGGGGCTTCTCTCTTTGATGCGGCTAGCGGCCCTTTCGAGTTTCAAATCGGTACTCTGATGTGGCCGTGCGGTACTTTGAAGATTTGTTTGAACACTCTTTTTTTTTTTTTTTCTTTTTTTTTTTTAAGTAAGAAGCTATTCTAGCTGATTGAATGTGGCGATGGGCTATCTGTGTGTGAATAGCTAGGTGGAGTGAGCAGGAATGTTTGTGGGTCTGCTGAAGTGGCCGAAGAACAGCCTGGAAAGTGAACAGCCTCCGACAGCTCCCTGGCCAAGGTACTCTAGAGAGTTGACCTTTCGGCATTACAGGCCCCGCCCATTTTCGTGTTAGGGCGAATTTGGCTGGTTTGGTAGCTGGACTGGGCTGGTGAGAGGGAGTAGATGTGTGGCCAAAACTCGGTAACCGAGAGGTGAACGTGGAAAAGCATCCCTATTTTTGCAGGGGGTAGGTTGACCTTTTGGAAACTGGCCTTGGCTTGAGTCGGTTTTAGTTGGTGTGCGTGGAATTTTTTTTGAAAGCCTAGGGTAGCCAAACCTCTGTTTTTGAGGGTGGCAGTGAGTTTTGGGCTGTAGCCTGCAAGTGAGGAGAGCAGGTGGTAAATCCATCCGTAGTTTTGGGGCCTGTTTTGTGTGTGTATTGATGATGGGGTCAGAGTGTGGGTGGGGCCTTGGAGAGGGTCCAAATTTTCAGTTTCGTAGAGGGCCTTAAAATTGAGTTTTAGGGCATTTTCAAGCAGAGGGAGCAGTTTGATGCAAAGTATTGCTGAAACTTGTGTACGCTTTGATGCTGCCCATTTACCATCAACTTGGTTTCGGAGATTGCGGTACCCATGTTTACTACCTTAAGGGCCATCTGAAGGCTTTAATTAGGCTAGTGCAATGACAAATCCTAACACTGGAGTTTGGCCTAACTCTGTAGATCCTAGCCCTATGAATATCATTAACCCTGATCCGGGTTAGGGTGATCCCACTAACCTTGGTGTGCCTATGAATCTCATTAAAACCCAGTGGGCATGGGATAGAACCCAGTCTTTCTGTCTGCTCATGAATAATAATGAGTTGGGATTAGATAGCTCCATGCTGTGCTCGTGAGCTTGTTGGACTTTAGTCAGCTGTCCGATGGGAGGGTTGGCTTATGTTGATGCTCATGAATATCATTAGTGACCACCTGTCAGATCTTTGGTGGTGTAGCATGGGGTTGAAAGCATTGTGTGTTGTGTGATGCATTATTCGTAAATTCACCCTGAGACTCCACTCTCTCCTAACCCTGACAACCAGGGATCATGAATATCATTAGCCCTAAATTGGGACTCATGACTGGTATTGTTGTCCAAATTGACGTCAATGAATCTCATTAAAGCCTTCAGCTTTGGCTGAGATTCAGCTTGTCTGTCAGCTTCATGAATAAGTAATGAGCCATTTTCAGGTAGCCGTGTGTAGCAATCGTGAGCAAGATTGCCTTTAGTTTGCTGTTTGGAGGGAAGTTTGGCTTGTGTTGACTCTCATGAATATCATTAGTGATGTGCTTTCAGTTCCCATGTAGTGTGGTTTGGGTTGAAGTGAAGGCTAGTAAGCTGGAATATTCATGAGTTTTAGTTAGGGGTTTGGGTTAAGGTAGGAAGCACGGCATCGGCGAAATCGCGCAATTTTGCTCATGAATAATTAATGAGATGACGTCACTTGCATACGGTTATTTAGAGTTATTCATCTGTTTACGTTTTCCCATGGCGGCAACCGGAATAAACAAGGGGGGCTTCTCTCTTTGATGCGGCTAGCGGCCCTTTCGAGTTTCAAATCGGTACTCTGATGTGGCCGTGCGGTACTTTGAAGATTTGTTTGAACACTCTTTTTTTTTTTTTTTCTTTTTTTTTTTTAAGTAAGAAGCTATTCTAGCTGATTGAATGTGGCGATGGGCTATCTGTGTGTGAATAGCTAGGTGGAGTGAGCAGGAATGTTTGTGGGTCTGCTGAAGTGGCCGAAGAACAGCCTGGAAAGTGAACAGCCTCCGACAGCTCCCTGGCCAAGGTACTCTAGAGAGTTGACCTTTCGGCATTACAGGCCCCGCCCATTTTCGTGTTAGGGCGAATTTGGCTGGTTTGGTAGCTGGACTGGGCTGGTGAGAGGGAGTAGATGTGTGGCCAAAACTCGGTAACCGAGAGGTGAACGTGGAAAAGCATCCCTATTTTTGCAGGGGGTAGGTTGACCTTTTGGAAACTGGCCTTGGCTTGAGTCGGTTTTAGTTGGTGTGCGTGGAATTTTTTTTGAAAGCCTAGGGTAGCCAAACCTCTGTTTTTGAGGGTGGCAGTGAGTTTTGGGCTGTAGCCTGCAAGTGAGGAGAGCAGGTGGTAAATCCATCCGTAGTTTTGGGGCCTGTTTTGTGTGTGTATTGATGATGGGGTCAGAGTGTGGGTGGGGCCTTGGAGAGGGTCCAAATTTTCAGTTTCGTAGAGGGCCTTAAAATTGAGTTTTAGGGCATTTTCAAGCAGAGGGAGCAGTTTGATGCAAAGTATTGCTGAAACTTGTGTACGCTTTGATGCTGCCCATTTACCATCAACTTGGTTTCGGAGATTGCGGTACCCATGTTTACTACCTTAAGGGCCATCTGAAGGCTTTAATTAGGCTAGTGCAATGACAAATCCTAACACTGGAGTTTGGCCTAACTCTGTAGATCCTAGCCCTATGAATATCATTAACCCTGATCCGGGTTAGGGTGATCCCACTAACCTTGGTGTGCCTATGAATCTCATTAAAACCCAGTGGGCATGGGATAGAACCCAGTCTTTCTGTCTGCTCATGAATAATAATGAGTTGGGATTAGATAGCTCCATGCTGTGCTCGTGAGCTTGTTGGACTTTAGTCAGCTGTCCGATGGGAGGGTTGGCTTATGTTGATGCTCATGAATATCATTAGTGACCACCTGTCAGATCTTTGGTGGTGTAGCATGGGGTTGAAAGCATTGTGTGTTGTGTGATGCATTATTCGTAAATTCACCCTGAGACTCCACTCTCTCCTAACCCTGACAACCAGGGATCATGAATATCATTAGCCCTAAATTGGGACTCATGACTGGTATTGTTGTCCAAATTGACGTCAATGAATCTCATTAAAGCCTTCAGCTTTGGCTGAGATTCAGCTTGTCTGTCAGCTTCATGAATAAGTAATGAGCCATTTTCAGGTAGCCGTGTGTAGCAATCGTGAGCAAGATTGCCTTTAGTTTGCTGTTTGGAGGGAAGTTTGGCTTGTGTTGACTCTCATGAATATCATTAGTGATGTGCTTTCAGTTCCCATGTAGTGTGGTTTGGGTTGAAGTGAAGGCTAGTAAGCTGGAATATTCATGAGTTTTAGTTAGGGGTTTGGGTTAAGGTAGGAAGCACGGCATCGGCGAAATCGCGCAATTTTGCTCATGAATAATTAATGAGATGACGTCACTTGCATACGGTTATTTAGAGTTATTCATCTGTTTACGTTTTCCCATGGCGGCAACCGGAATAAACAAGGGGGGCTTCTCTCTTTGATGCGGCTAGCGGCCCTTTCGAGTTTCAAATCGGTACTCTGATGTGGCCGTGCGGTACTTTGAAGATTTGTTTGAACACTCTTTTTTTTTTTTTTTCTTTTTTTTTTTTAAGTAAGAAGCTATTCTAGCTGATTGAATGTGGCGATGGGCTATCTGTGTGTGAATAGCTAGGTGGAGTGAGCAGGAATGTTTGTGGGTCTGCTGAAGTGGCCGAAGAACAGCCTGGAAAGTGAACAGCCTCCGACAGCTCCCTGGCCAAGGTACTCTAGAGAGTTGACCTTTCGGCATTACAGGCCCCGCCCATTTTCGTGTTAGGGCGAATTTGGCTGGTTTGGTAGCTGGACTGGGCTGGTGAGAGGGAGTAGATGTGTGGCCAAAACTCGGTAACCGAGAGGTGAACGTGGAAAAGCATCCCTATTTTTGCAGGGGGTAGGTTGACCTTTTGGAAACTGGCCTTGGCTTGAGTCGGTTTTAGTTGGTGTGCGTGGAATTTTTTTTGAAAGCCTAGGGTAGCCAAACCTCTGTTTTTGAGGGTGGCAGTGAGTTTTGGGCTGTAGCCTGCAAGTGAGGAGAGCAGGTGGTAAATCCATCCGTAGTTTTGGGGCCTGTTTTGTGTGTGTATTGATGATGGGGTCAGAGTGTGGGTGGGGCCTTGGAGAGGGTCCAAATTTTCAGTTTCGTAGAGGGCCTTAAAATTGAGTTTTAGGGCATTTTCAAGCAGAGGGAGCAGTTTGATGCAAAGTATTGCTGAAACTTGTGTACGCTTTGATGCTGCCCATTTACCATCAACTTGGTTTCGGAGATTGCGGTACCCATGTTTACTACCTTAAGGGCCATCTGAAGGCTTTAATTAGGCTAGTGCAATGACAAATCCTAACACTGGAGTTTGGCCTAACTCTGTAGATCCTAGCCCTATGAATATCATTAACCCTGATCCGGGTTAGGGTGATCCCACTAACCTTGGTGTGCCTATGAATCTCATTAAAACCCAGTGGGCATGGGATAGAACCCAGTCTTTCTGTCTGCTCATGAATAATAATGAGTTGGGATTAGATAGCTCCATGCTGTGCTCGTGAGCTTGTTGGACTTTAGTCAGCTGTCCGATGGGAGGGTTGGCTTATGTTGATGCTCATGAATATCATTAGTGACCACCTGTCAGATCTTTGGTGGTGTAGCATGGGGTTGAAAGCATTGTGTGTTGTGTGATGCATTATTCGTAAATTCACCCTGAGACTCCACTCTCTCCTAACCCTGACAACCAGGGATCATGAATATCATTAGCCCTAAATTGGGACTCATGACTGGTATTGTTGTCCAAATTGACGTCAATGAATCTCATTAAAGCCTTCAGCTTTGGCTGAGATTCAGCTTGTCTGTCAGCTTCATGAATAAGTAATGAGCCATTTTCAGGTAGCCGTGTGTAGCAATCGTGAGCAAGATTGCCTTTAGTTTGCTGTTTGGAGGGAAGTTTGGCTTGTGTTGACTCTCATGAATATCATTAGTGATGTGCTTTCAGTTCCCATGTAGTGTGGTTTGGGTTGAAGTGAAGGCTAGTAAGCTGGAATATTCATGAGTTTTAGTTAGGGGTTTGGGTTAAGGTAGGAAGCACGGCATCGGCGAAATCGCGCAATTTTGCTCATGAATAATTAATGAGATGACGTCACTTGCATACGGTTATTTAGAGTTATTCATCTGTTTACGTTTTCCCATGGCGGCAACCGGAATAAACAAGGGGGGCTTCTCTCTTTGATGCGGCTAGCGGCCCTTTCGAGTTTCAAATCGGTACTCTGATGTGGCCGTGCGGTACTTTGAAGATTTGTTTGAACACTCTTTTTTTTTTTTTTTCTTTTTTTTTTTTAAGTAAGAAGCTATTCTAGCTGATTGAATGTGGCGATGGGCTATCTGTGTGTGAATAGCTAGGTGGAGTGAGCAGGAATGTTTGTGGGTCTGCTGAAGTGGCCGAAGAACAGCCTGGAAAGTGAACAGCCTCCGACAGCTCCCTGGCCAAGGTACTCTAGAGAGTTGACCTTTCGGCATTACAGGCCCCGCCCATTTTCGTGTTAGGGCGAATTTGGCTGGTTTGGTAGCTGGACTGGGCTGGTGAGAGGGAGTAGATGTGTGGCCAAAACTCGGTAACCGAGAGGTGAACGTGGAAAAGCATCCCTATTTTTGCAGGGGGTAGGTTGACCTTTTGGAAACTGGCCTTGGCTTGAGTCGGTTTTAGTTGGTGTGCGTGGAATTTTTTTTGAAAGCCTAGGGTAGCCAAACCTCTGTTTTTGAGGGTGGCAGTGAGTTTTGGGCTGTAGCCTGCAAGTGAGGAGAGCAGGTGGTAAATCCATCCGTAGTTTTGGGGCCTGTTTTGTGTGTGTATTGATGATGGGGTCAGAGTGTGGGTGGGGCCTTGGAGAGGGTCCAAATTTTCAGTTTCGTAGAGGGCCTTAAAATTGAGTTTTAGGGCATTTTCAAGCAGAGGGAGCAGTTTGATGCAAAGTATTGCTGAAACTTGTGTACGCTTTGATGCTGCCCATTTACCATCAACTTGGTTTCGGAGATTGCGGTACCCATGTTTACTACCTTAAATGGCTGCTCTTTTGTTTTGTGCACATCACCCTGCACATGAATTACTGTTGGCAAATTCCGCTCATTTTTAGGGGAATTACTGCCACATGAATACCATGAATGCCCATTCTTAGTGTTTCCTTGTTCTCTGTGTAGGATCTGACAAGGTGGATGAAGTGCTCCCTGGTGTGGATGATTCTCCATTAGGTTAGTCGGAAAGATTGAAGGTGAAGTGTCTTCAAATAATTCAACCTTATCTTTCAACAGGAGAAAAGCATCTCTTTGACGTACTGGCAGCGATGATGCAGGTTGTTGGCAAATGGAAGGCCATTGGTAGAGGGTTCCAAATTGACTCTAGACATCTGGATAAGATCAATACTGATAACCATGGTAATTGTGGAGAATGTTTGTCGAGTGTGGTCACATGCTGGCTTAGCAAGAACTATGATGTAGAGCTGTTTGGTGAGCCAACATGGAGAACAGTGGTGAAAGTGGTGGCTCATTCTGGGAACAACTGCGCACTTGCCCTGAGCATTGTAGAAAGACATTCAGGTACGTGACAGGGACTCATGTAAGTCGATGATTATGGGGGAGATTGAACAAGCGTGCATGATGACATCATCATCATCATCTTCATTCATGTGAAGAAGTTTTAGACTAGTCCCATGTCCGGCCATCCACGTGCACCCTGAGCGAACGTCTGGTGGTTTGAGTGAGATTTCTTGTCACTAACACCTTTCTCATCTGGAAGGCAGGCAGGATGGCCAATGAAATCGCAGAGCGTCCCCCAGCTATACCGGAAGGTTCATGTTCTCGAGCATTTGGAGGTTGGAGGGTATCAAGCAAGGGTTGTGCGCACATCACTAGTCTAGTCCTGCCCCACTCCCGTTAGTCACACACAGACACACACGATTAAACAGATTTATGACCTAAAGTGATTTAATATCAATGCAAATTTGACGGGACTCGAATCTCTAGGAGATGAGAATTAGATTTTCCTGTAATGATGCACCATATGTTACAATTTATACACCATTTTAGTCTCACACTGCCAAATGCACGACTGCTGTCAAAGTCTGTGTAGGGTGTTGATTCCTTCTGTGGCAATCCTAACCTGCATATGTTACAATGATGGGAACATTCTCTACATGTCATAATGACAAGCCTGAAGAGTGTTGATACTGGTGCAATGACCACTATGTCATCAGGCACTCTTGGATTGAAATAGAGTGCAGACTTGTTTATTTCGTAGAGACGGCAAATTTTATACACCATTTTAGTCTCACACTGCCAAATGCACGACTGTTGTCAAAGTCTGTGTAGGGTGTTGATTCCTTCTGTGGCAATCCTAACCTGCAGAATAGTCTCAAAAACCACACCTCTTTCACAACCATAGAATGTGATTATTTGTGCAGTGTGCAGCTATTACCTTCACAGGGTTCCACCAATTGCATCCATAGCACAAGGTATAATCAGTACAAAAACGATTGCCAATGGCCATTCCAAGGTCAACTGGTATGTTGCAGTGCCACCAGAGCTGGCATTCTCTCTGTGTGAAGGGGGTGTGGTTGTGAGGCTACCTGCAGTGGTGGTATTACTATTGACTCAAGAGGTTGGTTGCTCTTCCCTTTTACAACCTGTAGGGCATGCAAATGACACAGAATCTGCTGTTACAGACTCTGCTGTTGGGGTTAGCATCACAGATGACAGTCACAAGAGCATTTGCACATTTTCGGAGGTCAGTGGGTTTGTGTGAACAGATTATTATATACCAAGAAGAGATGCTAGTGCTTGATGTAATACATTAGTACATGTGCACTTCATGTGAGCAGTCTATTTGCCCAGGATTACATGCAATGTATAGTTGGGGGGGGGGGGGGGGGGGGGGGGGGGGGGGGGGGGTACACTTCTGACCATACTGAGCATATATTATGCTATTATATAGTACACAACTTATCTATTACAAGGAACATGACCAGTGTGTTCTTATAGCAAGAAATGTTTTCTCTGAAAATTATTATAAACAGATTTAATGATGTCCTGTCACAATCCACCAACTTGCTAGTGAGTTATAACTACTTCAGTCTGTTTGTGCCATTACCCATTCCTAAGTCACATCCCACATGGGCTGGGGTTCCTTTTGTTGACTCAAAAGGCAGGATTGTAGATATAGCCAAAACTGCCACTGGGCCTAGTTTGCAGACAAAGCAGTCAAGCCTTTGAAGCTCCACCACAATCTTTAAGTACTACTCCTCTTTCATGTAACCTTGTAGTAGTCTGGTGCCCGGATGTCCATGACTCCATGTCCACCTGTGAGGAATGTCTAGTTACATTTATTGTCACAGAGGTGTGTCCAGTGACGGTGTGATTGAAAGCGTTGATTGTGCTAACAGAAGATTAATGCTCCTTTCTGTGCTATTATTTGTCGAATAGCGCTTAAGCTGGTTGCTTTTAACCTAGGAGTTGGTTGAGTTGTGTTGCACCCCCGCTGGATCTGGTGCTGCCGTTACGCGCAAACCCAGTACAAAATTATTGGACACCAATGCAGAGTGTAGTAACAATAATTTGTTGTTGCATGTTGGCCGCTAATGGGTGCAACAGTCACATGATGACATTATTGGTTAGACAAATATTCACTGTGTCATTGGAGCTTAATCAAGTTAAAATATTCATGTAGCTATCAGCTATTGCATAGTTGTACTGTGTGGGGCAAATGTCATTCATACTGGGTGTTATTTGATAAACAAGGGGACGTTTAACCCTTTAAGACCTAACGTTGCATATCTGCAACGTGAGACTTTCAGCTTCATGATGAAGTTGAAAGTCTCACGTTGCAGATATGCAACGTTAGGTCTTAAAGGGTTAGCCCTTTAAGACCTAACGTTGCATATCTGCAACGTGAGACTTTCAGCTTCATGATGAAGTTGAAAGTCTCACGTTGCAGATATGCAACGTTAGGTCTTAAAGGGTTAGCCCTTTAAGACCTAACGTTGCATATCTGCAACGTGAGACTTTCAGCTTCATGATGAAGTTGAAAGTCTCACGTTGCAGATATGCAACGTTAGGTCTTAAAGGGTTAAGTGGCAAAAGGCAGGAGGTCAATCATGCAAGGCCAGGGGATGATACTAAACTGCAACCCAAGTTAGGTTGATTCAACACGAGATTGTGCAAGCACTCAGTGATGTTAACTAATTAGCCTCCCAAAGCATCAACTCAAGCAAAAGGGCAGTTGGTTATTCCGGTAGCTATATTGCTGTAAAACGAATTAGAAAGTTCGAACCTTAGAAGGTTCAAGGGGATCAGGCATAAATCAACCTACAATAAAATTATGCTGCACATGCTTCATTGGCCATACAACATTCCAAGCTGGGAAAAAAAGTCTGATTCAAACCACCAAACGTTCTCCGCTGGGGGGCGTGAGACTAACCTTGTAATTGGCACATTGTGCTCCTGTTTGAACTTCAATACAGGATCCTTTGGATAAAGAGCTGGAGGAGTTTGACACATTTCATATACATCGGCCACTGTTTGAGGCATCCAGTGAACACCGCAAAACAACTGAACTTCACCGCGCTGCATGGAGAGGGAACCTTGAGACTGTGAGATTACTTACAGAGGAGAAACATCAAAACCCATTTCAGAAAGATGAGAATGGAAACACTGCTCTTCACGCAGCTGCAAGTGGAGGGCGTTTAGACGTACTCAAGTATTTCATTAGTGAGAAAAACTACAATGCTGCATGTCCAGGTTATCATGGGAAAACACCACTTCATTACGCTAGTTACGAAGGTCACCTTAATGTGGCAAAATATCTTGTTATTGAGCTACAGGTAGACCCGCTGTGTCAGGATGAGAATAAAACAACTCCATTACACTGGAGCTGTACCTCGGATGATCTTGGCGTTGTTACATTTCTGGCTGAGGAGATTGAGAAATACCATCCAGTGAAGGACATTGTTGCTGATCTGAAAGACAACTTTGGACATGATCCTCTACACTATGCAGTCAGATATGATCGTTTGAACATACTTCAATTCCTCATTTCTGAGAAGAACTGTAGTCCAAACATTCCAGGCTGGAATGGCAGAACCCCTTTTCACTCCGCTGCTGGGAGAGGTCACCTTCACATCGTAAAGTATTTGATTGATGAACAAGGTTGTGATCCATCATGTTTGGATGCAGAAAAAGTAGCACCACTTCATCGTGCTGCAAGAAATGGGCATTTAGACGTTATTAAATACCTTACACGGGAAAAGCATTGTGATCCAAACCAACTAACTATTTTGAACAGCACTCCTCTCCACTATACAGCAGAGAAGGGCCACTTACAAGTAGTTCGGTTCTTTGTCGAGGAGTTGAAGTGTCCTCCGAACTTGAGAAATAAACATAATATGACACCTCATCAGTACGCTAAAGCCAACGGCCATCTCAATGTGGCTCTCTATTTGCTGAAGTTTGAACGTTCAAGCTGACTATATGTATAGTGGAGACATTCACAATACTATCTTACATCTAGCCTCAGTAATTATTGTTGAATCTTTTTTTGTTTGTGCCCAATATTGTGATAATTACTATAATACTATAACTTGCTTGGAGACCAGCAGAGATCTCATCATTGGTTTTATAATTATTGTGTAACCATGAGCTGCCAACATTACAGTCATAAAGGCTCCATGACGACCTTGTTGCTTAGATGTTTTCATGTCTTGGTGTGTATACCCTGTACAATTATCCTAGTACAATAATTATTATTGTGAGTTAAAGGAGTGGACCAGGCTATTTACAATATATAAGTTTTGACCCTATGGGTACATGTAGCGAGGCCATCTGCCCCGTAATTATGCTACTAGATCGCAAGAAATTATTCTCACAGAGCCACAGAACCTAACTTTTCATTGTAACAACCAAACAATACTCCGGGTGCAGGGCCCCACCCACCAAAGATCAAATATTACAGTATATGGTCACTGAAAATGCACGTCATGCAGAGGGTTGTAATGGCATTCAGGATTGCTGATGTCGACACTGCAGGAAGCAGCCCCTATAGCTCCCTCTGAACAGAGATGAGGGATATCTCCCTAGCTCCCTCCTCTGACCATGCATGCACCTAATCACTAGCCTCGTCCTCAGGCCTCTGCCCAGATTTTATCTTGCAGACGTGGAGAAAAATCGGATTATTCTCCACGGCTGTGAGATAAAATCTGGGTGGAGGCCTGCATGGGGACGAGGCTACTTAATCACTGCTATAATTACAATGTAATGTTCACCTGCATTATGTATTGCTTGCGATTCTGAGGAAAACTGTGCAACTCAAGATACAAACTTGGAAACCCAAGAGAAACCTAGTAGTATGCTGGCAGGGAACTCCCTCAGGTCTAATTTTCAAATTGCAACACATTTCCCAAATATTTATACAGGTTTCCTTCATATTTCTTAGTGTCACAAGCAACTTAGGTCCAACAGCAGTAGCAGGCCAAGTGGTTTACGATTCTTGCATACAAGAATTCAGTACTCATAAAAATTAATGATACAAAAATTATAGTTACATCTTCTAAGTATATACTGGAATAACAGAAGTTCGAATTCGTTCAGATTAACTCTCTTCAGCTTCTACCAAGTCCCCACCAGAAGTTATTACTGCCTGTGATTCAGCAGTTGCAGGAGCATGAGTAGAACTGTCACTAGTGGACCTTGGACTGAAGCCAGTGGTATCTGAAGGTGGAGGGTGATGAGTTGCAACATTCCCTTCAAGCTCACAATGAATATTCATTTCACTGTGTACTTCCTCAGCTGAGTAGTTGTCTTGAGTGCTCTCTTCTGTACTGTTAAGTTTGTCTGCTGTTACTGGTGCTGATGCATTTGTACCAAGCAGATTAGCACCATCTCTTGGCGACACTGAGGGTGTGTCTTGCATATTCTCTCTTGCTGTTGGCAGCACTGGGGGTGCATCTTGCAAGAGCTGCTGTGGCGGTGCATGGGCTTGCACAGTCCGATCTGCAAGTATGGTATCATCATAGGAAGGTGGAGCCAGGGTAGTAAAGGCACCGAGTTGTCTGTTACTCCAAGCATCTGAATCCAGTCTCACACGTGGTATTCTGCTGAGATCACGGTTCATTTGAACTCTAGGAGAGTCCACAGTATCAGCCTTCTTCTTTCTGAGTCTACCGACCATGCACTTGAGGCCAATGGAGAAGAATGCAATCAGACAGAACGCTATTCCTGTGACAAGCACCAGTATACCAATGTTCAACGGAATACCAACGTCACCACCTGTATATAAATAGCAGAGTGTGTAACATCATTAGGAGCTATATAACCTACAGATGCACATATGCATGTGCAATACTAACTACCGTATTTCCGCGATCAAACGCCGCACTCGATTAGTGGCCGCCCTCGAATAATAGCCGCACCTCCAGAAGGGCTGGACGAAATAAACGCCGCCCTTGATTAGTAGCCGCGGCTAGTATTCGAACGGTCGGCGATCGATCGATGCGCTTTGTCTAGCCCTCCAGGACCGTGACTATTTCGCTGTGAGCGTGAAGAGAGGAGAACTGATTGTTGGTCATATTCCCCGAAGAGCTGTCTAAGTGTTTGGCATTTTCTGTAGTCGAGGCACGGGAGGCGATCGACGTGTGACCGGTGACAGTAATGGCTTTGGCGTTTCCTACCGCTTTGTCGGGATGACTATGACAGTACCACACGGCCCAGGGCTGAAACAAAACTTCTTCTTTGTTCATACATAGTGCTCCAATCCGTTTCCTCGCTTCCGTGTTTATGCTGCATGTGCTGAGTTTAATAAACGCCGCCTTCGATTAGTGGCCGCCCTCGAATAGTAGCCGCAGTAAATCACGTGATGAAATAAATAGTAGCCGCGGCGTTTGATCACGGAAATACGGTAAGTCTTGATAGGTTTACTGTGGTCAGTTGGAACTAGCTTCCATGCATGTGCATTAGGAGCTAGCCTCTGTGCATGCACAATACTTGCTATTGCATTCATTATAGGAGCAAAGTATTGTGCAATACATGCTATATTGGGTTTGCTCCAATCATGAGGACCTACGTAGCCTCCATGCATTGTGCAATAATTGCTATTGGAGCTAGGCTCCATGTGCAATACTTGCTACTGCAGTCATTAGGAGCTAGCCTCCATGTGCTATTGCAATCAGTAGGAGCTAGCCTCAATGTGCTATTGCAATCAGTAGGAGCTAGCCTCCATGCATGTGCAATACTTGCTAGTGTAATCATTAAGGGCTAGGTGTTACAGTGTTTTGTTGTAGAAAGTAAAGATATAAAAGGAGGGATTGACTGACCATTCTCCTGGCACTGTACTCCGGCGTAACTCGTTGTGAAGCACCTGTGAGGGAAAGGCCCAACAAAGCCACAGTCCAGGAGGGAGGACTCAGACCCACTGCACTCAAAATTGTTGTACCGCTTCCTCGATAGTACACCTCTCCTCGGAGTGAATCTGCAACAGTACAAACACACACCAGTAAATGCAATGTCATACAGGCTCATTGCATTGCAGTGATATTCAGGATTCCAGTTCAGGGAGCATAGACAAAGTTAAAAAGTAAAAAAAAGTATGTTTTGGCTAAAGAACCACCTTCAGCTGTTTAGCTAGCACAGTGCTGTTATAGCCTCCTTCCCCGGCCCATGTTGAGCTGTTGTAACTCCCCAGCTGTTCACCATTGGTATTACATTAAGATAACATGCCCACCTGGACGTGGTACTCCTTCCTCCCGTGTAGCCTAGCTGCATGCAGGCCACCTGAGCATCATTGTCATCCCAGTCAGTCGTACAGAGTGTGGCCCACCCATACTGCCTGCTGTAGAGCTCCACGATACCCTCACTCGGAGATCCCTCTCCAACTAGTCGAACCTCTCCTTCTCTTATAGCTATGTGTGTTTGTAGGGAGAAGGAATATGTCAAGCATTGTAACTCCTGCACAACATACGTAGCTGGGCTGAAAAAATGGGCTCACGATAAAATCCACACACCTGGTCAAGTACTGTATGTGTCAGAGCATAATACTAGGAGAATGCATGCAGGGCATTGTGAGGCTCGCCTGATAAACTGACGTACTGCATGTCATTATGCTTGAAGGCTGGGCAGTATATGAAAATGGTCAAAGTCTGTTGTTACCAGCATTGTTGGAAGCATGTGTGTGACCAAACAGGGGCTATTGCTGGCTGAACCATTCAGTGTTTCTGTTTCCGCTAGCAATGTTTTTGTACGCATTAGCCGTGAAAGTTAGTTGGCTGAAAGACCCTTTAGTAGTCTCTGTAGTTAGGCTAATTGCATACATTGCACTATCAATTGTGTTTATTCGGATTTGCACTAGGCTGGGAGGCCCCGCGGCACAGCGCAGCTTATAAGGGAAGCTGGGGGTGGGGCCTGAGTATAAGTTTGCGATGTAAACTACCGGTACGTAGGTGTTTATCTTGGGCCTCTGCTTGATAACGGTCTGCAGTTTCAAGTTTGTAGCCAACTGTCGTTCATCATCGGTGCATGGTCTACAGTTTCAAGTTCGTGGTAGCCTCACTCCCAGTCCCAGCTCTTTGTCGCTTCCGTACTGCAAGCGACGAAAAGCTGGGCGTGAGATTGGGAACGAGGCTAAGTTCGTGGTATACGTAGCTGAGCCCATTCTTTCACGGCGATCTAGAGTTTTGAAGAACGTAGTTTGTAGCACACTGGCATAATACGTAGCAGTCGGTACTGTCGGCATTTATATACTTGGTATGTGCACAGTGTTGTCCAGCACACGGGCGGGGTACAACGTTACAATTTTCCACTTGGATATACGACTATGTGGGGCTCGCTCAGGCTCGCCCCAATTAGGATTACATCCACACATTCCTTTGTACTCATACCGACATGCTACACAGTCCATTGTGCAGTCTGATGAACTCGGACTTTTGTCCAGAAGACTTGCAAACTATCGCGAGGCCTGAACAGCAATTATGATGCTCAATTTTCAATACTGTTAAGGTTAGGGTATGCAATGTGCCATGTGCACGTGTATTAAAACCACAATATAATTGCAAACTGTAAAACCCGAAAACAAAATAAACTGTTCTCAACACTTTAATATATGTATATAAACCATAGTAAGGAGGTGTATATGAAAACCATTTAATAACACTGGGCATTATAAGTGTTTTCACCACAGTCTGTTTGGAACTTAATCAAGCTCTGAGCTAATACTACAGATTGACTGGACATGGAGTTGTATCAACTGCTATATATAGTGGAAGCATAGTCATTGGATTACACCTACTGACTTATACAAATATATATATTGTACAGCAGGTTCATGTTACGGGTGAAATGTTCAAATGCTTGAAAATAGACTTTGGTGGATACAGAGGTTTTCAGGTTGCTTGTCAGGTGAAAAGTGCCAAGTGCAGAGTCCACTTACCATAGCTAACCACTAATTTGTTTTGTCACACGCAGCTCAGCAATGTAAGTGTGAGAAATGGCAAGTGGACTCTGCAGTTGGTGCTTTTCATTTTGACAAGCAACCTGAAAACCTCTGCATTAGGTTTGCAGAACCCAGTTTGCCCACTTGTATTGCCTGGGTGCGGAAACTTGACTTAGCCTCTACTAGTATGTAGTTGAGCTATATAATGTGCCTGAGTCCAGCATTTGAGGCTAGCATTTGCCAACGAGAAGTTCGGGAGGCTGTTATTAGACAAATTCTACCTTGCTAATGAGAGGGAGGTAGACAATTAACATCCGCGATTGTTGCAGGAGGGGGAGGTCCATGCATAATTTGCAGTCCATAGCATTACACATGATGCCACAGTGTAGTGCACAACAGTAGAAGTTGCAGAATAATAGCATCAGGGCCGGAGCACTCCCTTTAGAGATGGTAGGGCAGGGGCGGATACAGGATTTATGAAAGGGGGGGGGGGGGGGCACTATAATATATTAAACGCTGCCGGAGGCAGTGCATAGAGGCGTGTAGCGCCGATCAGTCCGCGCAAAGTGCGGAAAATTTTTTTCACCTTCATTTTTCACTTCTCAGGATGGGCTCTCGTGGCACCTTCGTGCTTTGCACTACAAGTTCCAGGTGTACGAGGATTGCAGGTCCCAGGGCCGCGATGAGCTTCTTCCTTGCCCAAATTTCGCTCACGAACGTAATACGTACGTACACGGAGGGGTATACTAGATTGTGGTCTCGTTCCCAAGCCGTTCGGTTTCAGGCAACGCACGGTATTGCGAGCTGAGGAGGCCAGGCCAGGAGTTGCAACGTAGCGGCAGCAAGTTAGTAAGGAGGAAAATAAAGCGGTGAAGAAGCAAAAGGGGGGGGCACCGGCCCCCGGTGCCCCTCCCCCCCAGATCTGCCCCCCCCCCCCCCCCCCCCCCCCCCCCCCCCCCCCCGCCCCCCCACAGATCCGCCCCTGTCTAAGGGCAGAGGGTGTGAAGTAGTGATATAAGGATCCTGGAAAAAGTGGTAGGGCCATTGCCCTACCGTGTGCGCCGGCCATGAGCATGCAGCTGACGTTTGCCTGAGCTCAACGGCTACCTGATGCTCAACACTGTGGTAGTCAGTGTGGTAGTCAGTGTGCTCATGTGAGTCAGCTCATGTGGGAATATTAGCATGTAGCATATAGAGATATCTACCACATCATGTACTAGGCACGGTTATCATGGCAACAGTTTTGAACTTACGTACCACAGTGTGTAGTGCTTTGTGGTTTACTAATGGTTTAAAACTGCAATATTCTAGCCCATAGGTTTGAGTATTACAAGCAGGCACAAAAGCAACTCACATTGTTTGCACATGACCAACGCATCGTCAGAATGGCTGCACCTCGCATTTGGTGCTTGCACGGAACAGTCTGTCAGTCTTTCCTCCACTCCAGTACACTGAACTGAGAAATGGATTGGACCAGAGTCTGGGACAATGCTCAACCTGCAATAGAAAAGGAAGTCTTAATAACCAGGACATTATCAGTCTTGGGTGCTCCTCTACTAGATTTCACTGGCCAGCTGCATTTTGATATATGAGATTATAGTAGAGATTACAAGAGATTACTAGGGATTAGGCAGCATATGAAGCCATAATTATGCTTCGATCCCTGGACTACACTCTGCTGTACCATGTACAGTATGCACTGCTACATTTTCTGACAGTGGAAACTGGGTATGTAGTAAGCCACATGTCATTGAGTGCTTGTTTCCCCCTTGAGTCTGCACTGAATACAACTAGAAACAAACTATGTAGCTTTTCCTGCCGCCTCTTAAGTTGCCACACCCACTTCTCTGCCAATATAAGCACTGTCACATGATCACCTCCTGTGTGTGTGTGCAGCTGGGATGAAGCATGCAATGCCTTTGCATCTGTGTGTTTGTGTTTGCTTGTCTTCACATCTGCAGTATGTGTGTTGTTTGTCTTCACATCTGTGTGTTTGTGGCCTTGTTCCCTGGCCTAACCCATCTTCGTTTTCCATTGACAATAATGCATGGATGCAGAAGAGCGGCGAAAAACAGGGAAGGCCTTGTATCATTCATCACGTGAGTGATGTCAGGTGGACGCGAGGTGGATGTAGACGAATCTCGGTAGAGCATCTTGAGTCTTGACTAGCAGCACTGAGCAGAGAGTTCGAAGTTAGCTGACTGGATGATGCTCGGCCAGTGTTTAAACTTATTTGTGGTTGCCCCCCCCCCCCCCCCCCCCCCCCCCCCCCCCCCACATCCACCTGACATCATGCACGTGACGGAATATACCAGGCCTTCCCCGTTCTTCGTCACTCTTCCGCATCGGTGTATTATTGTCAATGCAAACCGAAGAACAGAGAACGGGTAGGCCTGGGAATGAGGCTAGCGTGTTTTCTTGTCTTCACATCTCTGTGTTTTTTCTGTGTCTGGCAAAGTTAGAATGATAATGTTTCCCGTAGTTGTAGTTTAGCTTAGGCATTCGCAGATTTTGTACTCAATGCAAACAATCAACATGATCTTAATCTTTCTGTACCTGCAGCTGATACAAATCAAAGGTTCTTTTTTACCGCTACTGCTACTTCCTACGATCAGTTTCTTGGCACCATCATAAGTAATTAGCATGACTGTGACCTTTCTCATATTGGCCTGCTGAGGATTGGTTTTGTCATGTGCCATATACTAGGCAAAAGGCTCAACACAAACTGCGAATAACTATTCCATGCATACACTCTTCTTGAAAGCATCATTGTTATACGGCGGATGGGTCTCATCCATGCAGCAGAAGATACGGCCACAATACCGAGATCAATAGCCTGCACTTTTGCATTTGCACGGATGGTATATATCCTGGAGGTACGATCAATACACACAAGAGCCAGGGTAGGACGGTAACTTGAGATAGAGCTGGGGACCGCCGGTGGCATGCACCCTTCATAGCTTTGGTGACGTTTGCCGTCTGTATAGAGCTGTCCAGAGTCCAGATTTTACAGATACCCCAAGAGCCATCTCTACCACCCATGTCTAGACACACTCTGAAACAAATCCGTATAATTGGTAGGCATTGTAATCTGACACTCCAGGTTCACTATGCCAGGTCCAGTACCCAATACTACTGTCAGTGTTGCTATAGTTACCCACATCCTGTTGGGAAAGACCCGGCAGTGAGACAGTCTTCATAACATGGTACCACACACCCAATGGGGCAAATATGCCACTGGAGTACAACAACTGGGAATTACAACAGGCTAAGTGGTTCTAGAGAGCACCCTCGACCAATTAACATTGCCCTGGTTCCCAGTGACAGTGTGTTAAAATAACTCATGTGCTAAGCACACCTTGCTGTTAGGTGCATAACAGTTCGCAACGTGCATGCTTCCTTCCCTGTACATGGCATCATCAAAGTGGTTGTAATTCCAAGAGCTGATTCACAGATTGTCGTCTGAGCGTAACTCTTCAGTCCTTTATTCCTGGTCTCCTTTGTCTCTTGCACTTAACCTTCTCAGCTTCATTTCCTGTTCTCATTGAGTTCAACCCCCCGCGTGTCATTGAACTTACGATCGAAACGTTTCAAATGCCAGATATATGGTATTGCCTGAGTTCATATTGACCAACCTCGTTCATAAATCTGAAAACGGTAAAGTTGGTGTGACCTGTACACAGTCATGTACCTACTGTGTACTACAAACATACCCACTGGAGCTGATGGCTAACACATGCTTTGGGTCAAAGGGTACATACTCTGGTAGGATCAAGGTAGGATCCCTTGTTGAAAGGTGCAGCCTGCATAAAATTGTTATTTCCACCAAGTGCTGCATAGTACAGGAAGCTTTGGGAGCCGAAAGTATTTGGTACTTGTGTATTTCCCCCCCCCCCCCCCCCCCCCCCCCCTGTCAAGAGACAGGTATATCCCCAGACAGACATGTGGCTTCAAACACAATCACATTACATCCTGTCTGCCAACTACTAGTGTACATACATCCTGTCAGGTATATAGCTAGGACATACCTCTCCACAGTGGAGAAATCAATGGCATCTTGGGAGCCAAGCTGCCGGCAGATCACTTGGGAGCTTCTCTTCCCCCAGGAAGATCCAGTGCACACTGTTCCCCACTGGCCCCCATGGCAGACCTGAACAACACCAACTAGTGTGGAGTTGAATCCAATCAGCCGTAGTGCCCCATCGGGAGAACACAACTCAGCTGTATAACCAGGAATGGAGAAGAGCTACTGTAACATGTACAACCACTGTTATGGAAAAAGCTGTCTATAATTAGAGAGTCTGTTCTACCTGAATGGACTATGCTCAGTGGTCTGATCATTTCTAGTAATGCTGATGGTTGATCAGTGTCAACTGTCAGCTGTGATGGACTAGATATAAGGAAGTGGAAGTGATGGTTATGTTAGTCTTTAGAGTTCTGTGTATTGATCATTTGTGCTAGGACATGCTAATGTGTGATCATTTGTGCTAGGAGATGCTAATGTGTGATCATTTGTGCTAGGATATGCTAATGTGTTGGACATCTGTGCTGAGAGTTGTTAATGTGTTGGTAATCAGTAGGTTCTATGTGCTATTTCCTTTGCTAAGGATTTTGTATAAATAACAGAGTCAGTTTTAGTGCATTGCTCTTCCAAATATTGCTCTCTTCCTAAGTATTGTAAATGTTGTTCTTCTTAATAATATTTTGAGTGTGTCAAGTTGAGAGAGAGTCTCCCTTGTAGCGGAATTAGGCTGTTGGTAGGACGGAATCTATCACACTGAGCATAGTCCATTCAGGTAGAACGGACTTCCTAATTATACACAGAAATTACAGACATCATCCTTGTGTGGAAAAGGACACACAAACCAACATTTATGTAATTTTGTGATCTCTACCCGAAGTGACTTAATTCACCACATGTTTCAATGGAGGCCATAACTCAGATATCGTATATCTGATTTACTTTGAGATGTTGCACACACCTGCGTAGTGTAAGCAGCTGCTATATGGTGCTGCTCATGTAGGCAAGTTATCGTCTGAACAGCTATGATTGCAGATAGTTTTGTGGCAGGACTTTCAGCTTGATGTGTGTGTCATTTAAAAACAGAAACCATGTTGGAGTCTGTAGAGTGAGTGCATGCTTGAGGCTGCTACTACCATAGCAACAGAACCCTGGCATTTCATGTTGGCATCTGTACAGTGAGTGTATGAGGCTGTTTCCTTTAATCATAATGCTCAAACTGGGTGGGGGGATTCTTTGAAGAGTTCTGTTTGACCTCTAATGTAAACAGTAATTAGGACAAGAGAGCATTTATTTTAGTTTTAGTTCTAAGTCTAATTATGCCTCAGCGAAACAAAAAGTAACATTATGGAAGTCATCCAAAAATAGTGTAGTTCACTAAAACTAATAGTGATTTAGACTATTTCAGCACTGCAATTGACATTCTGTATATATTCAGTCACGCTTTCAGTTTTAGCTTCAGTAACCAAAACCTGACAAGCTTGAGGGTAACAACTAAGGTAGTACAGGTATGTCTTCGGTAGTATGTCTTCGGTATGGTATGTCTTATGTCTTCATAAACCTTATTATTTGAAGAAATTCAATTGCATGTGCAGGTGGGGCACAAATATGCTCTAATGTCAGACTTGGTCAGTAGGAATGAGCTAGCCTCATTCCCAGTCCCATGCCCAGCTTTTCGTCACTTGCAGTACGATAAAGCGGGGAGGGGCTTGTACGTTTCTACACGTGAGCATGACATAATCAACAAATGGCAGAATGAGAATGCTATATGTATACGTTTTGCGTGTTATTCAACCATCTACACGTTCAACGCTCGGTGAGTATATATGACAGTCGCCCTCGCTAGCTAGATACGTGTGGTATGTTACCTGGCACCTTCACTCTTCTTGCTGTTCTGAGATGCATGTACGCCCACGTTAATTTAGGTCTTTCTACTGTCTTCCTACCCTTCACGTCACTCACATGAAGAAATTACCAGGCGCTGCAAGCGACGAAAAGCTGGGCGTGGGACTGGGACCGAGGCTAGGAATGAGCTGAAATTATTACCTTGGCTGGTCTACGATACATTGCAGGTGGAAGACCATTATTTGCAAACATCATTACACTATAATAAAAACACTCGTCATGATGTAGCAACTGAAGTAGTAAATTTATAACTGTGGGGTGGGATCGGTGGAGTTGGTGGGTGGGAAGCTTGAAACTACGCTTTTTTCCATGAGGGCATTTCTGCATATTGGTGTACCATAATACATTGGCAAGCAGCATAGGCAGTATTGATCGGAACGTAAATGAGCCTACAGAGCAATGCCATTTTGTTCGCCTTGATTGAACACATACTAGAAGCATTGTGAGTGAGATGGCCTTTATCCAAGTAGACCAACATGGAAGCTGCTTTACGTTTTCGTTCACAAATTTTGCGATGCCATCAGTCGCAATGGGTCTATGGTACAAGAGCTTTCCCATTACTGAGCATGCTACCGTTAGGCATGTGATCCTGCAGAACATTACACCGTCAATTGGCTGTCTGGAGTAGAATATTATATCGAGGCACATAATTTATGAACTTGGTTTTCTCCTTTAGCAATTTGTCTCCGTGCATGGATGCAGCCAGTATACCCAGCAGAATGCCCAGTGTAGTATTTCTCTCTACATGAGCTAGTTGCATGAAATTAGCTACGTTGTTTTAATACACTACACATTATGCATACAGTAAACTGCTTTCTGAAATTCACTTACCATTAACTCCAAGGGTTGCGACACTCAGAAAAGATATGCACAAGAAAATGGTAGAGCATAGGTCCATTATCACCTGCACCACAGAGGCACGACTTGCACAGCTGCAGGGTAGTCACATTCGATCGCAGCTAGCTGAAGTTAATATGAAGAGGCGGGGTCTGCGGCAAGTGAATCTCGTCACAAAATGGTTTGGGAGCGAGACTACCACGCTAGCTATTGACAGTCTCGGAACCGGAAACTTGGTCTGGTTCTGAGACTATTGATGATGGCGTAGATGTTGGTGTCAAGTTGTTGGAGCTTGAAGAGCTTCCACAGAGTGCTCAAGAAAGATGACGGCAGCTTCGTATAGCTGTAAGTTATGTATCCAACGAGTCAACAGAGTGATTCCTGTTCGAACATGCACAAAGGTGGCTCTAGCTGAGATCTGCAGTACAATATGAGTTTGACATATTAATAAATTATCCAGTCAGCTAGGCATCATCACCTAGCATGCCGTGCGGAATTGACTGTCCCCTGAGTGTTGGACGAGGTCCTGGAATCCAACAGACCCAGCCAAACTGTGCTACTAACAGACGTAACCACCTCGCCTCCTCTGCACCAATCACAGGGTTTTGCTATAGCAGAAGTCTTGACTTGTATTCAGTTCAGGCATACTAAGGGACAACAGTTGTGAAAATGACTCCGAATATAGCCCAAGAAGTACTGATCGAGGTCCAGGAATCCATGCATATATACAAGACACAGCCAAACTGTGTTGATGTAATATATTTAGAGTACCATCTCACCTCCTCCGCATCAGTTCAGAGTTTAGCACAGACACAGACAGCCCTTGTCTACCTAGCACTGTTTTGAAATTCAAGGAAGTATCCTAGCTCTTCGTCAAGTTCCTCATGCACGTGAGAGTGAGAGAACGGGAAACAATGTATCAGAGCCGAGACAGTGCGGTAGACAGGAGCCTCAGACAGTCAGAGCTCTCAAGAGCCATTGTTTTCAAGGCATCACTTGACCTACAGAAATCACTTGACCAACAGACATCACTTAATTGACTGACAGAAGTCACTTGAGTATAGGAGACTTCACTGATCATGACACAGTGCCTCGTTGATGGCTACAACAAGGACCGAAACCGCTCATAGACCTGCCTCTTCAGTGGCTATACAGCAAAAGACGTGGTGATTGAGAAGTTGGCCTATAGATAGAGCTTCTGGGCCGGAGAGTTGGAGGGTTCCTGTATTATAATAGCCTCACCCCATTTCATTCAAGGCGTCTCTCACGGAGCATAAACCTACTGCCGGGTACCATGTGGTGGCATCTTCAACTAGTAGAGTATACATGCTGCTTGCTCAGGCTTGCCCCACAATGACTTAACCATCTGAGTAGTACTCTACAATCTACAAAGTTCATTACTGTGGCAACTGCATTGTTGAACTAAAAGTACATTGTCATCCCATGATCGACTTGCCTGCAGTTGTGAGTTGTGACTGTTGCAATGAGCAGCAGATGTATCCCATGACTATACGAGCTGCAACTGAGGTGCTATATCAATGGAATGGCTGGGCTAGAAGAAAGGCTGCCTACAATGTATTGTCACTTCAGCTGGGGCAGGATGGCGCAGTGTAATATGAAATTCTGTCTGAAGTAACTCAGCATGGACATCAAATACTCTGAAAGCTATAGTAACTTGTGGGCTTTAGAAAGATGTTCTGTACCCAAAATGGCACAGCAGCATCAACATGTGAAGTTCCTAAAATAATCCATGCAGTTTCAGTGAACTCCCACTGCAAACTATTAAATGAACTACGTAAAAGCTATATAGCAGGTGGATGCATACCTAATTGGTAAGTACCATGAAGAGAATGGACAAACATGTTTACTATCTACCCTTCCAAAACTCTCCAGAAATTTGTATAAGAGGGGTGCATGATGAGATTCATACCACTGAGAAACCTTTTGAAGTGTTGCTAAGTCCAGTATTTCAAGTAGTTGCTAAAAGTAATGGCTGACAAAGGGCACATTCTGCAAACCAGGAAGGGCACATTAGAAGCCCAAATTAAGGGCACAGTGCACTTCCAGTAGAGGCCTAGCAAGAACACTGATGCACACTCCTTCAGGCTTCATAAATAACAAACCTTTCCGTTAAAGCAGTGCAGACACTTGCTACTAGCTGAAGTACATACCCGGTATAGTATGCATGTGCACAGTACTCCTGGTTAGTTATGCATCCACATGAAATGTAATTTGGTTACACAGCCACTTGCCAGCTTATTGACCTTGCTAATGAGAGCTCAGCTAACACTGAAATGATAGCTATTTCCTGTTGTTTTATCAACTGTTGTTGTGTCAGCTAATACAGCTATATATCTCCTGCTGTTGTTATTATCATTGCCAACATTGTATCCATGTGTTTCAAAAGTGAATCTGTATACCAGATTACAGCTAATAATTATTGAAGTGAAATTCCAGGTCTCCGTAAATACCCATTGGTCACTGCACAGAGAGGCTGCATGCTATACGTTCAAAGTAAAATAAGTTATGTATGGTGTCCAATCGAGTTATGACTCATAGATTCCTCATTCACTCAGTGACGTACAAATCAGAAACCAGAGGACTGCATCCAGCACTGCAAGGAACACAATTGTAGATTCTAACACTGAATTCAGAAATGACACAACAAGCTGAGTTTCTTACCACGTATGAGAATTTGAAGCCTGTCCGAGAATTTCAAGGAGGGTGGGTCTGAGACAAAGAAGAATATGGGAGGATAAATGAGCACGATTGAGTAATTACAGTGTGGCCATGCTTGAGATTTCCTGACATGTCTTTAGCAGTTCCTATAAGCATTTCTTGGGATTTCTGGAGCAGTTTGCCACAGGCAAGTATATGATAGGTATCATGCAGTCGCTCTAGAACAGAGGTATCCAAACACTAACAACAATCAATGCTTTTGTTGCAGCTACATGAATGTGTCTGTGTGTGCTAGCTGTGTGTATTGTGTGTGTATATATGTTATCAAATGTGGGTGGAGTCTCAGCACATTGCCTGTTGCCAGGCAACCAACTAGTGCATGTCAGCATGCAAGGAAGATGTGCTGATCTCCCCCACTCAGAGTTATCTCATCCCCTCTCACCCAAGTATTGCTGGGGTTTCATAGACTGGTTTCACACTGTAGCTAGGTTGTCTATACTGCCAATGGACTACTTACAATCTAGCTCTGGTGAACAGCTGTGAGTGAGGACACCATTAATGGGGTATGCTGCCATCCAACGAATATGTTCTGCAAAGGGGAGAGATCATACAACATGACAGAAGTATTACCTCTAGTGTCACACACCAGACCGCTTCCATTTTGGACCGTCAATTACTAAGGGGATTGGTTCATAAGAACAATCTAGCCTCCAACCTCCCACCACTTTAATTTGGTATCAATTTTGGGCGTCTCACAGTGTATGGCTGTTTGATACTGTACAGTCTGCACCTGTCCAATTTTAACCCCTACTAGGAATGTATTACAAGGAAATAGACTTCAAAACACCTACGTAGCAGCATAAAATACATACTTGCGAATTTTCGGTCCAGTCTGGACCTTATAACACTGGACCGAAACGTCGCAAATATATTGTATGCTGTTTGCTGTTTTGAAGTCATTTTGGGAATAATCGATCTACTGTTGGCGCACAAGAACCCGGTTGTTCAAGAATCACAATAAACGCTAATTATGTGTCATCATGGATGAAAAATTGTAATACTGCAAATCAACTCACAAACCAGTAGCTAACATTTACAAGATACGGTATAGATACAGATAAATGGTATTGGGAAAAGTTATCAATTTTGCAACAAACCTATTTTAGTCATGCATGTCCTGCTCACTCGCAAATAGACTTTGCGGTAAACACTTGTGAACACCATTTTCGCATTATATTCGCAATCAAACTTTGATGAGTTTGATTTCCGTTACGTCCTCATCGACATCGTTGTCAAGCTCTGCTATTATCTCGGCCAGCTGCTTTACACCAACTGAAACTTCATAACAGAAGGTCTGGGCTTAATATTACTAAGCCCACAGAGGTCTGGCGCTCACACTCGGACAGCAGGGCCACAGTAGAACACTTGGAGCACTTCCACAGACAACTCCTCCGCTGCAATCATTACCTTGCTAACACAAACCACTTTGCTTTGCAGACTTTGAACGCCGCATCGCTCAGTGATCTGTCTGGTACGCTGCTCGTTACTGCTGCTATCCCAGGTAGAACTTCAGCATCTTTGACGATTAAGCCACTCTTTGGGGTTGTCAGTCGAAACTGATCATTGTAGCACTTAACCATTGCACTGCGAATGTGGTACGATTTGCTGGTGCTTACTGCGCCAACGTACCCCTGCTACAAATCTAGCTCTACAGTTCCGCTTACATCGGCGATAGTATACTGTCTGAAATTGGCGGTCTCTGTCGAGTGTCGTAACATCAGCAACAGCTAACACCTTCACAGTGATCCCGACACTTTGCAATGGTGATTGTTCCTCCAGGTCACCCAGATCAATCTCCCTCTAGTCCTCGGGCTCAACGGATGACACTGACTCCGAAATGTATAGTGAAATGTTTTTCCAAATTACTAATCTTGAATTATTAGTTCCAAGCTATCGTCCCCAGAATAGGCCTTTTTCACAATGCAGTGGTGAGCTTCACTGTTTCCTTTTTTGACGAAAGCTTCGTCCTTTTAATATTGCTGAATCCAACGACACGCTTTCTCCCACTAGCGTCCGACACATATTTCCCTCTTTAATTTTTGGCGACAATGACGTAATTACACCGTGCACTGTCGCTTTCTCACCAACGTCTGAGGGCTTGTCAATGGCGGAGATTTCATCAAACTGACGGAACGACCTCTTCCTCGGACTTGACTTCGTTGCCATCTTGCCAATAAACTGGTCAATACGGTGCGATTGCTCATTCCTTACAGTCTAGATGAACGGACAAGTGGTGGTAACTGACAAGAACAATTAACAGTGGACAGTCGAAGCTTGGCACATCAATTGGCGAGAATACAATGGCAGCAACAATGCATGTACATGCTTTATTCTTTCCATACATAATAGAGCCGTATACGGCCGGCTCTGCTCTTAGTCTGGCAAAGCCAGACAGAGCACGAAAGCGCCAGGAGTATACAAACCATGTTCCTTAGCTTGCGCGCTTATGCTGTGTCTTCACCCGACTACTTTTCTTTTTTCTTTCTTTGTCCACTCAGGTACATGAAACCTGATCTTTCTCTCTTTGTTGTACGTTCAGCCGCCCAAAACCGCAAAACCTGATCCCTCGCACGCGTACGCGCAAGGTCTGGCTTGTGCGGTTCTTTCTTTCTTTATTGTACATTCAGTTGCACTGAAAGCGCAAACCTGATCTCTCGCGTGCATATGCCCTCGGTCTGGCTTCACCCGACTACTTTTTTTGTCCGCTCAGGTACATGAAACCTGGTCTTTCTCTTTTTTCTACGTTCAGACACCCAAAACCGCAAAACCTGATCCCTCACACGCGTACACGCAAGGTCTGGCTTGTGCGGTTCTTTCTTTCTTTATTGTACATTCAGTTGCATTGAAAGCGCAAACCTGATCCCCGCGAGCATATGCCCTCGGTCTGGCTTCGCCGGACTACTGTTCTTCCTTTCTTTGTTGCATGCTCAATCACGCAAAATACATACCCACCACATATACCTACGATTAGACTGCTTATCAAAGATGGGTGCAAGTGACAGCAATGGGATGCAGAAAAGGATAGACAGCAAAGAAGCGGAATTCAGAAAAGAACTGAACAAGAAATAAGCAAGCAAGGTAAACGTCTTCCGGATGACGTGGATGAATTTCAGCGCCAAATGCCGATTCTAGAGAAAGAGAAATTCGTCTCAAACGCATGTGGAAAGACCTGCACGACAAAGTGACAATACTGGAGGAACACGAGGATGACAAACAAAGAAAAGTGAAGAGAGCCAGAACGGAGGAACAACAAATGTAAGAAATCAGACAGAGTCAGATTTGAAGAACAGGAAAGAATCAAAGCGGATATGGTTTTAATGCACTCTTGTCGTCGTTATGAACAACTACATGGCAAAGAAGCTGTAACTTCAAACATGCATCTCCATGCACATCTGCGTGAATGTATTCAGGACTACGGACGGACCCATATATAGCTTTCGTTGTTTAGTTATGTGATTTGAGGACACAGTGGCATAACTGAAGATGAAGATGAGATTGAAGGGGAGACAGAATCGCTAACTGAGTTGGAAGACACGATGTGTAAATTTCCCAATAATCAGCGTTCAATAGAAATCCAACTTATGAGGCGATTTCAAACTGAACTCGAGCTGCCATCCACCCCCCTGCCTTCACTGTACGTACGAAGATGACTTTGCAGGTTTAATGAAAGTTTGTTTCCACCAGAAAAGCACAGCATTCATCTCATTCATACGAACCACCAGTTGGTGCAACACCCCAGTTTTTGCTACTAGCTCCATCTTTGCACCTTTCTCAGATCACTTGGCCACTCAATTGTCCAGCTCAAATTAGTCTCCCAAAATGCAGAATTGTCAAGACGCCCTCCAATATGGAGTGATGTACACTATTATGTACCCTAACCTCCCAGCTCATCGTAAGCACATGATCTGAGTGATGGTTTGCTATTAGTCCATAACCTCATTCAGGTGCACTCTCAATGGAATTAGGTGTCCTGCAGTATATCAGCACACATCAAGTATTCATTGATGAGAAATGCATGTGGCAGTGCATGTACGTACGTGACATACATGTGTTCAATTTCAGTTCAATTGCAGATATGGCGACTGAACTTGAGGACAACCAAATCTATGGTGTGGTCACCATCTCCCAGACAGCTGAAACTTCAAAGTGAACGGTCATTGTGTATGTTGCTACTCAATACTGGGATCCAGCACTTTTGGGTTGTTACAGCTACAGCTCGACCATGGCCAAGGAGGCAACTTTTATAAACAAATCACTCCTTCAGCTGGGCATCGAAATATCAAAGTTGACAGCAAAGCGCTCAAGGTGAGCTCATGGGAGCCTCGTTCCCAGGCTCTCGAATGAGGCTAAGCTCAAGGGAGGAATGAGGGAGGCCAGTGAAACTTCAAAGTGAGCGGTCATTGTGTATGTTGCTGGTAGCTACTCAATACTGGGATCCAGCACTTTTGGGTTGTTACAGCTACAGCTCGACCATGGCCAAGGAGGCAACTTTTATAAACAAATCACTCCTTCAGCTGGGCATCGAAATATCAAAGTTGACAGCAAAGCGCTCAAGGTGAGCTCATGGGAGCCTCGTTCCCAGGCTCTCGAATGAGGCTAAGCTCAAGGGAGGAATGAGGGAGGCCAGTGAAACTTCAAAGTGAGCGGTCATTGTGTATGTTGCTGGTAGCTACTCAATACTGGGATCCAGCACTTTTGGGTTGTTACAGCTACAGCTCGACCATGGCTAAGTTAGTTCCTGCATTACTGAGCAGGACAGATGACAATGATCCACTATGCGTTACGTATTTGTAGGAAGAGTGTACATGAGGAGGACTTGGGAAGACGTCACCAGATGGATTGAATGCACTGAATGCAAACGCTGGCTATACACGAACTCTGTTTGCCAGAAGGTTACCGTTTTACGGCTGATTATGATGATTCTAACTTACTGTCCCACTGGTCAGAGGTTTTATACTTATCACATACAGGTTTTGCTTTAATGTGAAAGGGTTACAGTGCCATTTCTACATGTTTTTAGTGATGTGTTGAGGTCTTTAATGTCACCCCGGGCCCGGGCATCAGCCACAACTTGCCTCTCTTTTAAGTCATTTTACGGGCCTGTTACTGCTACCAGTAGTGTCACACAACGCGAGCGCCTTCTCACTGGTACTACAGTATGCCGGTAATTATAAGTTATTAATGGGGAGGAGTCTGAATAGTAAGTCATGTGACATTCACAGCCCCCTTCCTTCCCATCCCTTTGCTCCTCTCCCCTCACCCTTCTTTTCTTGCCCCTCAGCACAGTGGTTGTTAGAGGCCTCTCTGAAGTGCGGGTCACTTCAGTGGCAGAAATGCAAAAACTCCTGGACCAGGGGCAAAGTAATTATATACATTTGTGTATGTCCTAGCCTCGTGTACAAGTAGAGTGGGCTAGTACAGGGTACATGTACATGTAGGTGTCCCCATGATGTTTATTGGCTAATGCAGATTTTATCTCGGAGGCGGAGGCCTGGGAAGTAGGCTAGTTCTCTGATGGATGTAATTGTGTCGTTCCTACTGTATACTCTTATGCTAGGCATCAGGAAAACTGGCGACAATGGCCTAAACAATACAAGTAGTCGCTCCCATACGATGCTTGGGATCAGAGTGCAGAGCCAATGTAGTGGAGAGGGCACTGCAAGGATGGCCATTTTGGTGAGGAGGGGGGAGTAGTCTCGCGAGACTAAGGGGGGAGGGGGTTGTGACTGTGAGGGAGTGGGAGGGGGGGGGGGGGGGGGGGGGGGGGGGGTGCAGACTATTTTGAGTAACAGAGAGAATTAATGTGTGTGTATTTGGTGGGAGTTCCTTAACCGGCTACCCAGATCGTTTCCTTTTTAAGGTCGGAGAGTGTGGGTGGGGCCTTGGAGAGGGCAGTTTAGTAGGTGGCCTCAAAATTGAGGTTTTGGCATTATCAAGCTGTATGGGTGAATCTTGTGCTGACTGATGTTGGCTTGGTTCAAAGATTTGTATTTGTCAATAATACATGTGTGAACTAATGGCTGTACTGACTGGTTGTCCCACCCCCAGAACCTGGTGGATCTGGCTGGGTCAGAGAGAACAGAGGCCAAGGAGGCAACATTCATCAATAAGAGTCTATTGCAGCTGGGTATTGTGATACCAAAGCTGCTAACAGCAAAGCGCCCAAGGTGAGCTCATGGGAGCCTCGTTCCCAGGCTCTCGAATGAGGCTAAGCTCAAGGGAGGAATGAGGGAGGCCATTGAAAGGGGGAGTCGATGAACATGAATGCTAATTTTGCTCCTCAAGTGTGTGTTTACTGTAATGTTTTCTTATAATTAGAACCCCCAGCCAAGTATAAAACCCGCACTTTCCGCACTAAACTTTGAACCAGTCAGTCACAGGTTAGTGTGCTAATATGACAAGCAGTGGAGCGCCTCAAAGACATGGACCCGACAAGACCTTCACCAACATCCAAGGCGGACATACGGGAGTACCAACGACTCCCACACCCAAACTTTATTTACCAAACTCAACTTCAAGCGACAGTCAACCAGGGATCGCAAGGCACCATATTCTTCACACTCGGAAACCTCGGATCAAGAATCAACGTCGCATCACTCTGGCAAACCTACAAGCTTAACTCGTTGGAACTCATCGCCTATCAGCCCTTCAACTTCGTCTCGAACGCAGAATTCCAATACGAAACCGACCCATTCACCCTCAACCTCTGCCCATACTCAAGAGACACCCTCCAGGGATCAGGACTCCTACAAAACATTGATCCACAATCTATTCCCGGATGCCAAACACAATGCTTTACCCAGGAACCCAAGCAGGAGTCCCATCCAATTATACCTTCATCTCAGGACCTCAATTCTCAATGCTCAAATGCATCAACACAAACCCAATGTACTCCGTGGACACTCTCAACCCAACCAATGCAAGTGGAGGAAAGTTCTACGGAAACGGAAACATCACCCTCCAGTCCTCTCAGGGAACAGACACCACAAGATGGTTCTGCTTCCTGTTCTCCATTAAATACTTCGGAACCAGAGCATCAGGAATCCAGATGCAACTCCCTCTCGTCGTCTGCGTTAACCTCACCTTTGAGGGACTGCGATGGCCAACCAACCTCCTCTTCTCCGCAGTCCCGAGTTACACACTGGGCATTGACACTGTTTCCGACGGAACTACATGTACCTCTACCTCGCTTCTTGGAAGAATTGAGGCGAATGAACGGAGTGACAAGGATACTGGTATCAGCACTGGACGAAAGAGGCAACACAAATCCAACCCCTCATCACCATGTACTGATGTCTTTTGCACGAAATGTGACCCGGAGCGTTTTCTCTCCTCTCCTCCGTCGCCTGTGTTGGATCTCGCCAGTTGTCCCCCGCCCAGAAAAAGGGATTCATTCTATCCAGGACGCGGTCAAAGCGTACCAGAAGTATTTAATGGCAAAGGGGAAGCTAGCACATCAGACAGGAAGCCCACTAGTGGACACACCACCGAGGAAGCAGACGCTGGCAAACGAGATCTTGGTCAAAGTTCAATGCGGGACCAGGATGAGGGAGTTGGAGAGACAACATCCTCAGATGATACTACAGATTGCGAAACTGATGAAACACAGACGGCCAAGGATGAATCAGACGAAAGCTCACTATATCTATGGCCCCCCGGGAGTTGGAAAGAGTACTACAGTAATGCGAGTCCTCAGGTCAGCAGCCAACCTCGGTGTCAGTTTCTACATGAAAATGGGGGGCCTTTCCAAGTTCTGGGACGGCTATGATAACGACCCAATCTGCTTCATTGATGACCCCGACCTCTTCAACATAAAACAAGACATGGCAGAAGTAGTAGCATTTAAAAACTGTATTTCATATGGACCGTTCCAGGTGGAAATCAAGTTTGGAAGCATGCAGTTCGACAGCAAATTGGTCATTATCTCATGCAACACACAGCCTGAAATCTTTTGTGCGTCAGCAGGACCGACAGCAGAAGCCATTTCAAGGCGTATTGGTAAAGACTCCGTCACAGGAAGGCCCTTCCACGCATGGAGCAATGACAGAGCAAGAAACAAACTCATGACAGACTTATGCACTATTATCTCCACCATGTTTAATGTCAACTATGACGCATTGCTTGCCGGTGCACGTGCCATTGAAGCTGAAAACGTATATGTGAATATTCACCATAAACCATCCTAGCTACGCCACTGCTAAGCATACACATAATAGTCTGGGAATGCCCCCTACTGACTATTGTTCACATCAGCAGGTGCTCCACACAGACAGTAGAATTCTGTTCTCCATGCACCTCCCCCCCCCCCCCCCCCCCCCACACTACATGCCTCCATGGTTGACAGACTTGGTAAGTGGTGAAACAACTACATGGTGCTCTGTCAGTACACCAATGTATAGCCAACAAAATTTTATTGGGCAAGTGGAAAAGGCGGATACGGTCGGACGCGGACACGGACGCGGACACGGACCCGGATACGGACGCGGACACGGGACGCGGACACGGACGCGGACACGGGACGCGGACACGGACGCGGACGCGGACTCCAATTCGGACACCAACAGGAATGGACTCTGATGCGCATGCGCCGTTAGAGAGCACGCCAGAGTAACTTGAGAAGTTGAGATGACATCGAAGAAGATAGTGTCCTCCTACAGTCAAACCATTATTACCGCTCTTGTCTACTTAGTAACCTATGTAGACTACCGACTGAAACTGCTGTTTGTTGCCGGTGAGTTCAACATAATTTGTAGCTAGCTAGCTAGCTACTACTGGAAATACGCAACGATTAGCTATTGCGTTAGTTGACGAAGATGGTCTGGTTACATTTACTGATTGAAGATGAGTTCCGATGTGATCTGTCTGTCGAAAAGTGAGGAGGCGGCGACTGCCACCACCGAGAGTGAGGATGAGACTCCCAGCAAGCGCTTCAAATTGTAATTTATTCATGTTTTTGGTATTGCCGGAACCTATCACCTGCACCGTGTAGGCTAATGTGGGATTATGTGGGAACTGCTATTCATTTCAGCCATTATCCAGTGGTAGCTAGTGGCCAAAATGTCTGTTTCAATTCTTTCATGATCAGCTTGAAATTTCTTGTTTGCAGCTTAGACTCCGACGCTGATGAAGCCTCAGGATCTCATTACCTCCTGTTGTGTGGAATTCCATGGGGACAGGCTGTGGATGAGGTATGTGGTGTATGTTTTACTGCTAGATTAATGTCTGTGTCTTGATTACACTAACTAGTACCAGGTAACACCTGCGACTAATTGAATGTAAGTTGTGGTTTGCTTGGTTGATTGTGTAGTAGGAGGTAGTTTCTCTCAAGGAGGGGATTCAATTAGTGTTGGACATCCTGGGCAGGTGCTTCCTACTTCAGTACAAGCAGTTGAGGAATAATTATTTGACTGTTGAAGAAATATTTCTACACTCCTGGTAGGGGGAATATTGTGCCGGGTAACTAATCTAATCATAGCTCGCAGGAAAGGTCTACAGAGATTCTGACTACACTGTCATGATCGCTATCATGCAATTAGACAAACGCATAATAATTGTGCTGAAACTCATCTTGGTGGTGGAGATACAAGTGCTATTGTCGTGCTGTCGGCCGCCATTGCTCGAGCGCTCTCTTCGACTTTAGTACAGATCTTACGAAGGGCCCACAAAGATTCTGACCACACGGCCGTGATCGCTGTCGTCCTCTGACGCTTGCGTACCGAAAGAAGCCTTTTTATGCGCTTAGTATTTGCCGCCCCAAGAAACTCACCGGAATCCTGTGTTGTTTGGAGGTAGCACACCTGCCTGGAGTGAAAAAGAGGGGTCATTCTCTCTCTGCCTCTGCTCGAGAAAAACCACTGTTGTGGTCTTAGTTCACGATCGTACTCGATCAAGTACCGCCCCTTCCTGCCTTTCTGGAGTGACGATGTCAGCCAAAAGGTGGGGCCTAGCCTTCTTAATGTTCATTATAGAGGGGCATACCCTCAAGTCTCGTTAAGCTTTTTTTTTACCTTCGCGCGGTAAGCGCTCGAAAGTGTGGAAAGCGTATATATACGCTCACCGCGTAGGTAGGAAGTTAAGTATGAGCGTATATATACGCTCGCCACGTTCAAAGGGTTAATACATGTATCTGTACACTTATCAAACACTGAATACTTTTGCAGACATTGATGGTGATACCTTGAACCTGGCATTGGTGCAGTACCTCTTCTCCCAAGGAGAGCACAAATTGAAGATTGCTCCGCATGGAAACTCACGCTATGGGCAACCATATGTGCGAACTATGCCCGTGAAGTGTGATGTCCAAGTTGAAGAAAGAAACAGGCTGGTGGAATTATGGAAGCCAGAAGTGCTGGGGCATTACCTCGTAGCAGGCAACAAGTGAAGGATGCCAGGAGAAAGGTTACAAACAAGCTTCTCTTCAAGCCTTTGGTGCCGATGGTGAACTTGCATTAGAAAGTGCACTTTCCAAAGGCCGAACACTTGCGGTGCTTGCGGTCATTGCACCACCATCTCAGACTGTTACAGTCGGTTCCCGAATTCTTTCCTGAGAGATTCAAAGTGTGGCGGAAGTAACCAACCTTCAATCTTGGAGACTTTGATGTGATGGTTACGACATAACTCCCTCCTTCCCTCCCTCCTTCCCCCCTCCCCTCCCTCCCTCCCTCCCTCCCAATGCTCCCTCCTTCCCCCCCCCCCCTCCCTCCCTCCCTTCCCTCCCTCCCTCCCAACACTCCCTCCCTCCCTTCCCTCCCTCCCTCCCTCCCAACACTCCCTCCTTCCCCCCTCCCTCCCTTCCCTCCCTCCCTCCCTCCCCTACCCTCTCTCCCCAATTGCAAAATGGGGTGTTGACACTAGGTTGCTGTTGGTGCCCATGCTATATCCGTCTAGGTTTCTCATGCCGTAGTACATGTTTTGACATCTACTTCATAACTTTTGCACTTGCTACATCTGATTTTGGTTGGTTAGCTATAGCTACATGATTGTCTGTGACTTGCCCGTCTGATTTGTTTTTGTGGTTGGTTACTATGATTTGTGAGTTGTGCTATTTCCGATTTTGTTATTGTGTGGAAATAAAAAAAAACAGTACACCCGGCGCTAACTTACTGTGCATGCTCGAAGCTAGTTTAGTCAAGCAGGCTAGACCCTCATCAGCGCAGCCTATAGCCAGTGTACGCGTGGATCGACTCACGTGACCGCACGCTTACCAGTACAGTGCAGCGCGGCTATCTGCTATGCTGGCCGGAGCTAGAGATATAGTCCGTGTCCGCGTCCGCGTCCGTGTCCGCGTCCGTGTCCACGTCCGAGCCCGGACGTATCCGCCTTTTCCACTTGCCCAAATTTATTGGATATGACAGGCTCTCTGATCAAAGTGCATAGAGAAGACTGATGTCTACAACCACGGACTACTCCTGTAGGGCTCAGCTTGCAAAACGATTTGGATGATGTCAATACTGCACGGCTGTGAAAGGAGGACCAAGTTCTTGTTAGCACTCTGAAGCATCGTAGAGTAGGGTAAACTGGTATTGCCAGTAACAATGCGGCGGTTGTTACCGTGACCACGGGTGCCCGTGGACGGAGAAGGCAAAAAAGACCAGCAGGAGATAGCTCCCAATCTGAAAAGTATTTTCTGTTTGTGTCACTCAAATTCCAGGTCTCACCCTAATAGATCACAGTGTGCACAGTCACTGCTTTCTCACTTCACATGTCCAATGTCCTTGAAAACCATCACTCTTATTGAGTACTACAGAACTTGAAGTGTGGGAAGTTAGTGGGAATATATATGCAGCGGTTTTTCTACAGTGCATACTATTACCTAACTTGATTGCAAGGCATGTGGGCCAAAGTAAATCAGTCTGCTGTCAGTCATAAGCTATCAATATGTGCTTGGTGTATACACAAGTGTCGTACATAAGTACCCAAACTTCCATAAGCATATTGTCATTTTTCTTTTGTGACAAGTACGAAGGGTTTAAAGCAAAAAAGAGAGAGCAGTCTACTCTGTCGGCCTTCAGATGTGGTCAATAAAACCACTTTATCAATAGATCTCTACTGCAGCTCAGGTCTCCTCCGGACAATCAACACTCCAGTGACCTATCGTTCTGTGTCCTCTACTGCCGCTCAGGTTTCCTCCGTGATCCTGATGCTAGTGAAACATGATGGAGGAAGACATGAGCACCCAATGGTAAGGCATTTTCCTGCGTGAACTCTTTCTTCAGTGCCTCCCAGCCAAGGTACCATGGTGTTAGCCCCTAACTGGGCCAGAGAAGCTGAAGCTTTTCCACACATAAACATTCCAGATTGAGGCATAACTTCCTGCAAGCAGCGTCTCTGTAGCTTTTCTGACAAAAATTTGTTCTTGTCAAAAAGGCCAAAACATACAACTCTCACTGACATTGTGCTACATTTGAAGATTTATCACACGAAGGAGGTTACTCCAAACATTCATGCCATGATCTTCCATGTTGGGGAATTCATGAGAATACATGGGGGGTTTGCTCCACCTTTACATAACACAGATTAGGCAACTACAATGACATCATGCCTAAGAAGGCCCTGATGAAGCAACTAACATCTCTGGACGAACGCCTTCTCCATCGTCCCGAACCTCAGGATGTTCTAGTTTCACAGTACCACCAGTGTCTGCATAACCTGAATATACACCGTAACGCGCCACTTTCCCTCCAGTGCCCCACTTCCAATTCAGGGCAAACGCTTCCGACTACGCATGGCTCCGCGCGGACGCGAGCTCAGACTGCTGGGTCCGACTCCACTCCTCGAGTCCCTCCCCTTCATGGGTCTTCCAGTGCTCCTCCCTCACCTCCAACTCGCCTACCCCCGCCCTCATCTACTCGTCCATCAACTTTGCGTCGTGACGTAATCATTGTAAGACCACTACCATGGTGCTCCGCTCGTGTTAGTGATTTTCTGGCATTGCTAGATGACAACTTAAAGCTTCATATCACTCAAGCCAAAAGACAAACTAAGGTATACAATGTACAGTGACCTGTCTACACGCCCCATCACGTGGGATCCCAAGCTGGGGACTTGTTTCTAATTATTATCATCAGACTGGCCACACAAATCTCAGTCTAAATCGGACTTCCCCCAAATGGTTATGCGTTTGTGGTATTCAAAGACGAGCTTGTAGTGCAATTGCTGTCATTTGCAACCAAACTCTTAGTGTATCACATTACAAATATTATGACTGTTAGTAAACTTGAGGTCATCGTAACCCATTATCTCGTACCGTCATCTCCGGAAACAGAATACTGCCCAAACTCACAGGTGGAGTGGCTACATAACACCAAAGATATTTTAACCCGTCATTTATCTCATATTTGTGTTCCCACCCACTGTAATCTCACTTCACAACAACTCCAGACTTTCAAACAATATAAATAAATAAAAATTGATCCTCACTGTCAAACCTGCGGACAAGCATCTAGGAAATGTTTACTGGACACCGACAACCACAGTGACCTCTGTTTAGTTGACAGTCCTCAACTGAACTGATGAGGTGGTGTCAGATGACGATGCATCCTTGTATCGCCTATACAGATTTACGCTGTTCGTTGGAATGCGGTTGTATGGTCGCCTTCGGCAGAACTACCTTCCCGCTACGAGGAGGACGTACCATCTCGAGCTTCAGGGAACGAGGTTAGTTTATGGTACGGTTCATCACGTTTCTCTAATGGTTGCAGGTCATTTGGCTTCAGCCGAAAGTGCTTCACGGCCCTTTCTTTTCGCTAAAGGTCACCCACTCATTATCACCCATGGGGTTTGCTTTCTCGAAGTATGCTGACTCTGGCCTCGGTCAAACCTGTGTCACTAAGGTGACTGTGTCCTTTGAGAAGTTTGGATTTGTTGTTCGACTTCATGCTTTGGAGATTGAACATGTGAAAACAGAAGTTGTACAAGCTCTTCAATCAGCATTGAAATTTGAGGCTGACTGTTATCCTATATTCAGCTTCATGCGCTTTTAAGCTGATGAAATGGGAGAAGCAGTTCGAGATTTGCGCAAATATCCCACCCACCAATGGCCCACCAAGCAAACGAGGTAAATCAGTATGACACTAGCTTGAAAGTTACACATGATTGATCCATTCAGGGGACTACTAATATGCTGGTTGAGTGCATGCGAGGATTACAGTGTTGGCCTTGAGTGATACTATGCAACAGACTACTACTTGATATGTGCTACATGATCACTGTAAATGCTTTGTTGTACCAGTGAGTGATGAATTGCTATGCAGCTGGAATGAAGTTCATGTACGGTCCAAGCAATCTACTTTCACAAGAGCAGATTGAATACATTTCTCATTGTCTGCGACAAATCTGTATGTCCTAAGGTCATCAAGTTTCAAGACAAGGGAAAATGACATTTCCTCATGTCCTAAGGTCATCAAGTTTCAAGACAAGGGAAAATGACATTTCCTCATCAGGCACTGTTCCCTTTCTTGCAATAGTGCTTGATTGCAATAAAGACTCATCTGAATCGCAAGCGATTCCTGCTACAAGGCAGAACTATAGTGCTAACCACAAGGCGTAAAGTACTGAGCAACCAGGACCTACTAAGAGAGTTCAGCACCTTGGCTTCCTTTCGGTATAGTGAAGCTAGTACTGCCGCCATTAAAGGCATGTACTCACTGGACGAGTGGTCAACACCATGGCGAACAGTTTCCTCAGCAGTCAAGACATGCTGGACAGAATCACCACTAATAAGGGAGTGGACGCACAGATGACTCTCAGGGACAAATTGAAGGCATATGCTAGCGATGTACGTACAATGTAGAATACAGCTGTAATTGTGTAATCAGTGTGATGTACGTACGTATATGCATGGTTACTTCATTGATCGTTTGTAAGGCTTTCTTATATGAAAAGGGGAGCATCTCGGTAGTCCCCGCGATGTCGTCGCTGCTTGCCATGAATGTTTCCCCTAGTCAGAACAGCAGCTCTAGTGAAAGCATAATTCACTGCAGATAAATGGCCGGAAGTGGCGTGCTTCACCTGGCTGAAAAACGCCTCCACTGCACTCCCATTCAGCCTCACCGGATAGATGGTATATCCAGGGTGGGCTGCAGTGAAGTCGGCACAGAAGCGATAGAACATGAGCCTCATAAGGTCCCATATGTCTGCCATGACAGGAAGAGCTTTCCTGTCTGCTCAGTGATCCTGTATCCTGTTGAATGAGGGAATGTCACAAGCCTGCAATAAGTTGTTTGAATGACGAATTCTTCACTGGTTGGTTGGATCTGGAGGTACGTGCGAGTACTCAGAGGTACTGGATAGTCTTCTTCACAAAAGCAGCATCAGGTGGAGGAGGGGAGTGACTGGTGTACTCCTGCAACTCTGACAGGACGCGCTCTTGCTGTGTAAGAAGATATACACATAGGTGACAGCTTGCATAATGTGGATAATACACAGTATACTTACTTGCATGATCTTAGCTGGTTTCACAATCAGCCGTGGCCAAGGGTCCCTTCAGCCCAGGCACTCGGGGAGTTCGTTGTTCCGTTGTCGTTGCACCTCTCTGCAAGTTGTCCTTCTTTGGAACACATTCAGGTTCCAGCACCCCAACCATATTAAGCTGATGGGGTACTGCAATTCCCCACCCTCTCTCATATTCCCGTTTATGGAGCGGCTCTCACTGTACCACTGACTGCATGACTACAAGGTATGAAAGTCAGTGTTTGTTGTGTGTGCTTGTTTCTTTGTTTACATATTCTGTGTTTGCTACAAAGTCTGATCATCAACTATCACGGTCAGAGCGGAGGAATATTTTGAGGGGTACAGCATGTGGCGTGGCCTACCTTCACTCTTCTGTCCTACATCACGATGTCAAGTCGTAAGCCTTGTCCCATTGTAATCACATCAAACATGACCAATGGCTCCTCCCCAGTCAAAACGTTCTACTGGATGCAGCACTGACGCCAAGAGTCGCTGACTTTGGATTTGTAACCACACTGCCAATCAATGTGGGTTCCACATCCATCATCACGGCCGCTGGAGCCGTGACACTAGCCGGCAGTCGGGGCTATTTGGCACCTGAGTGTAGTGACGGAAAGCACGGCATCAAGAGTGACATTTACATGTCGCTATGGAGTCGTTAGCTAGGGCTGCACCTGTGTTTGCTAGCATGCATTGTAACCCCAGTACTTACATCATCCCCATCTCTCATGTTGCTTTCACAGGTGGTTCTGGAGACTTTCAGTGGTCTCTTACCACACTCGAATGACAGAGACGATGAGATGTTAGTAAGTTGTTTTATTACTAGCACCTGGAAGGAAATAGTATGCTTGATGTTGTCATGTTCATGCATGATTTCAGGTAGACCACTGTGAAGAGGAGCTCCGCAGTCCAGAGAAGTTCCGCACCAATGCTGACCACAAGGCAGGTTCAGTGGATCCTGATGATGCCATATGTTTCTGGACAATTGTAGACGGCACATTGAAAAGGAAACACAAGAAGAGAATACTTATGAATTAGGTGCGTATGGCATGACATTGTCCACCATACTGTGCAATCCTCTGAAGTGTGCTGTAATTTATTCCTTGTGCAACATTTAGAGAAAGTTATCAATTATCGGACACCATCCATATTCGGACGCACTAGCGCGGAAGTTGTACAATTGCGGAAGTGGGCGTGACCTTCCGTCGATAGTGCACATCCATCTCACTGTGCATTGCAAGTTTGGTGTTGCTCTCTTGTTTGGCTCTGGAGTTATAATCCTTCAATGACAAAACTCTGAAACAGGGACAATTGTATGCATTATCGGACGCCACGTTGCTTCCTCTGAACCAGTTTTCGGTGGGATTTCTGCAGCTTTGTGGAACCCCAAGACCTTTCTGCTGCACGCCTGATTTTCAGTGTTGTAGCTGCCTCAGGCGCTTAGGGATGTCATTGGAATGTTGACCAAGTTTCGCCCTCTTTGATCGGGCAGTGGATTTCGCCCTGTGTTAGTATGGATGCCGCCAACACCGCTTTGGGGCCACGATGTGGACATCATTGGAATGTGCAGCTTCTCAGCAACACAACGGTACAAGTCCGGTGTTCATATGTCGTATAGTTTTCGAGATAGAGCTATTTTTCGTCTTTCCATCCAGTTTTACTTGAGACATCAGCATCATGTTCAATAGACTAGAAGAAAATGGAGCTGGTCTCACATTCAGCCTTGTCCAAGGTTCCCTTCAGCCCAGGCACTCGGGGAGTTCATTGTTCCGTTGTCGTTGCACCTCTCTGTGTAGTATGTCTTCAATTGAAAAATTCACTTCAACTCTGACGGGACGCACGCTTGCTACATTGTATGTAAGAAAATAGTATACACATAGGTGATAGCTTGCATAATGTGGATAATACACAGTATACTTACTTGCATGATCTTAGCTGGTTTCACATTCAGCCGTGTCCAAGGGTCCCTTCAGCCCAGGCACTCGGGGAGTTTGTTGTTTCGTTGTCGTTGCACCTCTCTGTGTAGTATGTCTTCAATTGGCTCTCCCAGCCAAACACAACTCCACTTTCGTTAAATTCATTGGTACCTTGGCCATCAACACGTGCGGAATACAGAGAGCTGTAAAAGAGATGAAAAGCATGATTGTAATGAATACACTGAGAATGACGAATGGAGTACGCACACACACCTGGTGGGACGGACAGATGATGATGCGACCTTTCCACCAGAAAAACAGTTTGTGAAGGAAGTGGGGCGAACTCTTGGTGGCGATCAGGTAGTTCATCAATGTGGCCGAACGCTCCTTTCTTTCCAACCAGAATCTTAAGCATCGTCAAATTTGATGAGGCACCATCACAGATCAGAGCACAAATGTCAAAACCATGAACTTGAAACGTCCGTTGTGCTTCCATAACACAGGCAAAGCATGCCATCGGCCTTGAAAGGACCACTGCTGGTGTAGTAAGGCCCTACAATGTTGCAGTTTGTTGACACGTCTCGCCACAATGTTTGCAAGACATAATCGACCTTCTCTGCTTCTGGGTCAGAGTCAGACTGCAATACCTCATATAGATGTGTGTTGGTAGTCGGCTGCGCTCTTGGTAGCTTGATGTCTGCTTTGTAGTCCTTTGGTTCACGGTTATATGCCATTGTTCAGGTTTCACTGAAGGTTTCTTCGGTGTACAGTAAAGAAAAGTAGCTTACAACTTCATGTCAAATCTCTAAAGCATGTGAGGAGCAAGAAACAGTTGTCATTGAAACAACAGCATCAAGTAGATATTGTGAAGTCACTTGAGAAATACGACAAAGAATTTCATCCAGAAGGCGAAACATTACCTGATTCCACTCGTGTTTTCAGGGTGAAAGTAGTGACTGCTCTACTAAATGCAGGTGTTCCTCTCAGCAAGTTAGACTATTTTAGGGACCAATTTGAAGAAAATGGATATGCTCTGTGTGATTCTTCACATCTTCGGCGTCTGGTACCATTCATTTTGCAGGACGAAATCAGCAAACTGAAACATGACATTAATGGAAGACATGTGGCAAATGTCTTTGATGGTACGACTCATGTGTGCGAGGCCTTTGTGATTGTTTTGAGGTATGTTGATAGTGATTGGGCTATCAAGCAGCGTGTTTGCCGGCTGATGCTTCTAGCCAAATCGATCACTGGGGAAGAATGTGCTCACCAGTTAATAACAACAGAGTTGTCAATCTGTCAATCTCTTCTAATGTGGTTATAGCAGCAATGAGGGATCAAGCCTCAGTGAACAATGTAGCGATGCACACCATATCTGTGGTCAATAATCAGATGCTGGACGTGGGTTGTTTCTCGCATACTCTAGATCTTGTTGGAGAAAGAATGCAAACACCCATCTTAGACGAGTTCATTAAAACTTAAATCAACTTGTTTGCTCATAGCCCAAATTCAAGGCTTGTATGGAAGACGCAAACAGGACTGTCTACTCTGCGACCAGGTGGTGCAGTAAGTTTGAAGTTATACACCAAGTACATTTTCCTTCGTAACAGTGAATTACCTCCAGTTATGCGCCTATCAATGGTATGCCCCACCCCACCCTCCTGGGGCATTGATGGGGGAAAGGCTGGGGAATTGTCTCTGAATCGTGCCCCATGGGTCGGGGAGGGTGGGGCGTTTGTCTCTTGCGTCGTTCGGCAAACTATATGCGAGTTGGACGCTCCTTCCCGTTATAGGCTCCTGATACCGCCTAACCAGTGCATCACCCACCAAATTCAGCAGATGATACCTGACCAGATCCACTTCGGTGTGAGGGTCTGGCCTAGGAGACAAACTTTACACTTAGCCTATGGATCCCAGGACACAATAGTACAGATTCTCTGAACTCATAGAATATAGCACAGATGTGTAGTGCATGCTTGTAATGATTCCAGAAGAAATTATAACTGCCAGACATTGGTCAAAGACCAAGGGTTAATTGGGTAGGAATTAACATTGTTCGTAACAATGAACTCTTGGTTATACACATTATCCGTGTGGATGATTACTGGGCATGCGCTCAGATAGATCATATGTTGCCACTTCAGCAAATCTGTATTCACGCGCAGCTAGCTACGACACACTAGGTGGAAGTTCTTAATTGTTTTCTTCGAGCGAGTTGCATTGATCTAGTGACAGATGGCTACGCCGGCAGACGACACGGTAAGGAGGAAGGGGGCGGACGCCTTGGCAGGGGGATTCGGGAAGGTGACTGTTTGAATCGAGGACCTCCGCCTAGGCCACGGTGGAAGCCCTAGCGGAAAGGGTGATGGCCAAAACGAACCCCTCTGTTCCAGGTCCCTCGGGTTATAGCGGTAAGCGGCATACCGTAGAGTAACTTTCGTAGATAGTTCTCCCTGATAGGGATGATCAGGGCTACCCGCGCCGGCAGTATAGCTTGTTAAAATCTATCTTGTCGATGGTACGTCTTTTGTACTGTCGCCACGCCTTATCGTGTGTGGCGATGGCGGGCCCAGTACTGTAGCCAACCCTTGGTGAGGTATCTCTGTTAGAGGTAGGTGTGTTGTTCCAGACATAACCATATCGGGACATATCCATATCCATATTCATCCACATCCTGATGCTGTGCAAGAACTATTAAGTAGCCAAAAGACCTCTCATAATCACTAATGGATGGACATAAAGACCACCTACATGTATCAGCATGCCACTTAGCAAGCCCCACCAGCAGCTGAATGGTGTCAGGAAGCTGGTAGCAGGAACAGGAAACCACTGTGATTACTTTAAGGATGCTGCCTGCCAGACCAACAATCATTACCACTGACCAAACTGAGGTGAGGTGGGACATTTTGCCATATCACTTGAAATTACCTCTGATGATTGACATTAATGCCATACCCAGATCCCTGTATGTGACACAATTCTCACAATACACATCACACTGCATTACTGCCGACACGGGGGCTCCTAATCACTCAGCTAAGAAACACCTGCAATACAAAGTATCCCCAACAGACGCCCTCCTAGCTGCTCCATACGAGGAGTGCTAAACTGCCAAACTGCAGTGTTGAAACATTTTCATGGTTTGTGTAACCACAAAAATGTATATTATGCAAACAAAAATACATGTGCAGCTTTAGTACCGTACTGCAGTATCGACGAAAATTAATTACGGCAAAATTTCCTGATCTACGGTCTTCCCTGCTGCTGGCTGTTTGGTGAGAGGACTCTTCTAAGATATGTACCTTAAACACAGAGATGGATTCTGTCCAAGAGTCAGATATGACTGCTCCGTCCAACCAGTGAGGCTGTTTGCAGCAATCCCTGGCTATCTCTAGCGACTGGGAGTGAACAGAGGGAAGGAGGGAGGGAGGAAGGGAGGGGGGAGGGAGGGAAGGGGGAGGGAAGAAGGGGGAGGGAGGGAGGAAGGGAGGGAGAGGAGGAAGGGAAAGGGGGGAGGGAGAGGAGGAAGGGAAAGGGGGGAGGGAGGGAGGGAGGGAGGGAGGGAGGGAGGGAGGGAGGGAGGGAGGGAGGGAGGGAGGGAGGGAGGGAGGGAGGAAGGCACGGACGGAGGGAGAGGGGGGGGAGAGAGGCACGGACGGAGGGAGAGGGGGGAGGGAGAGACGAAGGGAGGGAGGGAGGGAGGGAGGGAAGGGACAGAGGGAGAGGGGGGAGGGAGGGAGGGAAGGAGGGAGGAAAGGGAGGAGGGGGAGGGAAGAAATGGGAGGAGAGAGTTGGGCTTTATTACTACTGTCTGAAGTGAGCGTCCTATCTCCAGTGACATACTGTGTTCCTTACTGGCCACCTCCAGCCTGGAGAGTCTACGGTTTCTGTCCTCAACCTGCCTCTCCAGCTGCTCAATGGTCAACAGCTGCTCCGCCACCTTCCTCCTCAACCCATCATCGTCACCAGCTGTGATGAGGGGAGGTGATTGTGTGAGTGTGTGCAGTGGGAGAGGGGAGGTGACAGTGTGAGTGTGTGCAGTAGGAGAGGGGAGGTGACAGTGTGAGTGTGTGCAGTAGGAGAGGGGAGGTGGTGGAGAATGTGTGCAGTGTGAGAGGGGAGGTGACGGTGTATGTGCAGTGGGAGAGGGGAGGTGATGGTGTGAGTGTGTGCAGTAGGAGAGGGGAGGTGACAGTGTGAGTATGTGCAGTGGGAGAGGGGAGGTGACGGTGTGAGTATGTGCAGTGGGAGAGGGGAGGTGGTGGAGTGTGTGCAGTGTGAGAGGGGAGGTGATGGTGTGAGTGTGTGCAGTGGGAGAGGGGAGGTGGTGGAGAGAGTGTGTGCCAAGGAGGAAGGGGAGACACACATACCTGCTCCCGCAATGGGTGACTCAACATCATCCTCCCTCTCCAGCCTACATTTGAGGATCTCGTTCTCTTTCTCCAGACGGACCATTTTCTCACGGAGCTCGGGCGTGTACGCCTCTGCCCACCCGAGCCCACCTCCGCCAAGATCTGGGTGGTCCAACGAGGGTGAGGGAGGAACACCATCAGGGGTGTCCTGCGGGGGGTGGTGGGCATGGTGGGAGTGGGAGGCAAACATTGCGAACGCTGCGTGGATGAAGAAAGGGGGAGAAGGGATAAACAACCAGGGTAAGAGACTAAATTGGTGGACAAGGTTGATCCTCTTACCTCCTCCAGCAGTGGGTGTGCCCGGGATCTGCATTGACAGCACGTCCCGTTCTCTCTTGACTTGCTGCAGTGGGAAGGAACCACTCAATTGCTGGCTACTGCATGCACAGCTGTACTGCACAGCTGCACTGTACAGCTGCACTGCACAGCTGCACTGTACAGCTGCACTGCACAGCTGCACTGTACAGCTGCACTGTACAGCTGCACTGCACAGCTGTACTGCACAGCTGTACTGCACAGCTGCACTGCACAGCTGTACTGTACAGCTGCACTGCACAGAGGTGCATCCAACTCACAGCCAGCTCAGCTCCCTCCCTTCGTCCCTCCCTCCCCCCTCCCTCCCTCCCTCCATGCCTCCCTTCCTCCCCCCTCTCCTCCTCCTCCCTCCCTCCCTCCCTCCCTCCCTCCCCTCCCCCTCTCCCTTCCTCTTCTCCCTCCATCCCTCCCTCTCCCCCCTCTCCCTCCCTCCATCCCTCCCACCCTCCCCCCCCCGTCCCTTCCCTCCCCCCCTCCCTCCCTCCCTCCCCCTCCCCCCTCTCCCTCCCTCCGTGCCTCCCTCCCCCCTCTCCCTGCCTCCTCTCCCTCCCTCCCTCTCCCCTCCCCCTCTCCCTTCCTCTTCTCCCTCCATCCCTCCCTCCATCCTCCCTCTCCCCTTGGGAGGGAAGGGATGGAGAGAGAGGGGGGAGGGTGGGAGGGTGGGAGGAAGGGAAGAAGGGAGGGAGGGAGGAGGGAGGGAGGGAGGGAGGGAGGGAGGGAGGGAGGGAGGGAGGGAGGGAGGGAGGGAGGGAGGGAGGGAGGGAGGGAGGGAGGGAGGGAGGGAGGGAGGGGAGGAGGGGGGAGGGAGGATACCTCTATATGAGTTTAAATAATGCTGCTCAAGAAGTGGTCACAATCGAATAGTTGATTTGCTAATCGGAATGCAGCATTTCCAATGCAAAAGGTTTTCATACAGGTCCTGGGCCCCATTATTGGTGGGATGACAATATGACACCATGACTTGAGTGGCATGCCCAAACTTGTTTTTCGCAAAGTGCAAATTCCTTTTTTGTAGGGCGAACCACCCTTCAACAGAAATTCAGAAAACCAAGAGTTTAGTAGTGGGATTTGAACCCAAGACAGAGCCTAAGTCGAGCACTCTACCCACCCTCAAAGGTGATCTGAAGGCATGTAAACAAAGCAGATTACATACACCTGTATACCCTAGCCTCATTCCCAGGCCTCCACGCCCAGCATTTGCTGTTTGCAGTACGAAAAACGGGGGGAAGCTTTTCGTACAGCAAGCGACAATAGCTGGGTGTAGAGGCCTGGGAACGAGGCTAGTACATGCACCCTCCCAGCTCTGTGCATGTTACACAGTCACTTTTCAATGCTATTTGTGACCAGGCACGCAAAAGCTTTACACAGTGCAGACGTACCATGCGGTCCCTCACAGCAAGATGATGTTGCCACCAGAACTAGTCCAGCTCTTGAGTGACCACTGCCTACATATAATGAAGATAGGGGTGGGTTGTTGAAATTTGTGGGTGGGCTCTATTTAGACGTACACAAATGTGCCATTGAACACCTGTATAATGAAATGCTGTCAGGATACATCCACCCACTACCTTATGACCTTATGGTCACTATAGTAACTACGTATTACTAATTTTAGCGAACTAACATGTGGCGGGTATTAACTTCCAGAGCTGATAGCAACTGTTGTACATACTAGTGAAATGCAGGACATTGGAGGGTGAGCCTGAGAGAAGTGCATGAGCGAAGTGCATGCACCGGGACATGCAAGGAGCAGTCATGACTGTCATCACAATGTGACTGCATGGGCAATCAGCATAATTATACAGGCCACAGAAATTATGGCACTAAACATGCACTCGTACACATCACAGTCAGGCTAGCGTTTATAGCTGAAGCAGTCTAGCAGCAACATGACCGGCCATGGCGGTAGGCCCACGAGCAGTCCGGCACCGTCTTTGTCCGAGTGTCGCCACCGAGGAGGCAGAATGTTCGTGGTGCTCTAGCCAATGTCCACGAGTGGTCTCTCCGTCTTTGTTGTCGCCATCGTCCGTCGAACAGGTAGCTAGACGGTTCACGATTCCTTGCATCGAGGAGGTGCGTAGCTGGAGTTCGTTGAATTTGAATATTTTTGTGCACAAGTGAAATTCGCTGATTTAAAATTTACGGGATTTGCAAGATCCACCAAACAAGACACATACACATGCACAGCGCAATGAAGTCACGCTAGTGTGAGGCTCACTCAGGCTCGCCCCAATTAATTACCGATTTTCAGAATCTATTCAGGTAGCCTGTACCTAGGCCCCGACCGCCCGAGAAAGAAAGGGCTGGTATCCACTGTTTGCACATGCGCGTAAATCTTGGGAAAATCGTGGACTACCGTATAACCACCACGTCAAAATCGTGTACTACCGCTATGTGGTCCGCGCAACTTTCCTGAACAGAGATGGAGTTTGAAAATTGAGCGCTCTCCTATGACCTTCAGAGGCTAAGTACTTCTGTATGTGTCTCCAGCTGGAACAGGTAGCCTCTATTTCGGCCGTTTGCACAAAGAAAGACGATTTTACACGGCTCACCGACCGAGTTTGAAACGACTGTGTGATACGAAAGATTACCGTTCGTCATGGTCTGGGAGTAAGCAAGAATTGCTAGCAATCCCGGGCAGTATAGCGCCAGTTGTCGTGTAGTTCTGGTGACATCCCGGCTCGATCGATCTCGTTCTGGTAGAGCATCACAGCATCGGCACGTGGCCATGTCCTGCGTCTTATGCCCCTCCCCCTTCGTCTTTGGCTAGATAATTATGCGCATGCGCAAACAGGTGATACCTGGCCCTTTCTTTCTCGGGCGGTCGGGGCCTGGGTACGAGGCTACTGTTCAGGTGGCTAACGCACTGCTCAGTCTGCTGGTACATAGTAGCGCATGCGACAGGTACAAATATGATGGAACTGGAGTCGGTGGACACTTTGTCCAAACTAAGAGCGGAATCATCAGCATGGACTACTTCAGGTTTAAACCAGCCCCTGACAGTTAATCTGATGCTATTTACCGACTGTGCAAGCAAAACTTTTGCTGTCAAGGGTGGGCACTAGTCTCGCCCATGCATGGGTTAGGTTGCCCTGGCAACCATACGTAACGTATAGGAAAAGTGCACTTTCTGTTGCCCTCTGACTGCCAAACTAACAAGCTTGAGACTTCAAACTTGGAGACTTCACTAACTCCCCTAAGGCCAACCTACACCCAAAAAATTAGATTGACAACCCCCTCAGAAATTTCTGGGTGGGCTCTATTTAGACTTATGCAAATGGTATAGCCTAATAACAGTATACTGCCCACCTGTGCAAGACACTAGGCAGTTCAGCACTTACTGAAGCAATATGCAAATCCTACCTGACTGCAGAACACTGAGTGGTGTCATGGACAATGTCTCTGTGTGTTTGTCATTAGCAGAACAGTCAGTGACAGTCAGTGTGTCTCCTTATCTTGTGCTACCTGATTGACTGTAATTATTGGCATTGTAACTCACTGCATCATTATCAGCTGTTACTTTGAGATACTGCTTATAAAAGTACTTGCCATTTGTGAATATCAGATTTGCCAATAACCTCTGACTGTTGAAATATTGCTGCGGCTCCGCCGTTACTGAGAGAGTCATTACAAGTGGGAGCATATTCAGCTTAATCCAAGGCACACATTTGATCCCTAAACAAGAAAGAAAGTGCTTGACTAGCTACGTACTAGGAAGTAGCAAATCACAGCCACTGCATCATGGTTCACCGGAGGCAAGACTGTGGGAGCCCAAAATGTGTAAAAATGTGTAGTGTGTACTGCACTGTAAAGCATGTACGCATGACTGTCATGGCTGAGTAAGGGACATCAGTATTCACCACAATCTAATACAACGCACACAAATGTGCCATACAAAAACAGGTGGCTCACCTGTAGTCCAGGAGGACTTCCTCAGCATTTGACTACCTCCACACCTTGCCAACCGGGCCCTGTGTGTGCATGAGTGTGCATGTGTGTGCACATGAGTGTACATGTATAAACATAAGTCTCTCGGACGTTAAGAGTCTGTGCAACCCGGCATACTGATTCCCACACGAGAACATGCTCCAGACAAAAGTAAAATTAATGCTACAAAGCACTCCTTCACAGACTGCGTAGCCTCTAAAGGAATAGAAATATCCTGTCCTTGTTGTGTTGATGGCTGGTCTTCGCCGCTCATCAGTGCTACTTAGTCTCATTCCTGGACCCTAGTCCCTAGTCCCACAGGCCAGCCTCTCCCCACACACACTACGGGAGGGGAGAGTCTGGGAAAATTCCCATCATCATCTCATATCCAAAACGCCAAGGAATTTCTTGGCGTGTTAAGACATGTTAACAGAGCACAGTTTGCCTTTCAGTACACTAGTACACTGTCTGTGGTGTTAACACCCAATGGTTTTCTACTACACACTCACAATTACGTTTGCACCCACTTACAGGAGTCAAATTAAAGTTCCCGTTTCGCTTGCGTAGAACGTTAGCAGAACGTAAAACGGTGTCAATATTACGCCGTTTATTAATTCGTAAACGCTACCGTCGCGTACTGTGTTTACGTTGCGCAACCGTTTTTACGGTAACGAAATTTCAATTTTTCGTAGCCATGTTGCAGCCAATAAATGCATTGCACCTGGCAGTAGCCAGCAGCTAGCTGACGAGAAAACATCGCATAACGCTAGAAGGCAGAACGGCATTGTTTGCTATATTTTGTGTGGCAGAAGAGCAAGGAACAGTGAACCTTGAACCGTCATCGTTCAGTCAGGTTTGTTGGTAGAGTAACTTGCATATACTCGCTGTAGAGCTTACCTACAAATCACGAAGACACTAATAGGACCACGAATGTGGCTCAGAAATAAACCAGGCATTGGATAAGCTCGTGGTGCTATAGCCTGCAGCTCACTCAACTCGACTGTCGATTTCGACCGTACACACGTGCGTTTAAACAGTAAACTTCCGTTTTAACGGTTTGCTTCCAGGGCAGGGGGGTAGGACAAGATCACGTGCACTGTCATTTTGTATGACGTAATGCAAAGTCGTTCTACTGCTTTTCTCCATGGAAGAAGGCTTCATTGCGCTTTCAATGCATCCTGAAGAGTATACGTAACCTCCATGCAAAGACTGTGACCGAACTGGGTATAAGCCACTACACACTACTACGTGCCTGTACTGAGCAGTTATGTAAGTGACCATGCAGACTCACCGAGAATATCAGCGAATGCAGACTTGTCGACTGCACTCAAGTGTTTAGCATCAGGTAGGAAGTCAATAAAGCGATCAAACCCCATCAAACCCCAGCGATCAGTCAGCGCTAGAGCTGTTAGTAGTCTGCTAGTTCCGTATACTTCTTGTATATTATTGTGCACTATACCAATGGAATGTTAATTGTACCACAACCGCACGGACCTTGTCCCACCCCCCCTGTTTGGCTTCTGTTCCGTAATTATTGAACGTAAAACGGATGTGCGTTTAACGCCTTGAAATTACGGACCGTTCTACGCAAGCGAAACAGGAACTTTAATTTAACTCCTACTGTATCACTCGCGGGGAAGGAGAGCCTGGTTTCTTCTCGAACAGGAACAGCCAAGCTGAGTGACCTCACCCATACGGACCACTTCAACTTCAGGTCAAGGGTAACTAAAAACGGACAGACTTTAGGCAAACTTCTGGCCATGTATATCCAGGGACTCAACCAGCCTACAACTCACTAGAAGCAAGAATAAAAAGGATGCTTCTTTCCTGTTGCAACGTTGAAGTGGCCCGAATTACCCCGCCCTACCTTACCCTAGTCTTGGTACCAGTACCGAGACTATACATAACCCGCCAAGCATATGAAGCACTCGTTGCGGATCATGCAGAAGGACCCAAGGGCAAGGGGTGGTCACTCCCATATGCGCAATACTTAGAGCTGCGACCGGGGTCACAATGCGGTCACTGGGTCACCAAGGTTTTTTCTGTGCGGTCACAGGGTCACGAAGGTTTTTCCAAGCGGTCACAGCCTAAATTTTAAATCGCTGCAAACAGAAGAACGTACACAAGTTAGCTAGCCAGTGTTTCAGTTATGCAGCAGCGATGGCAGGAGGTATATGTCGAGCGCTCCGAGCCGTGTACTTCGCGCTAGGTCGTCGCTAGCAAGCTAGCTAGGCTGTACTAGCCTCGTTCCCAGTCCCACGCCCAGCTTTTCGTCGCTGCTTAGTACGGCCGTACTAAGCAGCGACGAAAAGCTGGGCGTGGGACTGGGTACGAGGCTAAGGCTGTACTGTACTAGTAGACTGTCGTCGACGTCATGACGTCATGTCGAGTGTCACAGCAGGCATGCACGTGCACGGCACGCACTTTACACGTGATCTTTCGAGGTAGCTTTACTAACTAACCGTTAAAATTCATACCAGATCGCAGAAAAGTGTTGCTGAATACTCCACGTCTCACAGTCTCCTTCGCTCCATGGCCGCTTCTGCGCTGCTTTTATCCGCCAGCGTGACAGTCTTTGATCGACAGCCTTCGATTCAGCTGAGCAGTACGCGTACGGACAGTTGAGAGGTCACAGGGTCACGAATAATTTTACGGTGCGGTAACGGGGTCACCAACGATTTTGAGGGCCGGTCACAAGGTCACAGCCAAATTTAGGCGGTCACAATTTGTGACCCCGGTCACAGCTCTAAGTATTGCGCATATGGGAGTGACCACCCCTTGAAGGGGGATCAGCGATAATTGGTCCGGGGGACCACCCTTGAGCGGACTGTCCACGGAATGACAGTCCCTCCTCCTCCCCAACTCTAATCCCTCTCCCCTTTCTACCTCTCTCTCACCCCGCCACCTCTTCTCTCCTGGTTCTGAGCAGAGCTAGACGAATCTTCTCGAGCGCGCAAAGCCTGCAACACAGATGAACACATGGTGAACCATTCCTGTTCCATTCCAGATTCACCACCAAACCGTCTGGGCCGGCGCCGCGCCTTAGCGCATGAGATAACGGAGGGGATTTCCGGACATGGGCCCCAGCTTCAGCTTTCAGTGGTTTTTGCTCTCTATTAGGAACAACTGCACAGCTTTGGAAAAGTTCGAAGGTAGGGTATGCATAAGCAGCATATACACCAATCATAATTTGGAAGAATTGCTAACGGCGAGGGCATTCGGCAAGTTCGTGCCATGTGTCCAGAACTGTCGGGAAATCCCCTCCCTTGCCCCGCCCGGCGCCGCGCCCCGGCCCCTTGAGTCATGATTACGTAATCAAGTATCCTCCATGGTACTGGTTTACTTGTAATTGTATCAGTCCCAGAGACGTTTTTGTGCGTGCTGGGGATGCTACCTCCCTTGGTGGACAACAGGTGAGCTCATTAGGGGGTTCAGCACTATTCAGCCCTTAGCTGATTGATTAATATAGCTAAGCAGTCTCAGTTTCCTTGACGCAGCATGTTAGTCTCGTTCCCAACAAGTCATATGCAGTTCTAGCCCTAAGATGTTTAATTTTTTTACCTCCAAGCCCTTTCAGCAAATGGCTGATCTCCCAAGGGGAGGAGGGGTATTAGATGAAAGCACTTCACCAGTAAAGCAACAGGTGGGATTTGAACCTGGGACTTTTGGTCCACATGCAGTCAAATGCTTGGCCACAAGTCACTGCTACATACTGTAAGCCGTCAAAAACTGCCAGTTGTCAAACGAGCATAGCCAATTTGATTTTGATTTGATAACCACTCAAGTATGCCACATCTCCAATACGGAAGGTTTTCGTGCAGGCCCTGAGTTGAGCACTACAGACTCACACTCTACCAGTGCACCACCGCACATGCCCACATTGTCATTCTCAAGCCCAGCTTTTCGACCGCTTGTAGTACGCACGCCCATGGCTGGTACTGAACTTTACACGAAAATAGTAAGACTATATCTGGCATGGAATATACAGGTGCACTGCCGCAGAAACTTATGACAATGTCACTTTGTGGGCTCTATACTCCTCCCTACATTTATGTCAGTACACGTGTATGGAGAACGGAGTTACGAGTGGGCTATAAGCTAGCTGCTTTGATATGTTTTCTGCAGATCTACACTGTACGTTGTACTGGCAATGTGATAAACAAGCAAGAAATACATGTAGCAGCCTAAAGGTGAGCAAAATGCAAGTGACTACAATCTACATGCAAGTTACATGCAATGGGGACTGAAGTACATGTAGTATAGCATAGTTAAGTTTCCAGTTTCCAATCTCCACTCGCAAACAGAAGAACTTGCTGTGCTATGCTTCTCATCTGAATTGTGGTTGTAAACGTAATGGGCAGTGGCGTAGCCAAGGGTGAGCCTGACTGGGCATGTAATGTACCTGGCCAATCCTGTGTACCATAGTCTAGCTTGCTCCCATATTGCCGGTCTGGGAACAAGATCACACGGGTCAGCATGCACGTTAGCCTCGAACCCAGGTGTGGAGGAGAGGGAGAGAATGCCTGGTATCCACATGGGCTTAATTTCCCATCATTCCGGGAATCCCGAATAAGACCGCATCATCTCCATGGCTTGTTGACGTCAGATACGTATACGTAACCGTATCACGACTGTAATGGCAACCTAGACCAGGCTGTTTCATACCTCCAGCGACTTGGATGTGCAGCGATGACACTCGAACACTCAGCTAAGTCATTGTGTTATACCATTCGTGTTTGATGTGAAGCTTGCCCGAAATGACAGCGTAGTCATTGTAGTCTCATCCCTCATGGCATTGATGACAGACCAAGTTCCAAGCGTGAGAGTGAAAGCTGCAATCATGTCTTGGTGAATTCGTTGTGTGGTATAGACATCATTGTTCACGCCCGGAAAGTTTTGTGACATCATCTGCATGAGGTTATGTGTAATCATTAAGCGCATGCACAAGCAGTGGATACCAGGCGCTCTCTCCCCTCCTCTGTGCCTGGGTTCGAGGCTACATGCACATGTGAAGATGGCGCTGGACCTGGCCCCATAAATAACCAAACTATCCAAGCAAAGTGAACCTGGCAAGTCAGCAGTCTGAGTGCTAGTGCTATGTCCAAAAGTGAGTTTATACTGTACTTACATGTAGGCTATTCTGGCCGATCAGCTTACAGCATTTGTGGGAATAACGGGTTGTATATCCCGAGACCGGCGGCACTCGCATACGGTAAGCGATTGCGTGCTTGAAAAAGCAAAGAGCTAGCTTTGCAAGGACTTGGGCCTTGACCGCTACCTCAGTCAAGTATCACGGATGCCTCTGCCATTGATCGGTGAGTGCCTACACCACAGTATCTATGTCTACACAGCGTACTCAGCTTAGAATTGCCTAAGCAAGTTAGTTGTATCCCTGGCCAGCGGGATGTAAGACCTGTTACATCCCTTGGGAAAGGCGATACGCCTTGGAAGTGCCTCGGGCTTCGCCCTTGGCACTTCCTCGGCTCCACTCAAGCACTGACTTTTCCCGTTGGATATAACGGGTCTTATGTCCCGCTGGCCAGGGATATAACCTGTACAATAGATGGCGATAGATAGCAAAGAAATAGTAACATAAAGCTGATCATAGATAGCAAAGCAAACACTATCTGGCATGGAATACACAGGTGCGCCACCACTGAAACTTATGACGATGTGGGCTCTATACTCCTCCCTACGTATATTTTATGTCAGTACGTGTGTATATGAAGATCCAGGAGCGTTATGTGCTCCTGGGAGAACGGAGCTATGAGTAGGCTATAAGCTAGCTACTTTTGACTTGCTTTCTGCAGATCAACATTGAACTGGCAATTTGAGTTGACATGATAAACAAACAAGAAATAGCAGCCTAAAGGTGAGCAAAGTGAAGTGACTACAATCTACATGCACGTTACATGAAGTAGTGTAGCAGAGTTAAGTTTCCAATATTTCCAATCTCCACTCACAAAACATCATGCTTCTCATCTGAATTGCGGTTGTAAACCTGTAGTGGGCAGTGGCATAGCCAAGGGTGAGCCTGACTGGGGCATGTACCTGTGTACCATAATCTAGCTTGCTCCCTTATATCAGTCTGGGAACACGATCACACAGGTTAGCATGCACATTGGCCTCAAACCCAGGCACGGAGGAAGGGGAGAGAGCGCCTGGTATCCACTGTTTGCACATGTGCTTAATTTCCCGACATTGCTTGACAGGTGTTTGAGGATGTGTGTCCAGTGGCATATTTACGTGCCCGCTGAAGCTATTGGTAGTCTTTAGAGGATATGCTATGCCACTTGAATGTCCTCTTAATTCGTGGGTAATTCGCTCAAGCAGCACATTCTTACAATGATTGGGCAAGAGGACACTCGATCAGCACATTCTTACAATGATTGGGTAAGAGGATACTCAGTTGGCATATCTGCTTTCTAGTAGTGTTGTCCCATACCCATTGCAAATAAGGTAAACAACCCTCCTGCTTCTAGTGCTAGTGGTGCACACTGTACATGCATGCATATATGTATATCAGAGAATGTGTTTGCGTTCTCTATTTAAGGATGGCCAAGGAAATTTCGAATTTAGCATGTTGATGCACTAGCAGGATAATGGCTACAAAACCCCAACCCAAGCATGCAGATACAATGATACTGCCTAGCAGTTCACAGAAATACTTTTAAACGTACACGGGAGTCGAGAAATAAGTCGCTGAAAACTTCTGATTTCGTTGGCTAGCATAGCTCGCCAACAAAAGCATATCTTGAGTTCAGTGGAGTGGTAGCCTCGTTCCTAGGCTACTCCCTGTGCATGCTGTGAAGAAACTACGGAGGGGGGAGCCTGGTACGCTTCGCATGTGATGTCGTGGCATGTCGACGTCACTGCTATAATTACCTACGTCATAACTGACAGCAATAGATTGATATAGAGAAGATTATACCGGTGGCGACAATTGCGGAGAGAGTTACCTAGCAATACAGGCAGCTGGGGACAGTTCAGTATAAGCTACAGAATGCACAGCGCACAGGGGGAGCCTGGGAACAAGGCTAGTGGAGTGGAACACAAGGCACTTGTTATTTGCGCACACCAGGGATGGAAGTCATGGCACAATATTCACTGGCTACTGGAACTTGTGGGTATGAGGGGTGGAACACAGCATTATTCATTTGCTGACTTGTGCAGATGTGGGGTGGAACTCAGTGCCTGCTTGATGTCAAAATGTGTGCATATCACCTGCAAATGAGGTCGAAGTTGGTAACAGTGTAAACGTCTTATATCAACCTGCAACATAGCCGGGCAGTGGTGAATACCCGGGGACCAGACCAGACCAGACCAACCAGAAGTAGCAATTAGTATTTCCTTGTGTAGAGAAAAATTACTTTGAAGAAGCCATTGTACAGAGAAAAATTACTTTGAAGAAGCCATTGTGGCATTGCCTCATGCAGGGAAGTCAGAGAACCGTTTAGTCTCACGAATTGGCTGATTTGCGCTGTATTTTGATGTTAGCAAGGTAGCCACGCGGGTCCAAGTCTGCCAGTAGCAACAACCACGAATTTGAGGATGACTTGAAGGAGGCAACCAGGCATTTGTTTGCATTTCACGGTGCTAGGTAAGTAAGTCAAAGAGCTGAGTCAAGCGAGTACTAGTTATTCTGCTGTCCGTGAGACTCGCCCCTTGCTCTGCTAGCTATAAGCTTGACATAAACGCAACGCTAACTACAAATGCAGTAGCAATACAGACAGTACCTTTGCCGAAGCTACTTCAGGTCCCACAAAACTCCTCCAGCAGTTGCCTGTAAGTGCTACCGTACAGCTACCTGTTATTAGTTGAAGTTTGCGCAAAACATCTGAGTCGTTTAGCTAAGTTGCTCTACAATCAATACATTAAGATTTTAACCGTGTGTTTGTCTGTCTGTGTGTGTGTAACGGAAGTGGGATGTTCGTGGGGTGGGACTAGACTAGTGACGCGTGACCTTCATATTGAACTTCGAACTCCGCAAAGAATGTTGGGCATGGGCTAGCTGGAAACTTCTGGAACAGCAATATCAGTGAGCAGCAGTCAAAGCGGACGCAATCTGGTAGCTACAGGTGAAGCTGGAGCAACAGCCGAAGCGGACGCAATCGGGGAGTAGCAGCTGAAGCAGACACAAGTGGCGAGCAGCAGCTGAAGCGGACGCAAATGGGGAGCAGCAGTTGAAGCGGATCGATGCAATCGCGATCAGCAGCTGAAGCGGACGCGAACGGGGAGCAGCAGTTGAAGCAGATCGATGCAATCGGTGAGCAGCAGCTGAAGCGGACGCAATCGGGGAGCAGCAGTTGAAGCGGATCGATGCAATCACGATCAGCAGCTGAAGGGGACGCAAACGAGGAGCAGCAGTTGAAGCAGATCGATGCAATCGGTGAACAGCAGCTGAAGCGGACGCAATTGGGGAGCAGCAGCTCTGCACAGAGAGCTGTCCGGTGCCGAATTACTCACGTAGGAGAACAAGGGGGAAGTATACTTGTATTAATTATTGCTCTTTCACTTCCAATCGGTCCGGTCCGGTCTGGTCGGGCCAGCCCAGGTTTTCACCATGGTCGCATAGATGATGGATAATGTGTTTGTCTGTTAGTTTTTGTCCCTGTGTCAATATGTGTTAGGTGATATACACCCTGTGGCAAAACTTAACTTACCACAATGGAGTGAACCCAGGGCACTTGTTTTTTGGTGCACACCAGGGATGGATTTCATTGTACAGTAGTCATGGACTACTGCAACTTGGGCCTGTATAACCCAGCAATATTCATTTGCTGATGAGGTCAAGCTTGTGCAGATGAGGGGTGGAACTGAGTGCCATACGCCAACTTGTGCAAATGACGTCAAAAGCATGCGTGAAACGCATGTGTGAAACGCATGTGTGAAACGCATGTGTGAAACGCATGTGTGAAACACATGCATGAATCACATGCAGATCAGGTCAGCATTGTAGCAGTGTAAGCAACCTGCAAAGGTCTGACAGTTTTGGTGTTCTTATCAAAACTTTCAAAACGGAAATGACAATTAGCATGTACTATGTACTACCTAGATGTTGCATGAGTGCAAGGGCTGATTCAGAGTTCTATGTACATGTAGGTATAGGCAGGTGTTGAATTAGTCTATCGAGCTAGACCAAATTTCTCTCACTCCGGAAGTTGGGGGCGGGGCGTAGGGAAGAGCGAGAGAAGGTCTAGCAGATGTCATTAGTATGCATGAGGTGCTGACGTAGAACTACTTAGCGGTCACGTTAATTGAACCGCAGTATCTCCACGTGATAGAACTTGATCGTAGTGCAGTGCAGTGAGGCTCGAGGATAGGAGCCCATGGCGTATAGTGAGAAGGCTGTTGTTTGTGCGCTATGTAAAGTGCCCAAAGAGCGCTATCGATTACGGGAGGGGATGCAGAAAGGAGGTGGGCCGATGGAGTTGTATCGCCAACTGAAACCAGTTGTTGATGATTTAGCTACCTGCAAGACTGTGTTCCGAGGTCGTGTGTGTGTCTTGCCGACGCAGCATACTCAAAGCCGCGAAACAGAAAGAGCGCTTTGAATGCTCCAGGAAAGAGCTTGTTCAGAAGCTACACAAAAGTTCCTCTGTGCCCGCTTGCAACACGAAACGAGCCGAAGCCACAGTGAGAACTCCGCGTAGCTCGGGCTTTATTCTTTCATAGCCCATGTGACCGTAGTCCTTCCTCCACAGCACGGGTAACTAGCGATGGGTTAGTTGATATTTCAGCTATTCAAATCTTGAACAACGCCATTGTCCGATCAGCAAAACTCACAACTGTTCACAACTACTTAGCGAACGCATAATTTGCACGTGTTACTACTGACTGAAAATCGCTCAGTAGAATCTGATTGGTCGGTACCTCATGCATACTAATGACATCTGCTAGACCTTCTCTCGCTCTTCCCTACGCCCCGCCCCCAACTTCCGGAGTGAGAGAAATTTGGTCTAGCTCGATAGACTAGTGTTGAATGTAAGCTTCGGAGAGAGAGAATAATCCACAGAAAAATTGTGCGACCAGGTGGGATTCGAACTGCAAGGGCTATATACATTAAGTATTGGCATCAAGGCTGAAGGCAGAGGGTGAATGCCAATATTGTGATGTATAGCCTGCACACTGATGCAGTATGACGTGACTAAAACAGAACGGAGAACGGAACGGAAAACTGACCGGAAAACAGACCGAGTTTCCATGCCAGGTGACTAGCACAGTTAACCACTGTTTAGTAATACAACGGTGGGATGGAATGGTGGAATAGAACGGTGGAATGAATACTGGAATGACTTTTGAGCCAGACAGGCTCTTAATAATGCTCACTTATCTTATCTTGCACATGCGCAGTGTGTGTCGCGTGTATGTGGAGCAGCTCAGCAAAGCGACCCTTCTTGCTCTGAACCTCTGACCATCACACCATCAGTAAATCCTTATGGAGAAATTTTTTGCCTCTAGTGAACATGGACACACAGCTGGTAAAGGGAACCTTGTCACATGCGGTAAAGAGCCAAAAGGCATTCATTGCTGCTGTTCTAGTCGTGAAATGTATCTCCAACAAAGCAGTCGTGAGTAGATTAAGGATGTTGATATTGGGCAGTGTGAGCGAACCCCTCCTAATGGTGTTGCTGGATGAAACAGACATTGTACCAAATACACTTCATCATTGGCTACAGCAATGGGTGGTTGAATTCACTTGTGGACCGGGATCAACTGCTGAATGGATTGCATTACGTTACCTTGAGAAATTTCCAATTTAGGCCTGTGCAGGTTTCGAGTACCCAAGTCTCAGAAGTGCCTTTATGGGGGCGGGGGAGATGGCAAGAGTGTTCCAACTCGATCATGCTCACCCCACAATGCAACACATTCCCCTAGTACTCATTACACAGCTTCATGAACTATGAGCATGCCCACACTAAACACTGTATTGTATCTCCCCATACTATGTAGATGGATTTGCTGAACCCGCTGGTCTCCATTGAATGGGATGATGACTACACTACACTCCCAACTGGAATGCAGCATGCGCACGCAGTGGTGGTTGGTGACAAGGTGTACATTGGTGGGGGCATGACCACAGATCCAGAAATGGAGACCAACATCTACGTCTTTGATTACACGAAGGAAAAGCCTGCAGTGACACCCATTTCGACACCAGGGCCAACACGCTGGAGCACACTCGCTACCATTCACTCAAAGCTAGTACTCGCTGGTGGAGCAATACGTCGTACGAGTGCGACAGATAAAGTGTGGGTTTTACGAGATGATGGTTCTGATTGGGACCAATCTCTTCCTCCAATGCTCCAAGCTTGTTGGGGGGCCTCCGCTGCTACAATTGGAGACTATCTCACCTTGGCGGGAGGGGTGGAAAGCCGTCCAACACAACCCCTCGATACAGTTCAAATATACAATGCCAGTTCAAGGCAGTGGGCATTTGCGGAGCCACTGCCAAAAAGCTGTTACTTCATGAAGTCGGTCTTCTACGACGATGAATGGTACCTAGCTGGAGGAAGGATGCAAGATCACGATGTCTTCCACACCTCACTGTCCCCAACCTCACCCCTCATTGCAAATTTGGAAGGAGGTAAAGACAGAGCTTGGAATAATCTGCCTGAACTCTCTCAGGTATGTTCCAGCCTTTCTGTTTGTCGAGGTCAGCTATTAGCTGTCGGTGGACAAAAGAACACTTTCCCAATTCGAGAGATTCTAGCTTACTCCGCCAAGAACAGAGCCTGGATTATGGTTGACCATCTTCCAGACATCCGTGAAACTGCCTCCACCATTCACCTCCCAACAGAAGAAATACTTCTCATCGGAGGAAATACCACGGATCTCTCAAAGTACCATATCTACTCTCCTAAGATCACCAAGGGAACTATCAAAGGTTAGTGTAAAGAAATCTTAATTCAATGATCGTTATCACTGTGATATGCTATACCCAGGCCTCTTCCAGCTTTCTGTTATCCTTCTGACTTGTTTTTTTCGTAGACAAGGGGTCCACTTTGTTGCTGCCCAAGTTTCTAGCTGTTGTATATACAGTAGGGGCCTATGTTTAGTTATTGCATTCCGGAAGATGGTTGGATTTTATCATATCGAGAAGTTTTGAGCAAAAATGTGCACATATATGCTACTACCATCACGTTTGGCCTAGTAGACTTTGATGTTGGCCCTACTGGCTGGACACGTGCGTGCCATGCAATATTGGTGTTTGACAATTTCCTTCCCAGATAGCTTTCATGGTTCTCTCACTTACTCGATGATCAGTTAAGTCATCCATTCCCGATCAACTCTAGGACCATCACCTCCAGCTGATGAGAGTCGTGAAAACAACTTGTAAAATATAGGCATGGTGAGCTGTGATTCTCACCAGTGTGTTCATTGTTTGAAAACTGGAGCATGAAATCCCGGGAGACAACACACGGAAATTAATAACAGTTCATTCGATACTTTTATTTCGAGATACAAACCACACAAGCATTGTGACCTTTGACCCTGCCGTACTGACGTGCACTTAACCTTGTTTGTTCTTTGTCCTTTATACAAATTAACGGCCGAACGAATGAACATGCTATGATGGAGAGTGGTTAACATCATTCCAAGCTAAGTAGAATACCGCTTACAAAATTTAGTTACTTGAGTCGAAAAATAGCTAGAGTGCAACCATTTGTATATCCAGTTTCCTAGTTAAAATCCAATGGTGTGAATTCGAGTGAAAGCTAATGCTCGCTACTTCTTGATATGCCAGGCCTGCCACAGGCACTCAGTATAAGTGGGTATTCCACATTCCCAATTCAAACTTGATACATGTATCTCCATACCACTTGTGCACTCAATACTTTCTTGATTCACTAGAGGCTCGCTCCCTCGATGAACAGTTCAGTCTGACTGCCCTTGCTCACATTGAAATCGTGACTGGAATCAAAGCATTCCATTCCCTTGCCTGCGGTGAAACGGATGCTGATGCTGCAGTTCTTCTGCAAGGAGATCTAGATGATTTGACGGGGCAAGGAAGCACAATTAAGCATAGCAGGGTGGCATTCAACGAGTGGGTTATTCGTGACGTTACTCACACATGGAAAGCCCTTGTTAAGGTTTTCAGAGACATGGGCATGCAGAATGTGGCACAGAGCATTGAAGACCTATTCACTGTAAGTAAAGTTGATCTGAGGATCATGAATGCACATCCTGTATAGTAGAGTGCGATATGTTTGTCCTGCTGAGCATTGCAATGTCCACCCATTCTACTTTGTGTCATTCAAGTTCACAGGTTTGTTTGCTAAGGAATTACATGCATGTCTATGCTCGCACACACTTACACTTACACACACACACACACACACACACACACACACAACCACACCACACACACACACATACACACACAACCACACCACACACACACACACACACACACGCACACACACGCACACACACACACACACACACACACACACACATGCAGATCGGAAAGGATCGAGATTGGACACAACAACTGCTAGCACAGAACAAGATTCTGAAACAGCTGAGTGGATTAGGTACGTATGACTACAACTATCTATTGGCACTTGTATTTAATAAGTTGATTGTCTGATTCTATAGAAGTCGAATCTACCACCCAGACTGAGCAGCTGCCAAACCTATCACTGGCCGAAACTGAGGTGCAGCCGAGAGGACTTCGGAACTATCCAGAACATCACCCGACTTTCAGTATGTGGCTACATAATGAATAGTAGCAATGACACATACGTTCAGTGCATCATCTTCTGTAGGCTACCTTCGTGGAGTGGATGTCATTGCAGAGACAAGCCTCACAGTCACCAATGAAGCCCAAAGCTTCTGCTGGCAAGGCTACGGGCTAAAGCTCCACATCCCCGAAGGAGCTCTGCCAGAGAATGAAAGTATGTGCACCGTCGACATCCAGGTGAGCATATCTGGGCAGTTCCAGCTACATCCCAGTCACAACCTAGCCAGTGCCGTCTACTGGCTGCACAGCAAGGTGAAGAAGTTCTCAAAGTTCCTTACCCTGGAACTCCAACACTGCTCCAAGCGTAGTCAGATCTCTCATCTCAGCTTCGTCGAGTGTTCCCTGAAAAAATTGCCGTACAACTTCCAGCCCATGCAAGGAGGCATTTTCTCCAACGAAAGTTCTTATGGCAGTATGGAGCTTGATCACTTCTCTGGGTATGCGCTTGTCCAAGAAAGCAGCCCTGACCAACTGCGGTATTGTGCCAAGTTGTACTACTGGGGGGAGAGGATCAATCGAGGGGTCAGCTTCGTGATCACAAAGAACCTAGAGGCTATTCTGACGGTCAGTGAATTGATCCTGATTATACTGGCTAGCTACTAGCTCAAAACTGATATCATTTTGGTATTCATACAGGAAGCCTCACTCTATCCCAACAAACCAGCTGCTATTGCGGGTGCAGATGAGGAGTTTGAGTTTGATGACGACAGAATCACTCTGAAGATACCTATTGAGGGAGTCTCTCCACTTGATGGATGGAAAGTGATCCCTATAAACTCCCCAACAGTAAGCCGTACACTACCTACGTATAATGCCCATTCAAGGTCTTTCACCTCCTTTATCGTCTGACAGATTGGTAATGCCATATAGAGCTATAATTATTTTCAAGGTGCATAATTCTGCCATGACTATGTCACACTTTCATCCCCTTTATTCTGTGACAGATTGATAAGAGACAGGTGGATGAGGGCAAACAGGTCCCCTCTTGTGAAGTCTCCATTGCATGGATGAAAGATGAACCAGCAACAACAAAGGACAAGTTCCACTATCGTGTGGACCTAGAGGGTGCCAAAGGCCACAAGTTTTTGACCATACAGTCTGACCCTGCAGCGGCAGCAGCTGTGCCTGATACTGTCTCTTCAGGTCAGTGTGCATGTTGAGAAACATTATCATCTAGAACAGTTCATCCTTGACGACAAGGGATCATTTTATTCTCAGGCTGTTCGTTGGGTTAATACTCTCTGCATGCAGCTGATGTTGTGATGAAGGTGGTAAAATACTAGAGTCAATTCCACATGCAGCACATGTCTAAACTGTAATTAGCTCTCTTGCCTCTGCGTCCGGATCCTCAGTGTGATTATGATAGTTGCCATGGAGATGAAACTGAGTCATTACCGGACACTGTTAATGTTTCTTTAGGTCCTGGAAAACCAACAGCTGCAGGTCCCGTAGCAGCTCCAATTGAGAGACCAGGTATGTCACCATGAATATACTATCATGTATGCCCGACAGTCTCATTTCCGGGTGATCATTGTGATTACCAAAGTTTATTGTTCTTAGCTAGATTATTTATGTTTACGTGTTATAATTATATGGGAAGCTAGGTTGTAAAGCAAGGTACAGGGGAAATGGGACGGAAATGAGGAAATGAAAATGAAATTAGTGGGCAAATTACATGTACAACTAGCACTCTCTGTTTGAGGTCATGACCACCTATATCACATCCGTGACCCTCTAAGCATAAACCACCCATTCACCGCATTTTGTCAAAACTGAGATGATTATACCATCAGAGAGCACGTTTATTGCTGATCACAATGATAGTTTTATCTTTTCAATCGGACTTACACGAGCAAAGTTATGGGCGCTTGAACGTTCTCGATACGCAAGTCAAAGTCAAAGTCAAAGTGTAATTGATACCCCGGTAACGGGAGGCATACAGTGCCGCGTACAAATATAGTACAAAGACGTGTACACACAAAACTGTACGAAGTAGCAAACAATAAACAGTGGCAGAGTTAACATAGGAGTTCACGGCCAGTGGACAGTACCACTTCAAAACTCTCAGGATCTGACAAACTGGAGATGACAGAGTCCACCAGGTCTTTAGGAGATGCGCAGTTTGTTAAGTTGAGGTGGGTGGACAGAAGATGATCACAGAGAGGGGTATCCCGAGGTACAATGAATGAGCGGTTGTCGATAGGGCATGCACGGTCAGAGAATACAGATTTGCTCAGGATGTTTAAGATGGCAAGGGAGGCCTTTGTCCCTTCAGGGCCATGTTCTAGAGCGTTATCCCAGAATCTCATCCAGCTGCCTCCGTTTGCCACTTTCAGAACATACTCCAGGGAGACATGTTGCTCAGACATGTTGAGAGTTCGGGTGTAGTCTGCGGTGATTATCTGTCTCTTCAGATCTCTAATAGAGGTAGAAGGATCAACAAGAAGTGTCTCAGTGAAATTTAAGCCGAGAGTCTGGTCTAGAAGACGGCATTGTTTGATTAGGCTGATAGAGTCAATGTCAGATGCAGCGAGTGTGTGGAAGACTTGTGAGCTCAGAGACTCGTCAGAGTCATCATTTAGTATGGCGTGAAGAAAGGATAGCTTACTGCACAGCAGTCTTGCAGTGACCGAGGGCCATTTCAGAGCTAGGAGGGGAACATAGTTGGAAGTGTACCTTGATAGACTTAGGATACGTTTCCCTATTTCTGCCTGGAAGGACTCCAGCTTTGAGAGAAGAGTTGAGTTGAGAATCCATGATTCAGAACCATACATGAGTACAGGAAATACACAACTCTCCACAATGCTCCTAGATGAAACTGGGTTCAGGAGGCCATGGAATGCTCCAAGCTGGCCATTTGCAAAAAAGGCACCCCTGGCCTTGTTGAGTCTTTCGTCTACTGATTGTTTGCTGGAGGGGGCAGAGTTCCACCAAACTCCAAGACATTTGGTGGACTGGTTAAGTGGTAGCAGACCACTACGGAGGGAGGGGCTGAGGGAGGAGGATTTGCCTCCAGACATGATGAGAGCACACTTTTCAGTGGAGATCTGCAGACCTTTACAGTCAGCAAAAGAGCGCACTGCAGTGGATTGTAGAGCTGAGTCGTGGGGGCTGGAAGCAAGGGTTCTGATGTCATCAGCATGGGCAAAAGCACCCAAGAAGAGCCCATTGATACTCAGTCCCAAGGATTGACTCTTCAGGGTAGACAGCAGGGGGTCAACGACAAGGTTGAAAAGGGTGGGTGACAGGACAGAGCCTTGCCTGATGCCACGTCCGATGTTGAAGGGAGTAGACTGGAGGTTGCCTAGTCTCACTCTGCTGGTGGTATTACAATACCAGTCATTTAGTAGACGCCAACACTTGCCTCTCACTCCCACATTGAATACTTGGTCGAGAAGCACACAAAATTCAACGGTATCAAAAGCACATGTCAGATCAAAGAAGGAGGAGTAAACAACGTCACCTTCACTTCTCAAAACTCTCTCTGTTTCTAGAGAGGCGAAGATGGAGTCTCTGCAAGATGCTCCTGATCTGTAGGCTGTTTGAGTGGGCTGTGGGACACTGTGCTCTTCAAGAACAGGTTTGATCCTTTCTAGGAGAGTGATCTCCAGAACCTTCGCAAACACAGAGGTAAGTGTGATGCCCCTGTAGCTCTTCATTATGAGAGGATCCTTCCCTTTGCCCTTGTGAATGGGGATGATGATTCCTTGCTTGAAGGTCTGGGGAATACGCTCTAGACGGCAGATGTGGTTGCAAATTTGGCAGAGCCAATTCTTGAAGATGGGGCCGGAATACTTGATATGCTCAGGAGACACATTATCGGGACCTCCTGCTCGGTTTCTCTTGAGGCGTCGAATAGCATACTCAATCTCCTCCACTGAGAAGTCGTCAGTAATAATGTTGTCTGGCTCAGTCAATGAGGTGAGATTGAGGTCACTCATTCTCATCTTGATTTGGGTGAGGACCTGGTTCGAGTCACACTTGGACTGACCAAGACTGTTGAAGTGATTCGCCCAACAGTCGAGAAGGTCCTGTTTATTTGAGACGGTGGAGCCATTGTGAAGAAGCTTTGAACAGACAGACTTTGCATGGGGTGCCGAGCGAAAGCGGTGGGGATGGTTCTGTTGAAACATTTCATCTCGTTTCAGGATGCGCAAGCGTTCACGGCGAGCATGACATTTGTTTAGATACTTTTTGACTTCTTTCTTGCATTTCTTCCTCTCATTGAAGCTAGGGCCTGACACTGGTCTTCCATCATCCTTCCACTTCCGAAAAGCAATGCGGCTTTTCCAACACAGATGTGACAGGGTGCGGTCCTTGAACTTCCTGTCAGATTTCTTGTTCTTTCCCACCTTGGGAATTGTTGCTTCCCCTGCTTCAAGCAGCTTCCTTGCAATGAGATTGATGTCAGAATCCAGATCCTCGATTGTTGAGTAGTCCTTGTCTAGGAGAGAGCGAACAACTTCGTCTGTGGCTGTGGAGTAGAGTAGGACTTCGTTCGTCTGGACAGCTTTTGACCAGTTGAGGTTGGGCTTGGGGAAAGCTAATGTCGGTGTTGTACGCAGGTGAGAGATTTCCAGATGGCAGGATACAGGCAAGTGGTCAGATGTGTTCAAGGGGTGCTCCTCATGGATATTACAGGAGGAAACACCTCTGGCTCCATCTTGATTAGCAAGTATGTAGTCCAAAAAAGTGGAGTGACCACCTGAAGAATAGGTATACGAGGGACCAGAGGTGAGGCAGCCTTGTGTTGCATCATACAAATTCTGTGAGTTGATGAGACTCCTCCACATAGTGCCTCTAGGATTGCAACTTTGGCTGTTGTCTGTTGTTGCAAGATGGGCATTAAGATCGCCCACTATGAAGAGAGGTCCATCAGGGCCAAGTTGGGAGATAAGCTCTTCAATGAAATTGAAATGTGTGGTGTACATGTACATGTCAATCTGCATGTAAAGCAGCGAGATTTGAGAGCTCATATGGCCATAGCCAGTGCTCCTGCAGGACAATCACATCAGAGCCTTTTGAAATCAGTTCAAGAAGGTAGTTGTGGCTGTTGTGGAGGCCCCTGCAATTCCATGTAGTAATGATGAGGTTATTCTGGATTGATGTTCTCGAAGGGGAAACTGTGTGTGTGTTTGATGCACTTAAGGAGTGAGAGTTATTATTTCTCCGAACACTAACAGAATGGGTATTGCAAGTGGAGGTCACAGCACGCAAGGTCATTTCGATCGTACGCAGTACTTATAACGCGCATAAATTCCAAACGCGTAGGACTTCCGGTTTGCGAAGCCATCGAACAATAGCGAGCAAGTATGCGTTCAATAATCTCGAGTTGCGAACGGGAAGTCCTACGCGTTCAGTTGTTACGCGCGTTAGAAGTAGCGCAAGCGATCAATATTCGCTTAGGAGCCATTGAACTTTGAACCCTCGTAACGTAAATTCAATGTTTGCGGTGAACGGGTGGTTTATGCTCAGAGGGTTATTAATTTCTCTCCTGTCCCAAGAAGGAGAGGCATATTGATCTAACCAGTTGTCATGATTGTTTTTTGTCCTGCAATATAGGGAGCAGCAAGCCATCCTTAGTGGACCTCTTGGCTTTTCCTGGAAAGGAACGGACAGTCAATATACCACAGGAGATTGGCACTGCGTATATGCCATTTGGAATCCTGCTTCTGGAAGATCACTCTGGAGCAGTAGTGGATGCTATCGGCCTGAAACATAGCAACAACGTACAGATGATCAATTTAGAAATCCTACGAGAATGGTTGGCTGGAAAGGGCAAACAGCCTGTATCTTGGCAAACTCTGACCGATGTAATACATACTATAGGCCTCAGTATACTTGCTAGTGATATCGAAATTGTGAAGTGTACCTAGATGACATGCTCTTTGCTTTGTTACTTCCCCCATAGCTCAGTCACCTCAATCTATTGTGCTTATCTTTTATGTTCAGGTCTCACTTTTGTTATGCACTCTGCGCTTCCTCCCATGGTACCTCCCGTTGCATTGTCCGCACCTTTGTGTTATTTTGTGGTATAAATGGCTTTCGGTGTTGTGCTTTTGTAGCTCCCCAGTGTACCCATTGTAGTCTCGGCTGTCTATAATAATCTTTTTGAGTTTGTTGCCTGCGTGCTCGGTCTACTGGGTCCTTCACAGACAAGGAAACCATTTCTTGCCTGCCACCATTAGAAGCCTAAGAAGGAAGGTAGGTTTTGAGAGCACAGCCAAACCTCATTATAATTATATTATGTTTGTATCAAACAGACCAAAGTTCTGTAATTCACTTGCCGGAAATCAGGATTCACTGGCATAATCACTTCCCATAAAATTATGGCTTTGTAGGTAGGTAGTGGTTCAAGATAGATGTACAGCTAGCTGCAACTGTGGTAATCTCGGCCCCAGACCCAAACCACCCCAGCGCGGATCACTTAATTCCAGTTCCCCGTGCGTGATACTAGATGCGATCCGTACGTGCTGGGGTGGGTTTGGGTCTGGGACCGAGACTACAACAGTTACTGTGGCAGCCCAACATCAAGGTTACGTGCTACAGTTTGCTAATTAAATTCATGGCATTCGTTGCGTGCAATACCATTGCGAGAACTGGTAATTAGATTCATGAGTGGCCAAGCAAGACCCATACGACGTGGATATTGGTCCGGCAGGAAGTACAATCCTTTAGGTACCGGAAACGTGCGCATCTAGAACCATGCAGCCCTGGCCCTAATATACATACCCCAACCCATTGCCCTACTTCCTGCCGTACTTAAGAGTGCTTGGCAAGCGCTATTTACTGAGTGCAATTTCGGGTAGACCAGAGCATCAAGATTTTAACGTGTGTGTGTCTGTCTGTGCGTGACGGAAGTGGGAAGTTCGTGGGGCGGGACTAGATGAACCTCGAACTCCGCGAAGAATGTTCGAGAACATCGGGTGCCCGGGCAATCCACTGGACCAGCTGGGGTTACAAGCGGATGCATGCAATCGGAGAGCAGCAGTCGAAGCGGACGCAATCAGGCGAGCAGCAGCTGAAGCGGCCACGATCGGGGAGCAGCAGTTGAACTGGACGCGATCGGGAGCAGCGGTTGAAGCGGACGCCATCGGGGAGCAGCAGCTCTGCGCGGAGAGCGTAGTGTCCGGCGCTGGAATTACTCACGATAGGCGAACGAGGGGGAAGTATAGCTGAGCGAGCGAAGCGAGCGAAGCGAGCGAAGCTACTTGTTCTATATGATTGTTTTACAGTTATCCGCCGAATTTGTACTTTTTTAGCTATCACATCATCATCATTTACAAAATTTTAATGGTCTATTTTACGTTGTGGTTCTTTTTGCCGCGTGCTTCCCGCGATCGCTAGTGAGTTTGTTTGAAGTCGAGTTTTCAACTGTTTTGTCGCTCTGGAACGATGCCACCGAAGACAGTCAAAAAGAGAGTCATAAAGGATCTGTCAGGAAAGCAGCCTCAAAGTCGTCCACAAAGCCTTGGTTGTACTGGCCACAGATCTCCAGCTCCTAGCCCACTCTGGTGTGCTGGCCATGGCTAGCCCAGCGGCTTTGGGAACACCACATAAAAAAGCCCCCACGAAAAGCAACTGTATTTCCAGCTAGTGTAAAGTCAGGAGCGCATATGATGTTGCCTTGTAGTTTACTTGTCGTGGTAAAGTACAAGCTCGGGGCGCATACGGGACGCATACGGGGCGCGTGCGGCCGCATGGGATTGGGTGAAAAAACCGAAGACCGCTATATAGCCTCCCAGAACCAGGAGCGCATGAGCCGCCGAAGGCGGCGAAGGAGCGTGTAACTTCAGTGCCATGTAAATACAAATTAGTTACGTACTTCCGCGTTTGAAAATAGATCGGTTACGTCATAAGTTTTCTGGGGGCAGTTTTATTGGCGTGCAAGCCTTCAGGGGCGTCCTGACACTCGCTGGTCCCTGCCTGTTTCGCTCTTGCAAACTTCAGCACGGTCATGCTCCGCTTGATAGCGCGTCTCATGGGAGAATCCTTCACCTGGCGCATAGAAAGTTGCGGGGAGATACTTCCTGAAGGCTACAAGCTGAAGTTTCCTTCTAGCACGACCCTTGGATCGGCGTGGAGTTCCTTCTTCAAACCGAACTCGCTTCGCTTGAGGTATATAGCTCACTCTCGATGTCTACGCTTCGCCATTGCGGGTGGCTCTGTCAAAACAATGCTGTACTACTTATAAGCTAAGTACGAGTCACGTGCACTGTATGGCGTCACGCAACGTCTAAATGAGCTTCCGCTTTCCAAATATGGAAGTCATTACTACTACAGATTTGTATTTTCATGGCACTCACGGGTACTCGCGAGTTACACGCTCCTTCGCCGCCTTCGGCGGCTCATGCGCTCCTGCCAGAACCAATCCGCCAAATTTAATTTCCACCAAATTTTCCGGCCATACGGTAATTGCCCATTGCGCTCAGTTTCAAAGGGGGACGTTTTTGTGGGTGCTAGGGTGCTAGCCCATATAGGTGGACAACAGGTGAGCTCAGTACGTGCATAGATTATCTATGGTACGTGTGTAAGGGGTTCACATACCATGAGGTAGGAACCGTAGCGGCTTTGGCCGCTGCAGTTTTCTAGTTTCCTCGACGCGGCATGTAGTTACCTCGACGCAGCATGCAGTCTCATGTTAGTCTCGTTCCCAGTGAAACTAGACTCATCCCTGTTGTATACGCACTATACTGCCGGTTAGCTCGAGGCAGTTTGTCAAACGAGATTAATTTTGAAAGTTTGATATTAAACCGGAATGCCACATCTCTAATACAGAAGGTTTTCATGCAGGCCCTGAGTTGAGCACTACATGTACAGACTCACACTCTACCAGTGCACCACCGCACACACCCACATTGTCATTCTCAGCCGCTTGTAGTACACGGCTGGTACTGAACTGAACAAGGATATACACAAAAAATAGTAACTCATGACAATGTGTGCTCTATACTCCTCCCTACATTTATGTCAGTTCGCATATATAATTATGGGAGAACGGAGCTATGAGCAGGCTATAAGCTAGCTACTTCGATTTGTTTTCTGCAGGTCTACGTTGAACTGGCAATTTGAGTTGACATGATAAACAAACAAGAAATAGCAGCCTAAAGGTGAGCAAAGTGAAGTGACTACAATCTATACATGCAAGTTACATGCAATGCATATGGCTAGGGGGTGACACTCCCATATTCGCTGTAGTCAGAGCTGCGACTGTGCTTATCGGCGAATCTTGACCCCGTATACTAAGGAAAGGCTGCAGTCACTACGCGTATACGTCCATATACTATTGGTGGTCAAGTGGTCAACGGCTGAAATACAGAGTAGTCAAACGGTCAAGAGTCTTTACGATGCGGTCAAGTGGTCAAGCAGCAAAAATGACGGTCAAGATTTCTTGCTCGTCACAGCTCTGACTACGGTGTCAATGGTAGCGTCACCCCCTTGCAATGGGACTGAAGTACTATAGCAGAGTTAAGTTTCCAATTTCCCAATTTCCAATCTTCACTCACAAACAGAAGAACTTGCTATGCTATATATGCTTCTCATCCGAATTGCATTTGTAAACCTAGTGGGCAGTGGCTTAGTCAAGGGTGAGCCTGGCCAGACGTGTAGCTACCTAGCCAATCCTGTATACCATAATTGTCACAAGATCACACAGGTCAGCACGTACATTAGCCTCGAACCCAGGCTTGGAGAGAGTGCCTGGTATCCACTGGTTGCGCATGTGCTTAATTTCCCGACATTCCAGGAATCCTGGATAAGACCGTGCCATCCCTGTGGTGATGTCACGGCACGTCGACGTCTCTGCCATAATGACCTTGTCTGTTACGTCACAACTGGAGCGTGCCAACTTTCGTGACAGCGATATAGAGAAGATTATACTGATGGCGACAACTGCGGAGAGAGTTACCTAGCAATACAGGCAGCTGGGGACAGTTCAGTATAAGCTACAGAATGCACAGCACACAGGGGGAGCCTGGGAACAAGGCTAGTGGAGTGGAACGCAAGGCACTTGTCTTTTGGTGCACACCAGGATGGAAGTCATGGTACAGTATTCACGGGCTAGCAACTTGGGCCTATGAGGTGAAACACAGCAGTATTCATTTGCTGATGAGGTCAATCTTGTGCAGATGAGGGTTGGATGGTGCCAGCTCGACGGCAAAATGTGTGTACATATGGTGTGAACACCTGCAAATGAGGTCAAGTTGTAACAGTGTAAACATCTCATATCAACCTGCAGCATAGCCAGGCAGTGGTGAATACCCCAGACCAGACCAGACCAACCAGACCAACCTGGAAGTAGTAATTATACATGTAGTGTTTCCTCCTGTAGAGAAAATAGTTTACTTTGGATTGTGAAGTAGCCATTGCGGCATTGCCTCGTGCAAGGAAGTCAGAGAACAGTTTAGTCTCACGAGTTGGCTGATTTGCACAGTATTTTGAAGTCATGAAGCATTAGCAAGGTAGCCGCGCGGGTCCAAGTCTGCCGGTAGCAACAACCTCGAATTCGAGGATGACTTGAAGGAGGCAAGCAGGCATTTGTTGGCGTTTTACGTTGCTAGGTAAGTCAGAGAGCTTGGCCAAGCGAGTGTGAGTAATCTATACTACAAAAGCATCGAGTACTAGTTATTCTATTGTCTGTGGGACTCGCCCCCTGCTCTGCTATAAGCTTGACATACGTAAATGCAACGCTAAGTACAAATGCAGTAGCAATACAGGCAGTACCTTTGCTGAAGCTACTTCAGGTCCCACGAAACTCCTCCAGCAGTTGCATGTAAAGTGCTACATGTTATTAGTTGGAAGTTTGTGCAAAGCATCCGAGTCGTTTACTAATAGCTAAGTCGCTCTAGAACTATTTCACTTCCGGTCCGGTCCGGTGCGGTCCGGGTTTTGACCAGGGCCGTATAGACAATGTGTTTTGTCTGGTAGTTTTTGTCTGTGTGTCGATGTCAGATATGTGTTAGGTGTATAGGATCTACTACGTCGACGCGGAGGTTATGCAATTTATCCTCCGCGGGAAAGTTTGGCTGAGGCGAAGCCAAGGCTACACTTTCCCAAGGAGGATAAACTGCATAACCTCCAAGTCGACGTAGTAGATCCGGCTTCTACCACAGACATAACCTCCAAGTCAAGTTAGTAGCTTGATCCAGCTACTAGACAGCTACAACTCTGATTCTCAGCACAGCGTGGCGATCCTTTGATGTACCGTGGAGGATAAATCGGTTATCCTCCGGCCTCCGCTATGATGTCATAGCGGAGGATAACCGATTTATCTTCCGCGGTACATCAAAGGAACGCCCACGCACTGTGGTAGGTGATGTTGATATACACACCCTATGGCAACGTTAAGGCAACTTGAGCATAGCACAATGAGTGAACCACAGGGCACTCTTTGTTTGGTGCACACCAGGGATGGAAATCATTGTACAATATTCATGGGCTACTGCAACATGGGCCTACTGTATGAGGGGTATAACCCAGCAAGTTCATTTGCTGATGAGGTCAAACTCAGTGCCAACTTGTGCAGTAATAATGCATGCGTGAAACACGTGCAGGTGAGGTCCAAACCTGCATTGGTCTGTATATTGGTTGAACGATGAAACCGAGTGGTCTACGGGATTTAACCGTGGAAATGCAAGCGCAAGGGCGTTTATAGGTTTCCAAGGGGATCTGAATCCCATAGGCCCTGAGGGTTTCATCGTTTAAGGTACAGCTCGCAGCCAATCAAACCACTGTGTATATTAGCAACCGAAACAGTTAGCAACCGTTCAGTGAGAAAGACTTCGCTGCAGTATTTCATTGAAGTATAGTGTATAACTCTGTATATATCACTGTCAGAGATCTTTGGTGTTCCTATCAAAACACCTAAAGGGCAAAGTGCACTTTATTGAGTGATTTGCTTCTCAGCTGGGATCCCAAGCTCAAATGGCTGTCTATGGTGGTGGTGGTGGTGGTGGAACGGAAGGGTGGAATGGAATGACCTTTCACCCAGACAGGCTCTAAATAATGCTCATCTTGCACATGCGCAGTGTGTGTCTCGTGTATGTAGCGCAGCTCAGCAAAGCAAAGCAACCCATTTTGCTCTGAGCCTCTGACCATCATTCCGTCACTAATAATTTTACAGAGAATTTTTTTTGCGCCTAGTGAACGTGGACACGCAGCTGGTAAAGGGAACCTTACCCAGTGAAGAGCCAAAAGGCATTCATTGCTGCTGTTCTAGTCGTGAATACCCATTGTTTGAACAAAGCAGTTGTGAGTAGTCATTCCTGATTAAGGAGGATATTGATATTGGGCAAGTGTGAGTGAACCCCTCCTAATGGTGTTGCTGGATGAAACGGACGTTGTACCAAATACACTTCATCATTGGCTACAACTCAATCATGCTCACCCCACAATGCAACACATTCCCCAAGGACGTAGTTACCGTATAGCGAGTTTCTTTCGCGGGAGAAAACTTTCACGAATTTCACGTTTCTGTGGCGATTCGTGAAAGTTTTATCCGTGAAAACCAACATGGATCAGCTGAGTACTAGCTGATGACAGCTTTTTTTCCCAGCACGCTGATTCCGTTTTTGGTCCAGTATGGACGGCTGTACTTCTTTCAAGAATCACAGCTGTCAGGTACTACAGATCTATCCAGCACGGCAAGGGGGACGAATCCTACTCCAAACAGGCGACGTATACGACTACTTCACTCCCAATCAGGTAGCACAAGATGCCAAACATGGTGTGACAGCTCCCGTTCGCTATGGACTCCATCGCATAGCTCTGTGACTCACTTATCTTCTAGCGCTCACGGCGTGCTTACTGTTCTTATTCTCAGACCACTGAGTTACATTCCGATGAGTGCTAGTGGGTGTGACGAACTGGTTACAGCAAATCCACGGAAAACTTCAAGCGATTTGCGAAAGTTTTCTCCAGCGAAAGAAACCCTCTATACGGTACTCTAGTATGTCCACACTAAACACTGTATGTTATCTCCCCATACTCTATAGATGGATCTGCTGAACCCACTGCTCTCCATTGAATGGGATGATGACTACACTACACTCCCAACTGGAATGCAGCATGCGCACGCAGTGTTGGTTGGTGACAAGGTGTACATTGGTGGGGGCATGACCACAGATCCAGAAATGGAGACCAACATCTACGTCTTTGATTACACGAAGAGAAAGCCTAAAGTGACACCCATTTCGACACCGGGGCCAACACGCTGGAGCACACTTGCTACCATTCACTCAAAGCTAGTACTCGCTGGTGGAGCAATACGTCGTACAAGTGCGACAGATAAAGTGTGGGTTTTACGAGATGATGGTTCTGATTGGGACCAATCTGTTCCTCCAATGCTCCAAGCATGTTGGGGGGCCTCCGCTGCCACAATTGGAGACTATCTCACCTTGGCGGGAGGGGTGGAAAGCCGTCCAACCCAACCCCTCGATACGGTTCAAATATACAATGCCAGTTCAAGGCAGTGGGCATTTGCGGAGCCACTGCCAAAAAGCTGTTACTTCATGAAGTCGGTCTTCTACGATGAAGAATGGTACCTGGCTGGAGGAAGGATGCAAGATCACGAAGTCTTCCACACCTCACTGTCCCCAACCTCACCCGATTCTCTCATTGCAAATTTGGAAGGAGGTAAAGACAGAGCTTGGAATAATCTGCCTGAACTCTCTCAGGTATGTTCCAGCCTTTCTGTTTGTCGAGGTCAGCTATTAGCTGTTGGTGGACAAAAGAACACTTTCCCAATTCGAGAGATTCTAGCTTACTCCGCCAAGAACAGAGCCTGGATTATGGTTGAACATCTGCCGGACATCCGTGAAACTGCCTCCACCATTCACCTCCCAACAGAAGAAATACTCCTCATCGGAGGAAATATCACGGATCTCTCAAAGTACCATATCTACTCTCCTAAGATCACCAAGGGAACTATCAAAGGTTAGTGTAAAGAAATCCATTCAATGATCGTTATCACTGATGCCTATACCCAGGCCTCCCCCAGCTTTCTGTATCCTTCTGACTTGGTTTTTCGTAGACAAGGGGTCCACTTTGTTGCTGCAGTTTTTCCCAAGTTTCTAGCTGTTGTATATACAGTAAGGGCCTAAGTTTAATTGCAATTATTGAATTCCGGAAGGTTGTTGGATTTCTATCATATCAAGAAGTTTTGAGCGTATATGTGGTACTACTATCACGTTTGGCCTAGTAGCCTTTGATGTTGGCCCTATACTGGCTGGACACGTGCGTGCCATACAATGTTGGTGTTTGACAATTTCCTTCCCAGATACCATTAGTTTCATGGTTCTCTCACTTACTCGATTAAGTCATCCATTCATCCAGAGACCGATCAACTCTAGGACCATCACCTCCAGCTGCTGAACACTGAATGAATGTGGTAGGAACGCTGCTAGGATGATGAGTCGTGAAAACAACTTGTAAAATACGGGCTTGGTGAGCTACACCAGTTGTTGATCGTTCGAAAACTGGAACATGAAACCCCGGGTGACAACACACAAAAATTTATAACAGGATACTTCAAGATATATATACAAAGCACACAAGCATTGTGACCTTTGACCCTGCCATACTGACGTGCACTAAGCCTTGTTTGTTCTTTATTCCAAACGGCCGAGCGAATGAACATGCTATGGCGGAGAGTGATTAAAGCTAAGTAGAATACCACTTACAAAATTTAGTTACTTGAGTCGAAAAATAGCTAGTAGTTTGTACATCCAGTTTCCTAGTAGAAATCATGTGGTCAAAAGCTGTGAATTCAAGCGAAAGCTAATGCTCGCTACTTCTTGATATGTCGTGCCTGACACGGGCACTCAATAAGTGAGTTCTCGTATTCCACATTCCCAATTCAAACTTGATGTATGCACGTACTACTTGTGCACTCAATACTTTCTTGATTCACTAGAGGCTCGCTCCCTCGATGAACAGTTCAGTCTGACTGCCCTTGCTCACATTGAAATCGTGACTGGAATCAAAGCATTCCATTCCCTTGCCTGCGGTGAAACGGATGCTGATGCTGCAGTTCTTCTACAAGGAGATCTAGATGATTTGACAGGGCAAGGAAGCACAATTAAGCATAGCAGGGTGGCATTCAATGAGTGGGTTATTCGTGACGTTACTCACACATGGAAAGCCCTTGTTAAGGTTTTCAGAGACATGGGCATGCAGAATGTGGCACAGAGCATTGAAGACCTATTCACTGTAAGTAAAGTTGATCTGAGGATCATGAATTCACATCCTGTATAGTAGAGTGCGATATGTTTGTCCTGCTGAGCATTGCAATGTCCACCCATTCTACTTTGTGTCATTCAAGTTCAAAGGTTAAGGAATTTCCAGTAAACATGCATGTCTACGCTCGCACACACTTACACATGCACACACGCACACACACACATGCGCGCACACACACACACACACACACACAAACATGCACATGCACACACACACATGCGCGGCACACACACACACACACACACACACACACACACACACATGCAGATCGGAAAGGATCGAGATTGGACACAACAACTACCAGCACAGAACAAGATTCTGAAACAGCTGAGTGGATTAGGTACGTATGAATACAACTATCTATTGGCACTTGTATTTGAGTTAAGTTGATTGTCTGATTCTATAGAAGTCGAATCTGCCACCCAGACTGAGCAGCTGCCAAGCCTATCGCCAGCCGAACGGCCTGAGGTGCAGCCGAGAGGACTTCGGAACTATCCAGAAGATCGCCCAACTTTCAGTATGTAGCTATACATAATGAATATTAGCAACGACACATTCAGTGCATCATCTTCTGTAGGCTACCTTCGTGGAGTGGACGTCATTGGAGAGACCAGCCTCACAGTCACCAATGAAGCCCAAAGCTTCTGCTGGCAAGGCTACGGGCTGAAGCTCCACATCCCCGAAGGAGCTCTGCCAGAGAATGAAAGTATGTGCACAGTCGACATCCAGGTGAGCATATCTGGGCAGTTTCAGCTACATCCCAGTCACAACCTAGCCAGTGCCGTCTACTGGCTGCACAGCAAGGTGAAGAAGTTCTCAAAGTTCCTTACCCTGGAACTCCAACACTGCTCCAAGCGTAGTCAGATCTCTCGTCTCAGCTTCGTCGAGTGTTCCCTGAAAAAATTGCCGTACAACTTCAAGCCCATGCAAGGAGGCATTTTCTCCAACGAAAGTTCCTATGGCAGTATGGAGCTTGATCACTTCTCTGGGTATGCGCTAGTTCAAGAAAGCAGCCCTGACCAACTGCGGTATTGTGCCAAGTTGTACTACTGGGGGGAGAGGATCAATCGAGGGGTCAGCTTCGTGATCACAAAGAACCTAGAGGCCATTCTGACGGTAAGTGAATTGATCCTGATTATACTGTCTAGCTACTGGCTCAAAACTGATACCATTTTGGTATTCATACAGGAAGCCTCACTCTATCCGAACAAACCAGCTAGTATTGCGGGTGCAGATGAGGAGTTTGAGTTTGATGACGACAGAATCACTCTGACGATACCTATTGAGGGGGTTTCTCCACTTGATGGATGGAAAGTGATCCCTATAAACTCCCCAACAGTAAGCCGGATACTACCTATGTATGATGCCCATTCAAGGTCTTATATCTCCTTTATCCTCTGTCAGTTTGGTGGTACCATCATATAGCGCTGTAGTTATTTTTGAGGTGCAGAATTCTGCCATGACTATATGTGTCTTTTCTTGCCTTGGTTTGCAAAATTAAGCATGTGAATTTAGGTCTGAAAACAAGACTATTCATTGGATGATACACAGGCATGGTTAACAGAACCAAAATTATTTCTGGGAAATGTTCGTGCAGGTCAATCTGTAAATATATAGTACAGTGGAACCGGTCTGACGCGGTCACTTGAGGGCTTGGCCTCATTAGAGAGGTGGCTGGAATACAGATGACCTCAGGGTGGCTGGAATATACGTAGCTGACCTCTATATAGCGGTCGTGTGAAGTTTTATAGTGTGATTGACCTCATTACAAAGATTCTTGTGAAACTGAACAACTTCGATTCAAAGTAAGTTCCATGAAAAAGACAACTAAAGTAACTTAGGACTTTGCAGAAATTAATTATGCGGGATGCCCCTAAGCAGAAATTGTGTTTCCTTAGTACGGGGAACCTGTCTGATGCGGTCACTTGAGGGCCAAATGTGTTGGTTTGGTTGCTGGCCATTGAAGCCGAGCGTACAGAGGTTTTCAAAGATCTTGCAACTGAATTTGTAGAACGGAAGTCACATGACAGCAGTTCTCTGACCAATCAGCGTATAGTAGTCACAAGTTGTCATGCATGCGAGCTACGTACAGTAGATAGACTCACACACCCAGGCAGCGTTTACGACTCATAGTTGAACCGCAGGAAGTTCGACAGCCGCGAAGGAGCGTGTAACTCCGGTTCCGTCCAAATCCTAATTTACTTACATATTTCCGTTTGGAAGTGCGCAATGCACGTCATGCGGTCTTTCACCCACAAAGAAGGCATCTCCAAACGGTGAGGGGTCCCAAATCTACCACGTTTTTGTGGCAAATCGCTTTCACTGTCACCCGTTCGCTTGGCCATTTCACTGCGGCTAGGTCAAAGGCGCTCCGCTGAGTGAGTGTCAAATTTCTCACATTGCTACCACAGCACACATGGGTTTTTATGTCATCATTATGACGCTAGATTGAAGAACAGGTTTCCATATTTGGAAGTTCGCTAGCTAATAATTTGGATTTGGACGGCACTCGGGCATACGCGGTAGTTGCACGCTCCTTCGCGGCTTCGTCGCTCATAAGCTCCTGAAATAGCTGATCACTGCCAAGTAAGCTTGTTGCTACTTGTTTGAAGCCATTCTGTGTGGCTACACATCGGGGCTTACCAGCAATTCGAAACAGTGCCGATTTCATACTTCATACCCGCAGCCCTGACAAGTCAGCTAATTGTTATTTGAAGATGAAACTGGAGTCCATTTACTGCCTGTGGTCGAGAGAAAGCTTCATACTTGACCGCCCTTGTGAACGTCATGGCTAACTCGCGAGCTAGTATCGCCCCTTGCTGCCTTTCCTAAATTGTGATGTAAGTGGAAAGGCGTGACTACTTATTACTACTCAATGGGCAGGAACTTACCCTCAAGTTGAAGTTCAATCACCGTGAAAGTGCATTGTTTGTATCAGGCCACTACACGAGATAATTGGGCCAGTTATCTGGCTTCCCGTGTGCAATGAGTTAAGTATTGTAAAAATGATTGATTGTTTCATTTTTGCATTTTCAATTTGGCACTTTCTGTAGTGTTATATAAACGTTAATCGCACATGTGCACTCGCTGGCCGTTATTGGCAGTGTGTTATAGCGTGCAATAGCGTGCTTGGGGTGGAGCAACGTGACTGCATTACGCAGGTGACCGCTATAGAACAACAGTAAAGTATGGAGACTGTGGGCTCAAATTTCGGGACTTTCCCAAGCTGACCGCAAAGCGGAGGTGACCGCGTTATTCAGGTGACCGCTAAGGCAGGTTTCACTGTATACGGTAATGTGCTTTCAATGTCACACTTGCATCCCCTTTATTTGGTGACAGATTGATAAGAGACAGGTGGATGAGGGCAAACAGGTCCCCTCTTGTGAAGTCTCCATTGCATGGATGAAAGATGAACCAGCAACAACAAAGGACAAGTTCCACTATCGTGTGGACCTAGAGGGTGCCAAAGGCCACAAGTTTCTGACCATACAGTCTGACCCTGCAGCAGCTGAGGATGTGCACCACAAAGGCAAGAGTTTAGACATGTGCTGCATGTGGCATTGACTGTAGTATTTTACTACTACCTTCATCACAACAGCAGCGGCATTCAGAGAGTATTAACCCAACGAACAGCCTGAGAATAAAAATGATCCCTTGTCATTAAGGAAGAACTGTTCTAGATGATAATGTTTCTCAACATGCACGCTGACCTGAAGAGACTGTATTAGCCAGACTGCTGTCATGGAGATGAGACTGAGTCATTACCGGACACTGTTAATGTTTCTTTAGGTTCTGGAATTCCAACACCGAGTGGTTCCGCTACAGCTCCCGTAGCAACTCCCATTGAGAAACCAGGTATGTCACCATGAATATACATGTATTCCCGACTCATTTCCAGTCATTCATGATGATTATAGAAGTTTCTTGTGCTTAGATTATTATGTTTATGTGTTATAATTATAGGAAACTACATTGTAAAGCAAGGAACAGGGGAAATGGGACGGAAATGAGGAAATGATAATGAAATTAGTGGACAAATTACAACTAGCACTCTCTGTTTGAGGTCATGAGACCATCTATATCACATCCTCGGCATATTGATCTAACCAGTTGTCATGATTCTTTTGTTCTGTGATATAGGGAGCAGCAAGCCATCCTTAGTGGACATCCTGGCTTTAACTGGAAAGGAACGTAAAATCAATATACCACAGGAGATTGGCACTATGAATGTGCCATTTGGGATCCTGCTTCTCGAAGATCACTCTGGAGCAGTAGTGGATGCTATCGGCCTAAAACATAGCAACAACGTGCAGATGATCAATTTTGAAATCCTACGAGAATGGTTGGCTGGAAAGGGCAAAAAGCCTGTATCTTGGCAAACTCTGACCGATGTAATACGTACTATAGGCCTCAGTATACTTGCTAGTGATATCGAAATTGTGAAGTGTACCTAGATGACATGCTCTTTGCTTTGTTACTTCCTATTGTGCTTATCTTTTATGTTGAATTGATTTTTTGCTCTGACAATTATGAAGTTGGTTGCCATGGTCACAATTATTCAAGACAAGCCAACCCTATGACAAGGAAACCTCATCCTTGCCTGCATGCCACCACCATTAGAAGCCTAAGAAGGAAGGTGAGCACAACCAAAACCTTAATAATTATGTTTGTATCAAAATTGATGAAATTTCACACCCCCTTGAGACTTTTCAGGCTAAGTGTCCTTGTATAAACATTTGTACAGGAAGTGCAAATACTATGCGCGATGTTTTTGTGGTGAGCTTGCCTGATGTGAGTATAGCTGTCACAGCTAGGGGACACACTCGGGTATAGCCAGCTATACTATCCTATGAGTACCATATATATGATACTGTGCAAGTCTGGTATAATGACAATCCTTTTACGTAGGATTACTTTTTAATGAGCATTGTACTGAAATGTGGTATATATTTAATATTGGATCAGCTACATGTAGCTATTGGTATAGGCAGTTGTTTGTTGTCCAATATCGGTTTGGCTAAATTCAGTAGCTGAGTTGGTGCAACACTAGTCACACTTCTAAGTAACTTTACCTCTAAGTGTACTAATATGTGCTACTGGAATTCTGGTACACCACCCACATAGCTATACATTAAGTTTCAACCAAAATTACATGTAAATTGCAGCAGGTTTTAATCCTAGTGGTGTTAAAATCACGTTTGTGCAGCAGGTTTCTTTCCTATAGTGCTGTTGTGGGAGTACATATCAACGCCCATGACACCCATGCCACGTAGCTAGTGCTGTTAAAATCACATAATGCATGCAGGCAGCAGGTTTCCAATTCCTAGTGCTGTGAAAATGTTAATGCAGCAGGTTTCTTTCCTATGCTGATATAAGATCACATATAATGCAGCAGGCTTCTTTTCTATTATGCTGTTAAGATCACATAATGCAGCAGGTTTCTTTCCTGGCCCTTTCAGCCAAAGGCTGATCTCCCAAGGGATACGTAGAAGGGTAAACAAAGCACTTCACCAGTGAAGCAACAGGTGGGATTCGAACCAGGGACTTTTGGTCCACAGTCAAATGCTTTAACTATTTGGCCACAAGTCGCTCTTAGCATCTTATCAGCATAGGAATGAAACCAGATGCATTAATATATTTCACAATAATATAAGGTAATATCAAGGGCGTATCGGGCTCCCACCGATTCCTTCAACAGTGCTGTGAAAATTAATGCAGCAGGCTTCTTTCCTCCTGTGCTGCAGGTATCTTCTGATAAGATCACATAAATTCAGTGACATAATGCAGCAGTTTTTTAGTGCTGTGAAATTAATGCAGCAGGTTTCTTTCCTCCAATGCTGTTAGCTAAGTAAGTAATAATCAGTGTGTTTCTTTCCTAGTGCTTACGCCCACTAAGGCAAATACATTACAATGAGGGCCTGGCCATGGAGATGAGGCTATATAAACTGCAACTGAGGCAACACAACTTAGGCTGAATCAACCCTATAGAGTTTTTTTTGTTGTTGTTGCAGTGACATAAGTATATATACGTACATGTACCTGCGCCTGACCATCAAAGTCAGCAGTTGGATATAAAGGAATTGATTCAATCTAGTGAACAGTCGGAAAACATGAATACCAAGCAAGAACAGTTGACAGCCATGATAGAACTGTTGCAGGAATCGGTGGGAGCCCAGAAGCCTTGCAGAAGGCAGCCTTGGCCAAGGGAAGAGAAAGAGAAACGTTAACCATGCTAAAGGATGGGAGTGAACAGAGTGATCCCAAGCATGAGCGAGTGGAGGAACAGGTGAAGTAACTGTTGGTGGCCTACATCGAACAGCGCCTACGGCACCAGCCCGACATGAGCAAGCTAGAGAAAGAGGTTGAGGAGTTGGAAGTCGAATCAGCCAGAATGGGAAAAAGTGAAAAACAGAGGCATCCAAGTTTTGCTATCTAGCGTTTTTTTTTGGTGTTTTTTGGTGCAAAAGTAGCTATTCATGATTATGAAGTTTCTCCAATTCCAACCATGCAATGTTCATCAAAAATTCTTCAAGAATTTTTGATGAACATTGCATGGTTGAAATTGGAGAAACTTCATAATCATGAATACTACTAGCCAACCGAGAATTTCCTTGAAAGAATACAAAAGTAGCTAGTTAGTGTCATTTACAGAACAACATTAGCAGTTATGTTTACACATAATTATGTCATCTATTGCCAACAAAATTCTTTCATTAGATGTAAAAGGCGCTGATGTATTCATTATGTGGTCTAGGTTGTTTGGAGGGAATTTTGGTGAACTATAACCACGCACATTCAACCACCACTGCATGTTTCTGCATGAAATGTATTGCACAAACTAATGTCTGCCCAATGTCACAGGCATCCCCATACCATTTTGATCCCCCTCAGAATGTATGATTTTGGTGCATGCCCCCTGCAAATACCCCCCGGGTAAATTATGTGACATCCCCGATGGGGAAAAGGATCCCACTGTGCTAGCACAAAGTGTATAAAAGTAACATGGAACTTGAAAAAGTTTGGCTTTGCATTATAGTCCTTTCTTTCTGCAATTGTTGCATGCAGTTCTGGGATACAGAGTCTTCTTCACTGCCTATCCAGTATCCTCATACATCTGTAGTCGAACTAGTTTGATAGCCTCATTACTGGGCAGTAATTTGCTGCCGCAGTACAAAGAGCGTTCATGCATGAGAGAGGAGGCTGTAGTTCCCACCAATGTTTTATGGATTCAGGCTTCCAAAACACATGCAGTAGCTATAGCTAAATAGATAGTGGCAAATGTGCAGAAGTTTGTAATGGCCGATTGCTTAGATACTATTGTATGCTCAGCTTGAAGTATACCATTAGCAGCTGTCTCATTTCAGTGATTAGTGTGGTATACAGAGCACATGATTAACATTAACAGTTACAGAATGTAACATTGTATAGTAGTGTTAGCTGTGCCATTGCAAATCTGGTTTAGGATCCTCTAGAAAATATTAATTGTTCTGGATCACATGCAGGAGAAACTAACTGTAGATACAGGACTCGACAGGCACTGTCATCGTCAAAGTTGCATGTGATCGCACCGTCCACACGCCGTTCGAGTCCGTTGTGGGACTACTTCACTTCTGGGTATTACATGGGGTTGAAAAGATGTGTTTTGCAATATTCATAAATTCACCCTGAAACTCGACCATGAATATCATTAGCTCATGAGTGGTGTTGTTATCCAAATTGGAATCAATTAGCTATATGTCAGAATTAATATTCCAACATAATTCTCTAATGCATTTGAACGCCTATTATTATGTCAATGCATACGATGACCTTTTGCATGTAGCTAATTTCTGCCATTGAAATTAATTTTAAGAAGTGATATCTAATAATGTTCATGTTTTGTAGGGAGTGCTAGCTATCTACCTATGCCCAATCTGAAAGAGTTCAGTGCCTATATCAACCTCGTGTTTCCTGGTGGAGCTCTATTCCTTGTGCGCAATGATGCAGAGTTCAAAGGGTTGTCCATGCATGGAACTGACATGCACATTTCTGAAGGCCAACCATTGTCATGCATGTGAATCGGTGGAGTCAGTATGATCGGTTGGACCAGAACCAGTGATGGGGATGAAGTATGGATGTTTTCTCCAAGTACTCAGCTAGATGAAGATGGGACTTGGATGCAATCCAACACATTGCGATTTGTCTGGTTGCCAAACACAAATGGCACTGACATCGACAACTGACTCCACTGCAGTATCAGCACACCACTCGATGATGGTGAAACACTGAAAGACCTTTAGCTACACAGCTGTTGAGGCTTTCATGCCCGATAATTTGGTTGTCTTGCTACAACGGCTTCGTGCGTAATGGGAGCAGCCTACCAGCAGATCGTTAGTAGCTACAAAGATCTGGTCATGTCGGAGTACCATTTCTGTTCGGCCAACCAGGATCCTGCAAGACAGAAGCCATCCTGTGTGGCCTTGCACTGCTTGGTGTGCATAACACACACCAGTTATGAACAGCCATGGAGACTACACCGTTGTACCCCTTTGTTACACTGAAACGCACCAGAATCCCGATCGCAGTTGATGACATAAGCGAAAAGACCCAGGATACCTGGGAAGAGCTCATTATTGATGCTATAGCTGACAATACTGCGAGGAGATCAAGATCCTACAGTGTGGAGAGCTTCCCGCTAACTGGCGGTTCCCCAGCGGAAAGGAAGGGCATTCACTCGCTGCATTTCGATCCCATTTGTCGAACATAAAGATGAACCAAATGCACCACAACTCTACAGCACCCTAAAGAGAGCTAGCTGGCTTGTAGAAATGCATCAGCCTATGTAGGAGAGCTGATTCGATGGTGTAGCTACAGAGTTCAACACTGATATTGATGATGCACAGATGTCATTGCAGGGTGATCTGTTCAGAACCAATATTCTGCAATCTATCAGAATGCCCATGCATAATGATGACGATCTTCATGCACTTTTTCCTCAAGGTAGGCTGCATGCCATTGTTTTATCAGTGTATACTGACCATGGCATAGTAATTATTGCAACCATGCAAACTTTCCAAAGCTTGCAGATCTCTGTGACGTCTCTGACGATAATCTATACATGTTGGCATTTTGTATCCAGTGATATGGCACCACTGGCTATGGCAAGCTCTCCCCACTCCACTACTCACCTTTCAAATCCTGGAGATGTTGTGACTACGCCTTGATCTCTATGCTGGCTGAGAATGTTGCCAAGAATGAGGTCTGTACAAGACATTAATGATTCATACACTAAAGGATATGAAATTGCTTCCTACATCTATTAAGAGGCCATGTAGTTGTGCTGAGGATTAGCGGAGGAAGCCCTCATTCTAAGTTTTATTATTTGAAGCACATTCAGGGACTATCCTACAAGGTTACATGCCTTAGGGGTTTCGAAGATGCAGTAGCTAGTATCTACAAGTTCATGGCAATTGACATTCTTTGAATGCTTACAAAATTCCTGTGCAGAGTGATCCTTTTCTGAGATCCTTTAACATGATTATAATTTGTTTTCCTATCATTCTTTGCAGCTGCTCGCTGCTGACATTTCAACAAAGTGTCATGCACCTTAAATTGTGTATGGCTGTCTGGATGACCAAGTTGATGGCTTTGCTGCCAGGCACATAGCTCAGTGCTAGTGGAAGCAGCATTGAATGCTAGTCCACAGTGCCGAAAATCTCAACAAAAGTTTCTCCACCCAGACAGTACGGACACTAAGATCTGCAAGGCAAGAAAGGGACAGGGTGGTAGCTAATACAGCTGGACAACACTGCCACATCATTGCCCAGTCAGACATTACTTCACAAGTCCTCACAAGCATTCGCCAAGTTGTAGCGAAAAAAAATTTGTGGAAAGTTATTCAACACTGCATATCTATTCCTTTACACTTGCATTAGCAATGGCAGAAAAAATGAGGATGCAGAAGGGTCTGCATGGTCAAGTTGGCAGTCAGCAGACCTACTCAACTACATTGTGACATGATCAAGTCGAACTTCCTCTCTCTATGCCCGAACCCACACTGGGTGGAGGTAGCAGTACGGTCACTACAGCAGAGCAAGTGAACTCACCTCCATCCAAACGTCAGCGAGTAGCTATAGCTAGCGCTAACGATTAACTGTGGCCAAGGACTTGAACCATGAAGAAAATATAATCCAGTACATATCTCAAGCACAAATAGTTATTCGGAATGGCTTATACATTCTGCAAACTGTTAACTATGCCAATGGAAAATGTTATGCCAATGGAAAATGTTATGCCAATGGAAAATGTTATGCCAATGTTGCTCAATTAACTAGCTACATGATGGGGCTGTTATGGATTGTCATAATGGAACTTCCAAGAAGCAGTAGCTAACCACCTTAGCCTGCGAAGCAAAAAGTCCCTCCTCATATCCCTTCGACAGTAGAACCATGGACTCGACGGGCGTGCGGACGGTGTGGATACGGTGCCCATCTAGTCCGTATCTTCAGGTGGTTTCTCCTGTGCAAATTAATGTCTGCCCAATGTCATAGGATGTCACAGACATCCCCATACCATTTTGATCCCCCTCAGAGGTGGAACCCCATTTATGAATGTGTGATGAGTTTGGCAATGGCTCTGCATTAATGTCCTTTCACAGCTCCAAGACATGCTTTGTTTCTTTATTTCTGCAATTTTGCATGCAGTTCTGGGATACAATCTCCTTCCCTGCTTATCCACATACGTCTGTAGTCAAACTAAGCCATAGCCTCATTACTGGGCAGTATAATATTATAATTGTTGCTGAAGTACATGCAAAAAGCGTTCATTAACGAGAGAGGAGGCTGTAAATCCTACAATTTTATTTACAGATTCAGGCATCCAAAATGCAGTAGCTATAGCTACCTCCATAAAATAATGGTGGCAAATATGCAGATGTTTGTAACGGCCAATTGCTTAGCCCTTGGAGATACTGGATATACTCAGCTTGAAGTATACCATTAGCAGCTGTCTCATTTCAGTGATTTTAGCATGGTTTTACAGATCGAGCCCAGTCATGATTAAACATAATGTCATTGCAAATCTCATTTAGGATCCTCTAGAAAAGCACCATGTTTGCAAACTAAGTTTGAGAGAAGAAAAGAAAAACTGTAGCTCATCTTGTTGGTACAGGAGATCATGAAAAGGATCTAGCTCTGGAGGCTACATCTAAGTCAGTAGCAAAGCAATACCACAAAGATTCCCACATTCAGCTGATCCATCTTGTTACTGGACTGGTGATTTTTTTTCTTCGGCTTCCTGCAAAGTGTTGACTTTCAGAGCTATAATATTATTATACCCATCATTGACCACAGTGAAGAAAACAGCTTCTACATCGATATCCACACAAAAATGCTATCAGCTAGTGTGATGCTTTCTCTGAAGGCTTAGACTTTCAGTGGTTCCCATTACCCATCACTGACCAGAATGCAGCTTCCTGCTTCACTAGGACTGCTCTCAATCCATATAATTATGAAATTTGCCCCCTTGCTGAAGGACTGATCGGATCATGATCGCTGAAAATGTACATTTCCTTTCTCTCAAGTTGAGGCAAGCATGAGGCTCTGCCAGGGATTACTGTGGCTTGCTCATAGTGCACAAGTACAGAGTACTAGTGCACGCAAGCATGTTTTGATCAATTATAATTATTCCAGTTTTGTACTTCAAGGAATTCATCACCTGTGAAAAGGATGTCTGGGTCATGCATTACACGGACTAGTAACATTGGAACACTTTCAACTTTCAACCAGTTGCATGCAATCTGCTGGTGTTTCATTCACTCAATGTCATTTTCATAGGTGCAACGTATTATCATTTTCAAATCAGTCCGACAAGAAGAAATTGTACTGTTACAATACAATCTAGTAGAAGCAATCTTTCAAGTTGTGCACTCAAACCATAGAACCAAATTTTGCACTCAAAACAACTAATAATTTATAGCAGCAAAACTAATCAACACAGCATCCTAAATTTAACTGTTAATGCATGTTTTAGCCAGTTATCGCACAATCATCATGGTTTCACTTCGTCATCTGGGTGACAAGTTTCTCAACTGCCTCCCGTAGTGAAGCAACCTCACCAGCCAGATGTTCAGTCTGTTCCTCCATCTTCTTCACCTGCTCCTCTGACTTCTTCACCTGCTCTTCCGCCATTTTTGCCTGCTCCTGTAGTTGGTTAATTTCATAACATGTGAAGCACTGAGCAAACATTCAGTCTTACAGTACAGAGTGAAGTTCATTGTAATGCTCTAGCTGCAGAGATGAAAACACGACCAGTGTAAACTTCATACCCTCAGGAAGAGTGGAATACAGGCAGTGGAATACGGCCCCATATTTCCACTGTAGCTCTCCATACATTATCAATGGAGCAAGTCTACAGCTGTGGGAATATTTCAGTAAAAGCTCTTTCGATCCCCACTTTATAGACTCAAAGATGTGCACAAAATTGTAGGATCACCCTGCAACTAGTAGACAACAGTAGCACATCACATTCTCAATCTATAAGGTCAGGTCTGCTCTCATCGTGTCTGTAGCTACACATAATTATTATGTTCTATTATTATACTTCTCAGTGTTATTATAGTCCAATATACTGTGCATACCTCAGAAAGCTGTCTGACTGCCTCTTGGAAATGGTCACTCTGCTTTTCACTGTGTTTCTTCAGCTTGGCTTCCAACTGCTGCAGCTGCTTTTCTAGGGAATCCTGAATGAGGTTGGCAGTGCACCATCTATAAATGTCACTTTCTTTAAATCACTAGTTTGTTAAAGCTACTTGACTGATGAAATTTGGTATACATGGAGTGTCATGCCCAATAGATTTATCAGACCAATCAGAGGACTATATTCAGCACCTAGATGGCAAGGGGAAAGTCCCTAAATTGTTGATTACACTGCTACGTATTCATAAACATGAATCTCACTCCATACACACACAATGGAACTAACTCAGACCAGCCACAGAACTGAGTGTTGAAATACGGATGTCTAATTCCTATTTGACAATCCAAACTATACTGATAGTACTGATAGTTCCATGCTCCTTGCTGATCACAACACGACCACTGAAGTACCTGTGGTTTGATAGCATCAGAGATATTCCTTCCTGAGGTGCTGAACTCATCTGTGATGAACAACTTTGAATACCACTTGGCAACCCTCTTCTGAGCCTTTCCAAACTCGGCATCTTCAGCAAACTCTTTGTCAGTGGCCCCTCTTTTACACCATTGAGGAAGAAGGGTGGCTGGCACATTGGGATAAAATGTCTTTGACTGCTTAATTACAAATCGATGGCGAAGATGTAGAGATTCCAGCAGCTCCTCGAAGCTCAAGACAAGGTCAATCTGAAATAGTGAGCAAGTAGTATAGTGAATGAATGCCGAGTAGCTTGTGGCAAGAGTTTGCAAGCCCCTGCTAATTGCCGAGTGCCTTAGCACAAAGCTGTCTGCATAGGCCAAGATATCAGCTAGGGTTTGTATGTGTATACCATATACCGATACCGGGAGTTTTAATTTGGCTATTTGGTGATTTGGAAGCCAATCGCCAATTAAAAATATCACCAATATTGGCTGGCCAGCTAGATCGACTGTCGGCGTGCGTGGGAGGCATGTTCACCTGCGGAGAAGCGCCTACTACTTCACAGACGGTGCACTGAACTAAAAGCGTAGACAGACTAAAGACTGCTGAACATGCGGTCATGGCTGACTGTGTACCTGTCCTGGGTCGTGCATCACTGCCACAGTGTAGGCATTGCTGACCTCCCGGATAGCTGTTCGCCAATCGTGGGCCTCCAGATGCTGCTGAAAATATGATGGCCATGACACTACTCTGCTGCTCTACATTTTGTGCCGTCTTCGTTGTGCTTCTCGATCTCATGAATCGAAGTCACGACCCACTCGTGGCACGCATAGTTACATCATACTTTTCTGTCGCGATCACCAAATTTTTAAATTCGCCAAATTTTATACCGAGCCATTTCATGCCATTTCACTAAATTTAATGGACGCCAAAATTTCTCAGTATATGGTATATGGCAATGCTTAGGAATGCAATTACTGGTTAACACATATACGCCTGGTCTATGTAAGTGTTTCAGCGATGGACATTATGGCTGGGTTGGTGGAGCCAGTGCGACACAGTCAGTCGCTCTAACTCTTCATAGCCAGAGACAGTGAGTTAACTATGCCATGCACTTGGAGAAGCATGCACTATACTTCAGCAAACTCTTTCAATGTAGCCGTGGCCATCTTAGCTTCTGACTACACATGGCTGGCCTATAAACACCATGAGGCAATTTTTGTCTCGGCACCGAAGTGCCGAGACACAGTGCTGGATGCGTAGGTACGTACGTACGTGCGTACGTACGTACGTGCGTACGTACGTACGTGGTACGTCGCTTTTCGCAATGCGCCCACGCAAGTGCTGCATGCATGCTCTACACCCTTAATAGGGTGTCAAACGTATTTATAGCCTGCAAGTAGATCTTCAAAATTGATTATGGGTTTGAATGGCTGCTTATGAATCCTCTTACCAAGACTGCTGCTACGTAGCTCTAATACTTAATTCAGGACAATGAATACTCACCGGCCCATCCAGTGTGCTGCACTCAGCCATCCCAAGTGCATACTAAAGCTCACTCAGCTCTAGCTAGCTAGCTATAAGCCTATAGATAAGTGCTGAGAGAATTGGCCAAGGTGTTGACTAAACATCAAGCCCAGACACGACCATACTGCTTTCACCCTTTGGGTGAACATTCCTGACCCACCCCTTGCTCACACAGAACCTCCAAGGATATTGACGCTCACTTGAGCTGAAAGTCTCGTAGCTAACAGGTTTTGCAGTCATAATAAAGGGTTAAGCAGCTGCCATGTCCTCTGCATGATTCTAGCTGATACCAAGTCGTGCCGAGACACATCAAGTCTTTTAAAGACTCACTTGTTACAACTTATATTATTTGCATGCGCAATGGATTTCTGTGCATATGCATATTCTAAGTAAATATTAATTCATACCTGTAATGCAATTCTGTTCTCACTAGCACTTCTCTGAAGATGGTCAACATCACCAACAGCCAGACCGACCTACAGTGTATGCATATAGTGATACCAGGATGTGTACATGTATATGCAGTACCGTAGATCGGGAAATTTTCGCGCGTTGTTTTATTTTCATTGCTTGAGCACACTGACGAAAATTAAACCGCGCAAAAATTTCATTCATGTGATACGCGTGGGACCGGATACCATGTCGCCATTGGAGAGGAGCTGGAGTGTCAGCGCGAGCGAAGTTATGCAGCAGACACCCATGCTGTATCACTGATATGCCATCGTCTACTTACCTCAGAAGATTTCACCTGTCTGTCTCGGTCCACGGTTTCAACTGCCTTCAGAAGTTTGTTTCTGCGATAGTGCGCTTGGGCTGGTATAGAAGAGCTCAGTGATTTTCCAGGATCGGAAACACCATCGACAGGCTTCTGGTAGCGCAGCAGAGCCATACTTGTACTTCAATTCAACACTCGAATGAAAACTCATGCGTGAAGTCGGAATCGTTCATTTGACATTTTTTTTTGCGTCGTTATGCAGTATTGACCATGGCAAAAATTTCCTGATCTACGGTATGTAAATGCCTGCATTGCTAAATCAATCACAAGGGACAAAATGTGCAGATGATTGGGAGTCCAAGGTCCAAGGTGCAAGAATTAATGCACACTCAGCACCCACAAAAGCATTGTCCTTTATGCATGTGTTTATACAGTACCCATATGCCATATGCATGGTGGATATAGCAACCCACAAGAACTACAAGCAGATAGAAAGATGTGTCTTGCTAACTTCACATCAAGTCACCCAGAGATGCTTCAGCTTAGCTGAAATATATACCAAGAAATTTTAATAGTAGTTGCAACATTAAATGCTCTATCTCCATTACTGGAAGAATACTCATTCACACGTACCTTGCTATTAGCCTCGTTCCCAGGCCTCCACACCAAGCTTTTGTCGCTTGCAGTATGAAAAGCGCGCGGAGAAGGCCTAGAAGGGTTTTGCACATGATGCGTGCCGTGCCGCCACTGACATCACGGATTCCGTTAATACATACTCACAACTTGGAAGCGCTTTGTAATGTTCACTCCGGGCAGTGAGCCATCATTCTGAAAATACAACACTTACAGCTCAGCACTACTTCGAAGGTAAGATTTCTAGCTTGGATAAGTCGGTGTGGCTCTCTTCTGACCGTTGACCTGACAGTGTCTTCTTACGCGATGATGATCGTACTAGTACTGTAGTGGTCTTGGATTTATGACGGTCGCGGCACGTATCACGTGCAAAACCCCTCCAGGCCTTCTCCGCGCTTTTCGTACTGCAAGCAACAAAAGCTGGGCGTGGAGGCTTGGGAATGAGGCTACCTTGTTATCTGCGATGCTGCAGTTTGCGATTCCTTAGCACACAACCATACTATCCTACACACAACTATCTATATTATACTTAGGCTACAGTATTTGTGGGAAATAACGGGTCATATATCCTGCGGCCAGCCGTGCGTGCATACTGTGAGTGATCGTGTGCACGAGAAAGTGAAGAGCTAGCTTTGTTAGTCTAGCCGAAGACTTGCTTTACCGCTACCTCAGTCAAGTATCACGGATGCCTCTGCCACTGATTGGTGAGTGTCTACACATATTATCTATGTCTACACAGCTTAGACTATAGCCTAAGTCATAATAATTATAAGTAACCTGAGGCTGTATCCCTGCCCAGCGGGATGTACGTAAGACCAGTTACACCTCTTGGGAAAGGTCAGTGCTTTCGTTATGCCTTGGAAGTGCCTCGGGCTTCGCCCTTGGCACTTCCTCGGCTCCACTCAAGCACTGACCTTTCCCGAGGGATATAACGAGTCTAATTAAATCCCACTGGGCAGGGATATAACCTATACATAGACTACCATCTAACACATAACCTGGCACAACAGTTCCAGTACTTTTAGCAACTCACCAGCAAGTTGCTCAGCAGAACTGGCATCAGGACAAGGAAGATGATCCAGAGAAAGAATGATACAGGTGGGAAGGCTATCTCATCCTCACCCTCCTGCTGATGGTATAGCTCATCATAATCCAGTTCTCCGATGGTCATGGCCATCACCTTCACAATGGCTCGTCCAGGGTGGGAGAAGGCAGTACGCTGGAGGATGGGTGCCAGTAGTAAAAATAGTCGGGTAAGCATACCTTCATAGATGCATGGCTTCAGAGCTACTGTTTTGGTAACATCAGTCAGAGTACAACATATTGGTCTTGATCTGCATGCTGCTTCATTGCAGATAGCTTACAAATTGGTGTAGTTTTCACAAGTGGATGGTTCAGAAAAATATCATGTATATAGCTAACTTGTGAGGCTGGAGGCCAAGTGGTTAAAGCATTTGACTGCATGATTGCTGGTTTGAATACCATGGCATAGGAAGTTCTTTAATTGTCTCCCCCCAAAAATCTACCCAGCTCTACCACCCCCCCAAAAATGAGTAGGTGTATTCTGGAAGTTGTTTTATGTAACTTGAAATAGTATACACAGCGTCCTTTGGAGGGGATGTCAAACCGTTGCCCTGGGGAGCTGGTTAGTATTATTAATATATACACACCATTAATTTCACTTACCGTCTCGTCAGGTTCAAACAACAGCATGTAAAATGCCAGAGCAAAGGCGATCACCAGCAGCAGAGCCAGAAAGGCAATCTTCAGGAAGGAGGTCAGGATGTTCACAAACATTAGAACATAGACTCCCGTCACAGGCCATTTCTGGAGAAAGGTTATCAGTCCAACCCATCCTAGAAATACAGCCACCACTCCAATTTGCCACTGCCAGCTGTAAACACACAGACACGGGGTGGCAAATACAAATGTGAATGTTATGGAGAGCAGATAAAGTGGGATCTCCAGCCAGTTGACCCAGTCCAGCAGGTACTCAAGTGGCTGCCTGCAGAGTTGGAATATCTCTGTTGCCAGCCGCAGCAATGCAGTCAGAATGGTGATTGCAGCACCAACATAGAGGAATCGGTACTCATGAATTGATAAACCTAGATGGAATGAACAAAGCTAATAAAATAATCACAACGAACTAAATGCTCTGTAACAGCCCCACCTTCACAATCCTCTGGTGCTGTCCTATTGAATGATCCACTCGTAACATTAACACCTGCAAGGTATGGAAAATGTTCATCACCATAGCAATGCAATGGGTTAGCCTCGTTGCCAGGACATTCCCAGTGCCAGTATTTGGTTGCTTGCAGTACGCAAAACCGGCCGTGTTTGCATACTGCAAGCGATCAAATACTGGTGCAGGGAATGGCCTGGGAACGAGGCTAGAATGGGTATAAGTGCTAAAATTCATCACAATAGCAGTGCAATGGGTACGTGCTAACATGTTCTCTCCAAAGGGCTGAGGACCACCAGAGCAAACGCTGTCAGAAATGTCAGAAAGACAAGGTAGATGAAGAGATTCCCAAAGAAGATGTATCGGCCAAATGTGGTCCACTTGTAATCAATGAGGCTGATCACCAATGGGTGCTTCAAGAGGTTTGAGCGGCCATGCTTCACCTGCGATCAACAATATGGAGGATTGATACCTTTGGCGGCCCAATGTGCTCCTATTGCACTCAGGCAGGTTGCCTGAGGTGATTATAGGTGCATCCCGAGGATCTCTCTCTGCTTAGACTATGGGTTATATTGTCTTTCAGTTTCCCTGTATCTAAATTTTGATGAGGTATGTAGACCTCATTAAGTTAAAGCACATTACCATAGTGTACATATCAAGCGCCCACCCCCCTCTTCACACGAAAGTTACTGCAAAGGGTCCAAAAGCAGAGTAGTAAGGGCCCACCCATCACAAAAGTTTTGAGCAGCATTGCATAACCTTTGGGCGAGGTTGTGCATTCAAAAAGGCCGATTTAGAGTGAGGTATGAACTACAGCGTGCATTCTCTGTCGAGCATTTCTTCTCAAGGACTTCGCAAAACGCGCGATCAATTTCCTTGCATGAAAAATGGACTTATGTATTCATAGCTGGTCATTGATATTCACAGCTTACCGCAGCGCTTGTTGTACAGTGCTGAATGGGTGGGCGGATACTACATGCCTAAGTAGTCTGAGTATGCATCTAGCGCCCACCCCCCTGTTCAGCAGCGTTCTAATGTCTCCAAACCCTGGGCGCTTAATAGATACTCTACGGTATGCATACAATAATCTAATATTCAAAAACATTCTCCATGCAATGTAAGTTACTAAATATCCCCGACAACGCACTACATTTATGTACTGTGTTCTTGCTCACCTCACATCTCTAAGTCAACTAGGGGCAAAAAAATTTTCCCCAAAAATTCTAGGGGATTTAGTGATGGCCTGTCACATTCCATGCACCTCACAAAAAACCTAAGAAACAAGGGGAAATGCCATTAACCAGCCTCAGTCCCACCCCATTTATTAAAAAAATGTTGAATTTAGGGATGGGATGGGACTGAGGCTGGTTAATGGCATTTCCCCTTGTTTCTTAGGTTTTTTGTGAGGTGCATGGAATGTGACAGGCCATCACTAAATCCCTAGAATTTTTTGGGAAAAATTTTTTGCCCCTAGTTTGTGCACTTTTTTGAGCGCATGAAATGTGTAGCTTATTAGTCATGGTATCACTTAGCCTCGTTAGGAAGGAGGCTAGGTATCACTGTAAGGGTACCCAGAGTCGCAGGAACATTTGTAGGAATTGGACTATAGGAGTATCATTACAAGTTTCTCATAATTATGGTCAAAGAATGCATTTTGTGTCACTAATTTTACTGTTATCACAACTTTGTAAGTGCTATCCACTTGAGATGCCCACTTGTACACACTTCTTATGAAATCTTGTAATTGGGAAACATAGCAACCAATTTGCAGAGTGCAGTGTCTATCATGTATACAACTGCTCCCTTGGTCTTTGCAAAGTACAAAGGTGATGCATGTCACTAGTTTAGTCCAACCCATCAAACACCCACTTCAGGGTGAATAATTATACCTCTTGGTTTGCAGTCTATTTATTATCAACAGGTTGCTGTATGTAGGTGATGGATGTCATTGTGGACCTTCTGCTGGGCATTGAGCACCTAGGCTTTGATGCTTCATTTTCATATTGTTGCATGCCCATGTTGGTCTAGCTAGTTGTGATCAATGTTTAGCTGTAGTCTTTGCATGGGAGGTGGTGGGGCCTCATCAGATCATAGAGCTTGATGTCGACAGTCATAATTATAGGTCTCGTACTTGCAATGGCTCCATGTAATTAAGTTCAAACTTCTAGCCTCACAGTACTGGTCAGTATTGGTACATGTTCTGCACTGTAGCTATATACGACATGAAAAGAAAGTCACCCCCCCCCCCCCCCCCCCCCCATGATGGGACAGATCTTGACAAGAACAGGTTGGTTGAAAGTTCTCTCAGTGGTAGTGACCCACCAGATGATGGATTGACAAGGATTCAGTAAGTGTGTCAGATGCAGTCATCACAAGCAAAGAGCACAACTTGTGAACTGCACATGTGCAATTGGCATTGACCTTTGACCTTTGAACGCGTGACCTCTGGTTGCCATGCCTCATTGCAAAATGGTGTCGTGCTAGAATTTTGTAGCCAGCTAAAACTGCTGTTCTTGCCTGTTCGCAGACAAAAGGGCTCAAAGACTCTACTGCGGAGAAAGCGGTGTTGTTCTGTGCTTAAGTGAGCTCAAGGACTCCTTCCGTTGGTGAGCTATGCTTGACTATGAGAAAGAAGAAGAAAGAAGAAAGGAGATGACGAAATCGGAATTTTACAGCGACTTGTCTCTCGACTCCCGCATACTCTCAGGTACGTTTAAGAGTGTTTATGTGAACTGCTAGGCAGTGTCATTCTGTCTGCATGCTTGGTTTGGGCCTTTGTAGCTTCTTTCGCCGTTTTCCTGCTAGTGCATCAGTATGGTAAATTCGAAATTGCTTGGCCATCCCTAAATAGAGAACGCTATCGCGTTCTCTGATATGGTCAACTAAAGTGTCCAACTGATTTTTCTTCTATTCTTTAATCAACTTTTTGGTCTGTGAACCAAAATAGGCATTAATTTGCAGTTCACTCACAATCAGGTTGAGGGGGTGATTGTCTTTTATGATCTCATTCGGATGCCAGGATTCAGCACCACTGGAGAACAGAGGAACACAATAACTAGTCAACCGTACAGTGCACCTGCTATCTTACTCAGGCATGCATATCGTATACCTGTCTGAAGAGCGTTCGACATGGAAGTCTTCAAGAAACTCGTAGTTGTAGTCAACTGTGAAGCTTTCAGTAGTGGCTTGAACTTTTTGTCTCCTTTCATCCACTTCGCCTTCATTGGTGGTAACACATCTATTGAAGGCCACCTCAGCAAGATCTATGTGGAGCAAGTAGACAAACAGTGTTGATTCAAAAAATGTCACAAAGCTTATTACAGCCCAGATCCTGTAGGGGAATAGCTGTAAAATCTTTAGCACACAGGGGGAAAGTGTATGCAATTCTGACCACACTAGCATGATTGCTGACTTAAGTGCACTCGGTGGTTGGTTGGGTAATGAGTGCTTTTGTAGACATCAGAAGCTGAACGTTTCACCACATTATAGTACGCATGGCACTTAAACAGTTATAGATACCTTCCTGAGAGATGTTTGAAAACTTCTGTGAATTGCTTGAAAATAGATTTCGGTGGAGAAAATTACAAGTTTGCCACACCCACTAACATAGCCCGCATAAGCATTGAGCAGACAATATACGTGTGGATGGTAGAAGGCGATACTCGAAACAAGTTCGGCCACCGACAGTGGACCATCCAGCTTTGTTAACACCAAACCATCATGTTAGAAGTGAGTAGATAAGGCCACGACTACATACCGATGTCCGGGAATGATTGTGGGTCGGATTTTTGTGGATAAAACTTTCACAAGATTACTACAGACACGTGAAAATGTTGTGCTAAATTAAAGCTGCTCTAGGTAAATATACGTATGTATGACAGAGTCAACTTTTCGTACAGTCTAAAATTTGTTGGCATCACTTGAAAAGAATACACTGAACCACTCACAGTGATAAATCAAGAAGGTCATGCAACTGGAGCTTGAATGTTATCCACTTCACTTTCTCACCATTTCTACCAACAAAGGGGATGGGTATTAACGTCCACCATACCTGGCATGAGAGCAATTAGCTCCCTCATAACAGGTGCATTCCTCATCGGATTTCTCAACATCTCTTTCCATTTGTCAGAGCCCAGTAGGATCTCAACAACATCCCTATCAAGGGAAGAGCAATATAAATAAAGCCAGAACAGTTGGTCAATAGGTCCAGTTGAAGTCTAGAGCATCCAAATTTATGAGTGTGATTCAGGAATGGGTAATTTCCACTCCTCGGGTACTCGGAAATGAACATAGATGACAGAGTAATAAATCAGTCCACTGAACTGCCACAAATACATTTGTAAATAGGTTAGCCTGGGACTGAGACCATCATTTTCAGTATCACACACGGCTGGAAGCAATGCATACACTGGGTCTGGGAATGGGACTAGTAAGTATGCAATACTGGTCTGCATTATGTAAGAACGTGCACAACATCAATCACAATCATGTATCTAGCGACCACTCCCCTTTTCCCATCCACTTGCTGCCAAGGCTGTGTATACATGTAGTACCCCCCACCAAACAAGGTCGTGCAAAGCCTTCTTCGCAAAGTATGCACACAAATGGTAAATACACAACAGGAAAAAGCTATATGTACCGTTGGTAGTTTAATTCAAGCCATATATTTACTGCTTCACTTCTTTACCACTTTTGGCAGTAGGTTTAGCTCATATGGGTGGTTATATTAGGAGACCAAACAATGAATACATACAAGATGTATAAACTTCCAGCAAACATAGTCTTGCCAATCAACTTTTCCTATGTAGACACAAACACCATCATTAGGAAACTTTTCTCGTTTGGTATGGAGTGAATTATTATTTCTCTAAGCCTTTTCTGCTTCTCAAGAAGGTCTGAAGTCTTATAAAGACAAACTGGACAGTAGCATAGATTTTCTAACTTTACAATCAAACTTACTTGTACATGAAACACTGAGTGATATTGTTGCAGCCGGCAGCATGTACTTAATGGTTGGTAGCTTATGTGTATAATTCTGCCCACATAGGTGTGGACATAAATGATGCATTCACATTACTGGTACGTATGTAACAGACTTACTCATGTCTTGAACGAACGGCCAGAGAGAGGGAATTGTGACCATCAAAGGGCTCCGTAATACTTGGGTCCGCCCCATTCTCCAATAAATACTTCACGATCTCAGTCATTCCATCACGACATGCCCAGAGCAAACAAGTTTGCTGCAACATACAAGAAGTACAACAAAAACATTCCACTTGAAATAATAGGCTGGAAGACTAAGCATACACTCTCACTGCTCATGTACATGTAGGGTTGGTTGCTTGTACACCAGAGTGACTGAATGAAAAATCTTCATGTGACCATCCAACAGATCCTGAGTTTCGGCATGTAAGCGTAAGATAATGACTGTGATCACAACCGCGTGGTCAGAATCTTTGTGGGCCTTTCATAAGAGCTGTACTGGCAATGAACGTCGAAGAGAGCGCTAGAGCAATGGCGGCTGACGGCACGACAAACTCGCTTGTATTTCCACCACCAAGGTGAGTTTCAGCACCAAAATTATACATTTGGGTCACTGCATGATAGCAATCATGATGGTATAGTCAGAATCTTCGTTGGTTATTCCTAAGTATTCCAATTAACTATCAGGGGTGGCAGCGGCATAAAAGAAGTGGTATGGCCCATTATTGTAGCGCACTGCGGAAGGTGGTCCCGGAGGCGCTCTGAGTGTTGGCAGAGGCGTGAAGTGGTGATCTGTCAGCGCGAAGTGCGGAAAAATTTGTTCGCATGTATTTTTAGCGATGAGGAAGCGCACTCGTAGCATCAAAATGGCCGTTTTGGGAAAGAAAAGACCTTGGCGGCTGTGGAGTTTCAATGGTAGGCCCACAACTAGGACGAGAAACAGATGCCATTGCCGAGTCTGCATATACGATTGAGCGTAGATTATGCGTGACTACACTGCACGTGATATTATAATCAGGTCGGCTGGAAAAGTGGTCCGGCCAAAGCCGGACCAGCCGGACCGGCGCCGCCTCCTCTGACTATTGACGTGGCACAATTTTTCCCCTACTAGGATTTCAACCGAGTGTGGTCCTCATGTGACATGTGTGTTAAATGGAACTAGCTGTAATACTTAGCTTGCACTACCAGCGAGTTACAACCAGTTGCAACGGCTACCAGAAGTGCAGTTGTCCCTCTACAGTTTTCTCAGAAAAGCTGAAATGATTTAGTGACGGCGTGTGCCTCTCAAAGTGAAAAACAAACACTTCCTCAGTCCCATCCCATTCCAAAATTGTTCAGTACTGTGTAAGCCATACAACACTGCTGTATCTTTACCTACAGTCAGCAGGGCAATAATGTGATATGAAGTCAGTAGTAGTCTCATTCACTTACCCCGCTCTCATCTTTGATGTTGACATCAGCTCCCTTGTCAATGAGGTATCCCATTGTATCTGTAGTATCTCCTAGAGATGCAGCATGCAGGGGAGACACCTGATGGAGAGAAGTCGCACATAATTATACACACACACCATGGATGAGTTCTGCGCCTAATTCATACTCATTGATTCATAGTTCCGTTGGATTTACTCATCAATCCTTAACCAGTAAAAAAAAGTCAGAACGTATCAAGACTGCGTTTGATCATGGAAATACGGTACGTAGTAGGATTACCTTTCTCGGGAGACCGTTAATCATCTTGGGTCCAATGGGTCCAATGGGTCCAATGGTGTTGATATCTAGAGGGAAAAAAACATATTTCACCACTCGTGTGGTCAGTTTCAGGTATATAGTGACTGCTATGGGCACTTTTATATACGCAAGGTGATTAGAATGCCTACGTACCACACCTGGAATTTCAGTTTGTGTTGAATAGAGCAGGGCAGAAAATTCACAATCACATCCACTACGGGATTTCATTCCTGTGATGTTTCATATGTACTTTTAGCCCATTTTCCCGGCTACCCCACTACTGTACGTAGTCACGCATTATATATTGAGTGCAGTTCACTTACAAGCTATAAAAAGCACATATTCACAGTTGGACTCTCTACTCATTGAGGTCTTCGTGCAGATACTCAGCCATTTCCAATCCTATAGACCATAATTCCAAATGAAGCACACTTCCCATTGAGGAATGTCATTCGAAATTAAGTGTATCTCGTTAATAGACACATAGTTCCTCCTGTGGAGATATAGGTGCAGGTGCTTAAACATGGTACATGTTTAAGCACATGCACCTACGTATATGCACCTAGTAGATGCACATTGAAGTACATGTACTATACTTCCAAGATCAGACGTGTCTGCCGAATAGTATCATGCATCGGCAAAGTTTTGTAGTCACTGTCCAACAGCTGGGAAAATGAGCAGAATTTTCAGGGTCGAATAATACGAACGACAATTTGTCTCCCACCGCCACATGCAACAAGTGAAGGTGGTTGCGCAGTGTTACCTGAAACCAGCTGGTGCCTTGGTGGTACGTCTTCCGGATCCTAGAGGATCTACTCACTAACGTTGGAGCTATTGCTGGACGGCCACTCTCGGATAAATACTACCCTCTAATAGTAACTCCCAATATATTGACAAGAAGAATAAATACGTACTAGCCATGGAATTAGGCTATGGGAGTATTGGAAATGAAGCTATGAAGGTACATAGATGCAAATTTTAGGGCAGGCTGATTCATACTGCTGTTCTGCTTGTCACAGAGTCTTACCTACACCCTTCTGAATCAGGGTATCCATCATTGGAATGGACCCAGTCTTGGCAGCATAGCACAGAGCACCACTGACGGCTAATCGCTCTACCATATTGTTGTCATCATTTGGGATCATCTCCTCAACCTCTGCTAGTAGTTTATGGAAAGATTCCACATCACCTTCTTGAATGACCTTAATGATGTTCTTCAGCACATACTCCTAATATGGTAAATGAGGCACATGCGTATACGTACGTATTACAATACTGAGTTAAATGCACACACAACTCTACCACCAAAGTGAGTTTCAGCACCAATCATACGTTTGAGTCATGCACGGCAGCGATCACGTCAGCATAGTCAGAATCTTTGTAGGCCATTCCCAAACAATTTCCCCCCTACCATGAAGGCAGCTGAGGACTGGGATAAGTACTTATCTTTCTGAGTTTCACCAAATGTAAGTCTACCCATAACAATTAACCTTTAGCTATACGAATTGGGTACATAAATTGCCAAATAAATGGGGGTGTACAAACAAGTAGAGGAACTGTACTAAAAAACGGCATGTGACTTTACGTACGTATGTAGTTTCCTACACTTTCACAGTCTTGTTCACCTAAACCGCAAATGCGAGCTGTTCCCTTAAAAACAAGAGGCAATTAGCCTCTTCTTTTCATCTCTTACGTATTTAATTTGGAACACATACCTAGGCTAGTACAGACATCCTAGTCATAAGCTTTCTGCCCCACCCTCATGTCTCAAAGGTCAGGAGGCATGGGGCGACCCTTTCGTGGACGTGGCAAGAGTTTGGCCTGCAAGATTAGGGATGCTTGGACCTTAACAAGCTGTGCCAGGAAGAGCAATGAATGCCAAAGTTGAGACCACAACTTTTGCCACCACAGGTGACAGACGTCAAAATCTCCTCTGAGAGCCGTACTGTTGATGACAGTTGAAGCGAGTGTTTCAAAATATGCAGCCACACCTTATAAGCACAAGGATATTTCATAGTTCATAACCACTAACTGAAGACGTCTGGTTCTAGGAAGCCATACTACAAGGTATTATACGTATAAATGAAAATGTCAGCGCAACCTGCAAACCAATTCTGACCAAACCAGAGGTATCCACGTAACTATTCACCTTGGGAAATGCACAAGCTAACTGACAAACATGCCACACCCCCTGCTTGCATGATGAAGCAGAAGTAGTCAATCACTTACTCCATCTTTCATGCTGACATCCGCCCCGTGATCAGCTAGGTATTTCTGTATTTCAACATGGGAGTTCTTGGTTGCCAAGTGCAGGGGAGTTGACTGGAGAGGAGAATCAAAGAGAACGAAATCAGAACCAAAATGATTTGTGATAGGATTCTTTTGAGGCACTCCGTTTCGTTTTAATTATCCTCGCTTTAATATAAGCGATAGACACATATACATGCGTCAATAATTTACAAGCGCTGAACCGCAGTAGACGTGTATACACATCATGGCTACGGTTGAGCTTTACAAAGCCCGAGGCTAATACCTACGACTCTTGTACCCGGTCAGTGGTTAGGTTGGGGCCTCCCCCTACTAATTACGTGTTTTTGCCTGGAGGCTATCAAAGGGTGGAGAGTGGCCGGTGAGCGCCAGAAGCCAAGATTGTCAATTGCCTCGATCATGAAACTGACTTATTGACCACGTTCCTTCTGAATGCTTGGAATCAGACGCACAACACGAACTACGGAGGTGCAGCGGACCTCATAAATATCCAGACAGTTCTAGGGTTAGTCAATGGGAAAAGCCAAAGATGGCACACAGAACAAGTAGCAGTAAGTGTTCTGTATAAACTGTACCATAATGCTTCTGAAGTACATACCCTAGTTTAAATTAACAGCGCCTAGCTTTTCTCTATGCCTTGTTCACTCAGTAGAGTCCTGTTTGACTTCTCTGAAGCTTATAAAAGCCTCTATAAAGATGTGACGTTAAGTGCTTCCGCGTTGGGGGATAATTGCATTCCATTAAACTTAACGTATAATCGGAGTTCTAACAATTATGATACAACTGGTAGTACACTCTAGCTTATATTGTTCCCGCAGACTCTATCTAATAACTACATCGGGAGGTAGTGTACATGTAAATGCGAGCCTTTCATACAGCACTTCAATGTCATTGTAATCTTACCCCACAGCGATTTCTGACATTGACATCAGCTCCTTTCTCAACAAGGAATTCCACTAAACCGGAACGGCCTTGCTCAGCTACTTCGTGCAGGGGAGTGTTCTGTTGAAAAGAAAAGAAACATTCACCATCAAAATTATCCTCATACGTACATAACTGGTTACTAACCTAGCCAAAACAGTACGTACATAAGGTATGTACGTATACTATCATACAAGGACCAAGTTGACAGAAGAATACATCATAGAGTCTACACATGTCTATATGGTCAGTGTTTCCCGTCCGCGTTTGGCATTTCTCATTTGCAGCTGGTGTTTCTTGTCTAGATCTCGTCTATAGTTTGCGTTTTCCAATCGTGGTGGCACACTGCAGAATTCATTGCAGTGTGCTTTAAAAAGAGTACAAATCTATCTATATTGGCTACTCCACTGTATTTAGAGTTGTAACACACTGTACTTCTACAAGTGAACTACACATTATTCTACCACAGTGTGTGGGCGATCCTTTGATGTACCGCGGAGGTTATCCTCCGCTATGACGTATTCGAACCATGCTATGCTGAGAATCAGAGAGTTGTAGCTGTCTAGCAGCCGGATCCAGCTACTAACTTGACTTGGAGGTTATGTCTGTGGTAGAAGCCGGATTTACTACGTCGACCCGGAGGTTATGCAGTCTATCCTCCTCGGCCAAAGTTCTTGGACGGTCACAGCCTGTGACCCTGGTGTGACCCTGGTCGCAGTGCATATTGGAGTGATCACCCATGTATGTAGTAATGTGATTATGCTCAGTTATGTAACTGTAAGTTTTCATTGCATGTATGGCACATGTAATCTGCTAGTGTATATATTTGTACAGAGATTCAGATTATCAGATTTTACACAAGTGCATGTGTGAACCTGAACCTATCTAAGCATAGTTACCACTGTAGTAGCTAGCCCTCTCAAGTTACTACATGTTTGACGACAAGGATTGGGATCCGCTAGATAGGAGATGGTGTTGGCTACTGTGGGGAAACTGACCGAGTTTGACCCAGCAGCGACTCGGTGTTGGCTTATGTGGAGCGGGCACAACTGTTCTTTGAAGCCAACGACGTTGCCGAGGCCAAGCAAGTGCCCGTGTTTCTGAGTGCCATCGGGGCGAGAACGTACACACTGTTGCGAAATCTCCTGACGCCGATCTTAACGAAAGACAAGACATTTGACGAGATTGTGACGGTGTTGAAGCAGCACTATGAGCTGGAACCGTTGGTGATAGCAGAACGATTTAACTTTAACAAGTCGTGGGAGAATCGGTAGCGAATTTCGTGGCAGAATTGAGACGACTGTCCATGCATTGCCAGTTCGGAGAGTTTCTCGATGACTCACTGAGTGATCGCAATGTGTGCAGGCTGCAAAGTGAAGCAGCTCAGAAGCGGCTGTTGATCGAGTTGAAACTCACCTTCCAGCGAGCCGTGGAGATCGCGCAGGGCATGGAGAAAGCTGCGAACCAGGCACACAAGCTGCAAAGCCCTAGTCATGCAGCGTCACAAGAGAGTAAGGACGTTTGTAAGTTGTCACCAGTAGCAACGAATGCAATAGGTGTGGGAAGCCAGATCATAAGCCCGCCCAGCATCCTTTCAAAGGTGCAAAGTGCACAGTTACCCTTGTTGGGTGATGGCCCAAACTTACTGGGTCGGGATTGGCTAAGAGTCATCCGTCTTGACTGGAAGGCCATTTGCCAAGAGAGTCAGAACACTTGGCTGCCTTGGAGGAAGTTCTTCAGAGAATGGCGGAAGCCGGCCTTCAACTGAAGAAGAGCAAATGTGTTTTCCTAGCCCCTTGACAGCAGGACTAGCCTTATATTTAACGAATACACCAAGCTAGGCTGTAAGCACTGCGCCAGACTCCTAAGTTTGCTGCAAGATGCTCAGGACTAGCCTATTATATCCAATAAATACACCAAGGCTGTAAGCACTGCACAACACTTGACTGAGTCAGGCGCAGGACTCGAAGGATGCACTGCACCAGACTCCTATAAGTTTGCTGCAGCACGCTCAGGACTAGCCTGCATGCCCAAAGTATACAGCAAGAACTTGACGGTAGCACTGTGCCACACTCCTTAATTGAGGTTGTTGAAGTACCATCAGGACTAGCCTATTCATTTGCAGAATACACCAAGGCCGTAAGCACTGCACAGCACTCGGCTAACTTCGCACCGGACTTGAAGGATGTACTGTGCCACACTCCCAAGGCAATGCGGGGCTGAATACAAGTATACCTGCTGCTTTGTCCACTCTGCAAACAATCAGAGTTTCCAATCTCCCTATTTCTACCACCATCACCAAAGAGACCCAAACTGTCCACTAATGAAGGTTCATGCATTGCTGAATGTGTTGTGTGAGTCTATTGCTGCAGGGATGAGCAACACCGACAATGAGAGAGGCCCAGATCAGAGCGCACACGAGGCATGATGCGAATACGTATTCCTAGTTTACTATATACAACTAAAACAATCGTCAGCCTTAAAAGATTGCAGGTACATAAGTATAGCTCTTGACCTTCTCACCAAGGCATGTAACACATGTACATACCTACAACTACACCAATACAATGAGCAATACCTACATGTTGTGGCTTGTCATCTCTGATGCTGCGTCTTATTTATTCACTTACCCAATTTTCACCTCTGATGCTGATATCAGCGCCCTTGTCAACAAGGTAGCGTATAGCTCGGTCACACCCATTCTTAGCTGCCCAGACCAAGGGAGTCCACTGATGGAGAGAAAGAGACATTCACCGTGACAAATCAGCAGTTAGCCTTATAGCTGGTTTTGTTCAGCAGCAAATATTGAATATTTTACTCATGCTTCAACAGAAGCATGCATGGTACAAAGTGTTGCCGGACAACTACAGTGCATAAGCAATGGCGTATGACATCACATGCAGGTATACTACGTATGTACTTATACAATTAAGCAGCCACGCTCAGTTTAGTCTTGATGGTGGGCTGTCTCCGGTGGCAAGTCCTTCCTGTGATGTGACCTTGCAGGAGTGATTCTAAGTTGCTTCCAGGAAGCCAGAGCTCTGAATTATTCATGAGTGGTCTAATGCAAGTGTACAGTACTACTATGTCCACCAAAGCAGCAATACTACTATGGAGTCACTCATTCACTTACTCCACGGTCATCTTTGGCGTTGACATCAGCTCCCTTGTCGCCAAGGTATCTCACAACTTCGTCGTAGTATCCATGCCAAGATGCCACATGCAGGGGAGTCCACTGATGGAGAGAAAGACCACAATAATTATTACACTGTGATTGTCACAGCCACAAGTCTATAGTTATAGCCCTGAAAGTGTCTGTTGCATTAGTTACCCCGTGCACATGTGCGCAGCAGGGGCAGAGTGCTCGGTTTGTCCGTCTGTCAAGCAGTTTGAGCAGTGAAGGCCTTGTTGAAGGCTTAGTTCAGAATAGAAGTGTCAGAATTCAGAAAATACTAGCGTCTACATAACACACAGACCAGAGATCCACTCGAGAGCCTGCGTGAAAGTCGACAATTTGCTCTGTTCTACTTGACCACACCCTGTTTCTAACATTACTGCCACAACTTACGGTATCTCATTCTGAAATCGGTACGCCCTATAGCTATCTCATTGTGCATGCTGTGTATTAAAAATCGGCAGTACGCCATACATTTGTATATGAGTAGCGCACGGGGTACGTGCTCTGCAGAGCACCTCTAGTTTAATTAAGTAATTTGATTCTGACTACACCATTGTGGTCACTATCATTCGCTGACGCAAACATGATTTGGGTGATGAAATGATGGTGGAGATAGAAGCGCTACTGCCGCCATTGCTCGATCGCTCTCCTCGACTTTCACGGCCAGTAAAGCTCATACAAAAGGTCCACAATATTCTGATCACACAGTTGTGATCGCTGTCGTTTACTGATGCTTACATGTATGTGCCGAAACTCACCATGCTGGCAAAGTTGTGAGTGCTGTAATCATTTCTGGTCTCTGTTTGTCACATGATGACCATAGGAAGAAAACTTAGCGTTCACAACTTTGGTACCAAGGTTAATATCAGCATATAAGCATCAGGGTGCGATAGCGATCACGATGGTGTGGTCAGAAACTTAGTACAATGTACGCCATTCCCAAGTAGTCAAAGATTTCTGACTTGACAAGACTAATTGCACTCAACCTACAAGAAGACTTACCTCGTGCCATCCAGAAAGCCACATGCGTGATGACTTGGAGTTGAAATCTGGAGGGAAAAGGGCCATTGCACTGTAAAGAATGCTAGTCAATGGTATATGCACAAGTTCACAAGGCTTCCAACAGGGCAACTGTGAAAGCCTGAATGCAGGAATGGGGAACAGAATGCGGAACAGAAGTATGAAGGTCAAATTCGGTAACAGAAGCGTACATGTAAGGCGGAGCACCAATCACAACTCTGATAAAGCACTTCTTATTTCTCAGACTTGTTACTTGTTTTGTACCAGAGTTGGAGAAGCTATAGCGATGGTTGGCATGTATTCTCTGAGGTCATCTTCGATCTGAGTCTGGTCTGACTTTGCCAGTCAAGAGAGCGATAACATGAAGTTCATTGCTTGCGGCCAGGACAGGCTTCCACTCTTAGCTGACTGCTGGGTGAACTGGTGAGAGCTGTGTGGCTACTGAAACCTCACGTACTCGGTGATTGGAGGTATGGCTACGTACGATCCTATGACGGTATTTCCGATTTGCTATTTGATAAGAAAACTGCAGTACATGTAAGTGGACAGTACTGTAGTCATAGTTAATCTCACGGTGGGATATTCTCGTAGTGAAGTATGTAAGACCACAATTTAATATGAAACATGTGAACTATTAATACTGCTGGCACAAGTATCTACCATAGTGTCCCGTTAATATGCCCTCCGATTTTGTACACTACATCAAGCCCAAAGTGGGGAGGGGGCATATTTTCAAATATGCAATTTAGTCTCGACTATACGCCCCCTGCCCTTTCAAAATGTTTTGCGATGTACACACACTATAATTTATGACACTGCCAAGGTTCATGTTCACAGTTACAAAAGTATAAACGATCGCCAGTACTGTTCGTGGTCATCATGCGTGGTCTTCCTACATTGGCAAGAAGAGCTGCCACTTCAACACGAGGGCCATAACATTCATGACGACTTCGCTGTAGCCATCCTCCAGAACAGCAATATTGTCGGTCATGTACCACGTGACATTTCCTCGTATTTCTTGCAGAAGAGTGGCAGCATCAATGGTCACTACTCAGCATTCTGAGAGCTAGGTGAAGTTGAGCACGTGTAGTTTTGAGACGCTCACCAGGGGGCATTACAATGAGTCAAACTACCCTGTGCAGGAACTTGGGCGGAAGGGGGGGGGGGGGGGGGGGGGGGGGGGGGGGTATTTCAAATGGGGCGTATTAGTGGGACACTACGGTATATAGAGACTCCCAACAGCAATCCGAGTTTAATCATAGCAAGCTACAGTCTAAGAAACAACTCCAACTTGCTTAACCACCGACTACTATGAGCAATGATAGTTCACCATCCTGATAACCCAGAGAAACTCCACAGTAGAAGTCTGTCCTTCATTAGGTACGTATTTATCCACTTGTGACCAGAAAAGACTGCAAGCACTCCTAATTCGCTTAAACTGCTCATTTCTGTGCCACAAACAAACTGGCAGACATACATACATAGATCTAGACAAAGCAATCACTCTACCCTTGCTGCGCATGCGGGTAATAAAACCACAAACACATTCACGGAAGGTGCAGTGGTGCATGGACAGTTTAGTTCAGTTCATTTTGATTTGATAACCCAGGAATGCCGCATCTCCAATGCAGAAGCTAGGTTTTCATGCAGGTCCTGGGCCCCCATTATTGGGGGGTGGGGATATGACATCATCACTTGCTCTCAAACTTGGAAGGGCAAAGGGCAAATTCCACCCTTCAACAGAAAAACCAAGGGGATTCCTTTTGCTGTTCAGCTTGTAACAAGGGTTTCATATAGCTGTTCAGCTTGTAACAAGGGTTTCATAAAGCTGTTCAGCTTGTAACAAGGGTTATGGGCTCCTGGTTTCATATAGCTGTTCAGCTTGTAACAAGGGTTTCACTACTGCTGTTCAGCTTGTAACAAGGGATTCCTATATGTAGCTGTTCAGCTGGCAACACCTTACCTACACCCTTCTCAATCAGGATATCCATCATTGGAATGGATCGAACGTCTGCAGCATAGCACATAGTGCCACTGGCAGCTAGTCGTTCCCTCACAGCGGTGTCGTCCTGGAGGACCTTCTCCAGTTTTGCCAGGTGTTGGTTGAACAACTCCATATCACACGCATAAATGGCATCCTTGATGTCCTTCAGTACTGTCTCCTAAGTGTTCATAAACGTTGCCAACAAAACGTGGAGGGAGAAATGTCTATTACGTATGTAGTACATGAGTATGTGCAAGTACACAACAAGAAACATATTCCCTTTACCCATCCCATCACCACTGGCCAAACTGTGGCACGGCAAGATCACTTTAAAATTGAGAAACCCAAGGCTCAAGGTACCTTCAAACCTCGCTGAGAAAGGTCAGAGAAGCACCAACTTCTTCACTCATGACTGACGGTGCACAGAATTAAAAGAGTACAGGCTGCTGCATCATTACCGCATCTGGAGCATTGCTGACCAACCTCTTACAGACTATAGCTGTCCGCTGATCATGGGGCTCCAGATACCATTGAAAACTTGTTGGCCATGGACAGCGCTTTCCATTTTGTCGCTCTGGGGCATCTCGATCTCGTGAAATCGCGATGCACATACGTATATATTTACATAATACTTCTCCTGTCAGGATCGGTAAATTTATTCGCCAAATTTTATACCGACTCAGTTCAGGCCATTTTGCCAACTTTAATGGCCACCAAAATTTCCCAGTATACGGTACTGCACGCTACCTTGTGTCGCACCAGCAATTAATACGCAGTATTCTCATTCACTTACCTCAGTGTCCTCAGCATTGTCAATGAGATATTTCACTATTCCACTCTCAGTAGCTCGGTCGATGGGAGTCTCCTAATGGAGAGAAAACGCAAAGAAGTTTTGCCGCATGTCTAGAGCAGTGTACAGTGCACTTGCGAAAAATATGAACTCTTTGACCCCACCCATCATGACTGCACAATGGGTGATAATCGAGTTTACATACAAGTTCAAGTGTGAGGTAGTTAGCAATCGTACTTTGACCCAGAGCAATGAAGAGAGCTGGACTAAATGCACCTCAGTTCACACTGGGTAAGGATGGATACATTGGGGATTCCAGGTGTACTTCTCAGGGTCAACTGCCACTGCTTGAGTGCTCTCTTCCACTGCTCTTAGGCGAGGCCCACAAAGATTCTGACCACACTGCTGTCATGTACTGATACTTACCTTACATGTAGGTCCTCGATGGCAAAGTTTTGAGTGCTGTAACTGTGTTTTCCAATAGTCTCGCATGGCCACACAAGACTATGGCATCCAATGCTCATTCAATAGCTTGTGGAGGTCCAGGTGTGACATGCCTCTGGCCTTCTACCATTGAAGCACCAGGTTGGTTGCAGAAAGCTATAGAACTTGTACATGTGCAATACTTCACATGCCTACCATATATACATGTAGTGGGTTATTTTCATGGGTGGAAATTTCATGAAATGAAATAATTTTCGTGGTTCTAATTTCGTGGTACCCACCTTCGTATTATCGTTACAGAGGAGATAATATGAAAAATTAGTACATGTGGTTTGATGGCCGAAGTTTCAATGACATTGCGCTTCACTAGTGTGAGACACTACTTCGACGGCAAAAGACATGTGGGAGGCCAGAGTTGGAGAAGAACCAACGTGCTAATACGAGAAAGGCAACCATGTTGATCCATTTGCTGTGGCGAGAGTTACTTGCCTCATTTTTCATCGCTTACGTCCAATTCTACTTTATCGATCACAACGCGATGGACAGCTGGTGATCGAGGATCCTGTCGATCAAGGACACACTGTCAACAGGACGCAGTCACGCAGGTAGCTACGAACAGCCGTATAGTGTACTTGAACGATGGCACCGATGCATTGTACAGCGCGATTTTGGGTTGAAAACTTCGTGGGGGGAAAATTTCGTAACTTGTTGGTGAGTCATGAAAATAGCGAAAATTAGCACTCCATGAAAACCCACTATACGGTATAATGATTTCTTATTTATTCGTACACCCCTGAAAATTAGTGCAATTTGTACAGCTAAAAATGAAAATCGTTATGAAATTATACAGTATGTCACTATGTAACAGTTCAGCACTTCAATATCATACACACCACACGTACTCCATAGTCTTACCCCACTGTTATTTTCGATGTAGACTTTAGCTCCGATTTCAACAAGGCATCTCACGGCATCATGAGAGCCATCCTTAGCCGCCATGTGCAGGGGAGTGTTCTGTTGGAAAGAATGAAGTATAATAATATGGTTGCCATGAGTATGTCATGCTTCTGAGCATGACATACTCAGGGGAGTGTTCTGTTGGAAAGAATGGAATAGTAATTGCCGTATGTCACGCATCTGAGCATGAACAGTAGTGTCATTGACTACGTCTCTTCACATTGCTAGCACAATTGTGGATGCCCATTAGAGTCAACTTTGACCCTATACAGGAAATTGAGGGGGTGGGCGCTCTTTCACAAGACTACGGCATAATAGTATGGTCGACAAATGCACATGTATATCACACTTCTGAGCATGTGCTGTAGTATTATAGGCTATACCCGCTTTCCATTACCCATTACCAGTGTGTGTTCATTGCTGGATGACGTTCCTAGATACCGACCACTGAACGGGGTCCAGCTAGTTAGAGAAAATACAGTACTGATATTGAGTCAGCAGTCCCATTCACTTACCCCACCCTCATCCTTGATGTTGCCATCAGCTCCTTTGTCACAAAGGTATCTCAAGGCATCAAGATTGGCTCTGAATGTTGCCACGTGCAGTGGAGTCCACTGGTGGAGAGAAAGATACAAACTATAAACACTAAAAACAATGCACTGATTCTCCTCTACCTAGCTACAGTCTGAATAACACCTTGTACGGTGGCGGATTTGGCGGGGGGGTGCAAATGGGGGGGGGGGGGGGGGGGGGGGGGGGGGGGGGGGCACCCCCTTTGGCGGCACATAAACAATTATGCAGCAGTGGCATGCAGCAGCAACAACAACCAGGGCTGAGGCACAGCTACACACTCACGCATCAGTTTCTTACTGATCTTCAGACGTTTGACTAGGCCTAGAGTTGCTTCAAGATATTCAGTTTTGACTTCCAGCTAAATTAATAAACAACTCACTTAGCTAGCTACTGTACTGTCTATGTACGTAGGCCAGAGTACGTAGGCTAGGTAGGTTAAACATTTTTTGTACACTTAATTGGAACGGAATAAATCCATGTCGAGAGTCATGCAGACGGTCACGAATTGCACAGAAACCAGAGAGCAGTAGCAGCGCATAGCAAAGCACAAAGGTGCTACGACAGCCCATCCAGGCAACTAAAAAATGACCATGAAATTTTGTTTTTCTGCGCTTCGTGTGGAATACAGATCGGCGCTTCGCACCTCTGTTCCAATTCACTACCTTCGCCAGTGAACCCCTTTCCAAATTTCTAAATCCGCCACTGACCTAGTAGTGTACAGTACAGTACACTACAGTACACTACACTACAGTACACTACACTACAGTACACTACAGTACAGTACAGTACAGTACACTACAGTACACTACACTACAGTACACTACACTACAGTACACTACAGTACAGTACAGTACAGTACAGTACAGTACACTACAGTACACTACACTACAGTACAGTACACTACAGTACAGTACAAACACAAGTACAAGCCACATGCAAAAAACATAACAATAAAACCACAGTTATGAAATCACACTACCAGAGTCCAGCATTATCCAACCAGAAGCCCAGTAAATACCCACTGTTAAGTTCATATGCACTTCGAACTGACAGTTTCTCCAAGGTTGGTTCAATTATGCCTACAAACTTACATGCCCATGAAAGCAGGAGCACATGAGAGTAGAAGGGAGAAGCGTTACTATTTTTAGTATGCACGTGTCATGTTTTTCTATGATGCCTTGACTGACTACAGTGAAGGGCTGAATCTCGATGGGAGAGAGTGAAGATAGTGTCCGTAGTAAGTGTCCTGGGATGTTTCCCAGCAGTCATGAACTCCAGAAAAGCAGAAGGGGCGGTTACTTACACTAGTCGACACGGGGCCACCGTTCACTTTTTTGCTGACGCAATCCCCCTTTTTGCCTTGACCTGCGAACCAACAACCAACCATGACGTCATAATGGCGTGTGCGTAGTATACGGAGGTATACGGTCCAAGAAATAAGATATACGGAGGTGCACGAGTAATGGACACGTGCAATAAAGGCTGACGAGCGCGTTGATGATCCGGGCCGAGGCCGTGGAAGAAGCGCGTCCTCCTACCAAGAAGCTCTGCAGTTGTGGGGCAGATCTCTCATCACTGAGAGTATATCACGTCAGAAAACACTTGGCTGGGTTGAAGATACAGGCAGCGAGTGGGCTGCGGGCGCCCACGTCCACCAAGAGGACGCCTGTGGTGCAGCGTCCGTGCGCAGAGCTGAAATTGAGGTAGCGAGAGGGCCTAGGGGGGGATAGGGAGGCGGTTTTGACGGCATAAAAGGCTAGAATCCCTGAAAGTACCAAATTGCCACTGCGAGTACTTTTTTGCCTGAGGGGAGAAACAACCAACCAACTAAAGTGGCATTGCGTCTGGCAATTTGGTAACTGTGGCCCCGTGCTAGTCGAGATGCCTGCTTGGCTGTGGGAAGCGGCTCGGTCGACTACATGCAGTGTCATACAGCACTTTCTCGAGGTCTGTCACTACCAGTATGTCATTCCCTGCCTCACTACCATTGGAGTCTTGATACTGGCCTTTTCTCTGTCTTCTAGTAGTCATCCTTCGTGAAGTCTCCATATGCATGCGAGCTAAAAGTAGTAACGGGACTACCGTGGGTAAGGTTTCAATTTGTAATCTTTTGTGTGGTCGTTTCGCACTACTCCCTTCCTCCGCTCTCTAACTCATTCTGTGCTCCTGATGAAAAAAATATTGGTTGGAAGGAGCCAAAATCATTGGGAACAACAAAATGTTCTATGGTAATTAGTTTGCTGGACAAATTTGCTGTCTCTAAACCAGTATTTGGTAGGCTTTTTTGTCTGTAGGTATATCCACTAGCCACTTCTGTGCTCTAGATTTCCTGTACTGAATTAGCCTCGTTCCTCATTCATAGGAAAAACAGCCTGGCACCTTACGCGAGTTCAAACTGTTACTTCCGCCACCAGAAAATTGGCAATACCAATCAGATTTCAGAACGTTGTCACATGACAACAGTAAACCCAGATGCATCATGCTTTGAAAGGTTGCAGTCACACTATTAATCCCATTGGTTGATCACTCATCATGATAGTGCAGGTGCTCCACAGGACGATACTTGTTTATTCTGTGGCATGACTGGTCACACCTGTAGCACGATTAGTGGTAGTTGTTTCTTCTCTGTGTTATTATCACCTATACCTGGTTCTAGCCTCGTTCCCAGGATTACCCCGTTTTTTTTTCTGTTCTTCGGTTTCCGTTGACAATCACAATAATACACGGATGCAGAAGGGCCACGTTTTTCGCCGCCCTTCCGCATCCATGTATTATTGTCAACGGAAACCGAAGAACAGAAAAAACAGGGTAGGCTTGGGAATGAGGCTAACCTGGTTCCTCACTCCATTGATGTTTGGCTTAGGTGTATTTTAGTCACATGTGACTCTGTATAAATACTGTGTGTGGCATTCAATGATGATCTCTCTTTGTGGCACAAACAAATGGAAACATATTCAACTTCTGCTTGCCTTCTGTAGCAGAACCCGCAGCAAAACAGCCAAACATCAATGGAGTGCATGCACAAGCAGGAAAGGACCGTTGATGGTTCTCAGCAGATGAGTATCGCACGCACTTCACTACTTGAATGAGCCAACTGCTGTGACATTACATCTGTATACAATTTGAACTTGTCAAAGTTGCCAGGCCGTTTCTCCAATGGCCTGGGAACGAGGCTAGCATAGAATGGCATTTGTCCTAGACTAAGCACTTACATCTTAGAACAATGAGTGGAGTCCTTACCTCAGAACCATAAACCTTGGACTTGGTGTTGATATCTGGGGGGGAAACAAAGCAGGTTTGCCCTAATAGAACTGGTAGTTCGCGGTCACTGATGACTGGTATGTTGAACAACTTCACAGGGTGTCTTCGGGGGTGTTTTTGAAGCGGACGCAATCGGGGGGCAAGCGGACGCAATCGGGGAGCAGCAGCTCTGCACAGAGAGCTGTCCGGCGTCGGATTACTCACGGTAGGCGAATGAGGGGGAAGCTACTTGTATGCAATAATGATGATGTCAACATGCACTCTTGAACAGTGCTACATTACAGCTATACATCAAACTATTTAGCATGCTACGTATTTGGTCAATAATATATAGGTCTGTGGAGATTCCTATTAAACTTGTAACAGCGCCTTACCTACACCCTTCTGAACCAGGATATCCATGATCGTGATGGACCCAGCCCACGTAGCATAGCACAGAGTTCCACTATCAGCTAGTCGTTCTCCCACTGTGTCACCGCCCTGGAGGAGCCTCTCCAGTTCTTCCAGGTGATTATTGAGCGACTCCACATCATCCGAATAAACGTCCTTCTTGAGGTTCTCCAGTACCTCCTCCTAATTAGAATAATAAAATTATCATAAAAGCCACTCCACCTGGTGGGAGAAATGTCTTATACCCCATTTAAACGACACAAAACTGGAGGTGTAGAAGGCCTGGGAACGAGAACACAACGCGTCAACATCACTGCTGTTGATTGGTACTTGTGTCATGAGCATTGTCCAGTAGAGTCCTATTACATGTACATGTACCATGGCAACCATGATTTGTACCTTAATTTCATTCACACACTGGATCGAACTATTATGAGTGTATGTATATTCATCTTCCAGTTTTGTAATAGGTTGGTTGGCACTTGCTTGTACTTATAGATGATCTATACCTTGGTATCAATACCTTGGTATTTCCATGTTGTACCTGATGCCTCTTTGGCTGTACAGGATCTTACTTCCTCTCTGTACAGTTGAATAGCTATTACCTCATTTGTGTTGCCATGGCAACAGTGATGTGGTTATCCACTTAGTTAGATCAGACATGATGTATTTTTGTGCTATTGAAACACATCCTGTAACACCCACCAGGATCTACTTGAATAGGCTTGGCCCGCCGTATTCGGTGGACTGGACTCGGGACTGGACTCGGGACTGGACTGTGGGACTGGACTCACAGAAAGCAGGCCTTCAATCGCGGGGGGAAGGCCTGGTATACACTGTTTGCGCATGCGCTTAATTTCCCCCAAAATCTTGGAAAATAGGATATCTCGGTATTCTTCCGTGAAACGATGACGTCGAATGATGTCTAACGTTAACATTCCTAGAAGAACCGCAACGAACGACGAGTAGCAATCATGGCGTGCAAGAGTTCCGGTGGTAGTAGTTTCTCTGAGGCTCTTTCCTATGCTTTGCGAAGGCTGAAAATGACACGGATGACTGTGAAAGAAGAGCAGCGCTCCTCCATGAGAGCCGTGTAGGAAGGCAGCGACGTGTTCGTGTGGCTAGCTACCTACTGGCTATGGCAAGAGCCTGTGCTACCAAGCGCTCCCTTTCCTCATGGACTAGCTACAAGAAGGGACTTGTAGACAGTGGAAAGAGCTGTGGTGTGCTTGTTGTGAGCCCTTTGATCGCTCTCATGCACGCGTACGCGGGTGTGTTTACGCCAACGTCATCGGTTAAGCCCAACCCATTCGCAAACGTCACAATTAAAATTGACGTAATATTCACATTTTAATTAAACACATGCGCAAACAGTGTATACCAGGCCTTCCCCCCGCGATTTGAAGGCCTGGGTACGAGGCTACCGTTCCATCAGCCCTTTCTGCCAGAGCGCGTGCGCCAACGATGCACTGAATCGGCTCGTTCCCAGACTGAAATGGTCTGGGGACAAGAACAATGAATAATTATAGGCCTACAGCACAGGCAGGCGGAAAGCAGGAACGGAAGCGCCAGCCAAACTTGGCAGGAGCATGCATAAAAACAGTTCAAGAAGCTGCAAAATGGTTGTAACACTTGGTATACGAGAGTTTGCTAGCAATGACCGCCATGTGTTCCTTGAAGTCGTCGTCAGATCATGGACGAATTTGCACCGAAACGAAGTCGAGCTGGTTTTGCATGGTAGGACCACGGCAGGCTGTCTACATGGTGACAGCTGTGTTGGTACACCTCGCGTAGCCTCGTACCCAGGCCCTCACGCGGAACGCGGAAGAGGGCCTGGTGACACTTGGCAAAATTCCCGTATGTGCTGAGCTCAGCAGTCTTGATTTCGGGTAGGCGAATCACGTTCGTCCATTGCCAATCACTGCGTAGTAATTACATTCATCACCCCGTGAAAAGTGTAGCCGTTTGATAAAACCGCTGTTCTAGCCTTCAAGATTCACCTCTGGTCGCTCCTTGGCAAGGACTTGCTACTTAGCCATCGCCAACAGCTACCTTCCGTGTGATTTCGAATGTATCCAAGTAAGGAATGTAATCGATTACGCAGTTATGCTGACTGTGCACATACGGGAATTTTGCCATGTGTCACCAGGCCCTCTTCCGCGTTCCGCGTGAGGGCCTGGGTACGAGGCTACACCTCGCGTACTTGGTAAGCTATTATCTACGGTGGCAGCTATATTGTGCCGTTCCGCAATTTCCTGTTTTCTGGCCTTCAGAAATGACGAGCGCAACTTTCTGTGAGTCCAGTCCCACAGTCCAGTCCCGAGTCCAGTCCCAAGTCCAGTCCACCGAATACAGACGGCCAATAGGCTTACCAGTCAAGTTTTCAAGGTATCACAATTTGGACACCAATTTTACACACTGAAGTAGTAATGCTAGTATCATGCCCAGACATGAGCATTGTCCAGTAGACACTGACAGCTTGAGTTACATTTCTGGTCACAGGTGTGTCCAGCAAAGGTGTAATTGAAAGTGTTGATTGCGCTAAGAATGCTCAGTGACGTAACCCCCCACAATAATAATCATTACGTACGTACGTGCTCTATCATTAATTTTCATTCAGATATCTTACTCAAACTACCAGACGTTCTCCATGGATGGCTGGGCACGAGACTACATAAAATATGAAGTTGGCTGTTTAACACTGGTAAAGTCAGTAAGCTCAGTTTTGTGACGGTTAGTGATGCCGAGAGAGAGAGAAATTAAGTCCAACAGAAAAAATTCTGGGACCAGCTGGGATTCGAACCCAAGGCCTTCTGAATACTAGCCAGATGCTCTTACCACTAAGCCACTGGGCCCACGGCAGAGGAGCAGCACACAGGCTGCATATAGCAGCACTGTGTGGAGGCCTCACAGTGCCTCATATCAAGTTCCCAAAATGCCAACTCCCATTACATCAACTCTGTAAAAGCTGCAAATATACATTAAACAGGAATTGGTATGAGGTGGAACTATTCAAGGATGAGTTCACCTCCATGTGGATGCGAGGCTTTAATCTCATTGGCCAATGCCAGTCGACAAACCAGTGGAGGGCTAGGGTGGCACAGCTGGTTGATTGACACAGCTATTGTTGAAAATCATTCTTGGAACATGTATTGGAGATCATAAACACTGCACAGTTTCCTCAAGTTTATGTTGTAGTCGCTATCGCGCCAGACTACAACAGAACTTCAAACATAAGTATTTCCCTAAAAAAGACTTGCCTGTGTACGTGTAGGTTCAACGGGGTCCGCCGCTGGCACATGCACATCGACACGCACTTCCTGCAGCTCAACCTCGACGTCTTTGGCCGCCATTTCAATGAAACTTCAGTCCTGTTACAGTAACAAGGCTCATATCATGAAGTCTGCATGCTTTTATAATTAAATTTTTACGCAGCAAAATTGCGGCCAAATCTCGTTCCCAGACGTGCAATGGGTCTGGGCACGAGACTTCGGTACTTCGTCTATACCCATTCCCCACCCCGATTCCGCATGTACACCGCCTGGGAACGAGGCTATGAACTGCGCCACGTGGCCTTGTTCTATTAGCTTTAGCTAGCTAGCTAGCTGTAACTAGCGCTAGGCAGCTGCAGCAGGTGGATCTGGGCACTCTGGCGCCGGCAGATACCTACTACATCCAGCAGTGAGCCTTTACGCCGTAGGAGGAGGAGGAGGAGGAGGAAGGGCAGAGGTAAGTGTTTTACTGTGGAACCCAGGAAGGTACAAAAGAACTTGTTTCCGTTTATGCTGAGCATGGACAGCATCTTCCACAATAATTATTGCTAAGGCCTGCCAGGCAAAGGTTTTGCTCAAGAGGTGTAATCAGTAAGCCTGAGTGAGCCCTGCATGTGGCATATTGCAGAAAGTTCAGTAACAGTGTACATGCACCTGTGTGTGAATGCATTACCATACCTCTTTCCAGGTAGAGGAGGAAGCGGCCTAAGAGGCAGAGGAGAAGAAAGAGGGAGAAAGGGAACGAGATGGAGGAAGAGAAAGGGGAAGGGAAGGAGGACAGGAGATGGCAGGAAGAAGAGAAGTGGGAGGAGAGAAGGAGGAGGGAGAAGAGGAGTAGAAGGATATCACGAAGATGTTTGTAGAGGAGACAGAAATGGAGGAGTAAGAGTTTGGCAAGTCAAGCCTGGGGAAGGAGAAGGGGAGGAGGTTGAGAGCAAGAAACTGAAAACTACCTAACCTTGCACAGGCAAATGGGGAGGAGGAGGAGTGGAAGTGAGGAAGGAGAGGGGGGAGGGAGGGGAGGGGTAGAAGAGAGAGTGGATATCAGTAAGAGTTTTGTGCTGTAACTGTCAAGTTGACCACAGTGGTGGGGGGAGGGACAGAGATGGGAGGAGTAAGACTATAGCAAGTCAATCCACGGGGGGGGGGGGGGGGGGGGGGGGGGGGATGGATATCAGTAAGCTGTTTGTACTGAAACGAATGTGCACAGACTGCAGTGGTGGGAGGAGGGACAGATGGAGGAGTAAGACTCTAGCAAGTCAACGGGGGGGGGGGGGGGATTAGGGAGGAGATTCAGAGCAAGAAAATAACTGAAAACTATCTAACCTTGTACATAGACGAAGGGGGAGGAGGAAGTACGATTGCTGGAAGAAAGTAATCCAGGTGGAGTAGGAGGAGGCTGTTGGAGAAACAAGAAAGAATTGAAACTGGTACTGAAAACTGAAGTCGAAACTTGCACACCAACCGTGCTGCTTGACAATTTCATTTCTTCATTTTACTAGGTGATCCGGAAAATACTAACTCTACCTTCCTGGTGAAGACGTAAGGGTGTAACTACCTTCCTGGTGAAGACGTAAGGGTCTGACTACCTTCCTGGCAAAGGAGCAGCGATCTAATGACGACTGCCTCGCTGAGCTCGACTACTAGGTACATAGTGATACTGTAGGTGCTGTACTAATACTTGCAATAACTGAACATAGAGCGTGGGGCGGTGAATGAAAACCGTTCTCTTTGATGTGGTTTTTTGGGTTGAGGGGGATGGGGGAGGAATGCTGGAGGTGACATGCACCTCCTGAACAGCCCTCACTGATCATGCTGTCAACAAGCTGAACACAGCGGAGTTTTATAGCCGAAGATAGCATTGGACATCCAAGGTGTAACAGTGCGTGTGGTCTTGAGAATGCGTGCATTAATTCCTGCAGAGAGGTAGCTACCATGTAGTCGAGGTTTGGAGTGATTATTCCAATTGGCTGACACACAGTTGTTGAGTGCTCCTGCATTCAAGGAGTTGTCAATGATAGCTCTTACCTTGCCAATGTCCGAGGGATCATCAATAACCGTTTGTAGCATCTTCCTGCGTGGTGAGAATGCGTGCATGCAATTGTAACTGGTGGAGTTGCAGCTGGGGAAGTTGCAGCTGGGGGAGTTGCGGCTGGGGGAGTTGTAGCTGGTGGAGGTGCGGCAAGGGGAGTTGTAGCTGGTGGAGGTGCGGCTGGGGGAGTTGTAGTTGATGGAGGTGCGGCTGGGGGAGTTGTAGCCGGTGGAGGTGAGGCTGGGGGAGTTGTAGCTGGGGGAGTTGTAGCTGGTGGAGGTGCGGCTGGGGGAGATGTAGTTGGTGGAGGTGCGGCTGGGGGAGTTGTAGCCGGTGGAGGTGAGGCTGGGGGAGTTGCGGCTGGGGGAGTTGCAGCTGGGGGAGTTGCAGCTGGGGGAGTTGCGGTTGGGGGAGTTGCGGCTGGGGGAGTTGCGGCTGGGGGAGTTGCGGCTGGGGGAGATGTAGCTGGTGGAGGTGTGGCTGGGGGAGTTGCGGCTGGGGGAGTTGTGGCTGGTGGAGGTGCGGCTGGGGGAGGTGCGGCTGGGGGAGGTGCGGCTGGGGGAGTTGTGGCTGGGAGAGTTGCGGCTTGGGGAGTTGCGACTGGGGGAGTTGCGGCTGGGGGAGGTGCGGCTGGGGGAGGTGCGGATGGGGGAGTTGTGACTGGAGGAGTTGTGGCTGGGGGAGTTACAGCTGGGGAGTTGTGTCTGGGGGAGTTGCGGCTGGGGAGTTGGCAGCTGGCGGAGTTGCAGCTGGGGGAGTTGCAGCTGGGGGAGTTGCGGCTGGGGGAGTTGCGGCTTGGGGAGTTGCGACTGGGGGAGTTGCGGCTGGGGGAGGTGCGGCTGGGGGAGGTGCGGATGGGGGAGTTGTGACTGGAGGAGTTGTGGCTGGGGGAGTTACAGCTGGGGAGTTGTGTCTGGGGGAGTTGCGGCTGGGGAGTTGGCAGCTGGCGGAGTTGTAGCTGGGGGAGGTGCAGCTGGGTGAGTTGTGGCGGGGGGAGGTGCGGCTGGGGGAGTTGTGGCTGGGGGAGGTGCGGCTGGGGGAGTTGCGGCTGGGGGTGTCGGCTGGCAGAGTTGCGGTTGGCGGAGATGCGGCGGAGATGCGGCTGGGGATGTTGCGGCTGGCGGAGTTGTGACTGGGGGAGTTGCAGCTGGGGGTGTTGTGGCTGGGAGAGTTGTGGCTGGTGGAGTTGCAGCTGGGAGAGTTGTGGCTGGCAGAGTTGCAGCTAGTGGAGGTGCTGTAGGGGAGTTGCAGCTGGAGTTGTGGCTGGGGGAGTTGTGGCTGGGGGAGTTGCGGCTGGAAGAGTTGTGGCTGGGGGAGTTGCAGCTGGGAGAGTTGCGGCTGGGGGAGTTGCAGTTGAGAAGTTGCAGCTGGGGGAGTTGTAGCTGGTGGAGGTGCGGTTTGGGGAGTTGCAGCTGGGGGAGTCGGCAGGCGGAGTTGCGTCTGGCGGAAATGTGACTGGGGGCGTTGCGGCTAGCGGAGTTGTGACTGGGGGAGTTGTGGCTGGGGGAGTTATGGCTGGGGGAGGTGCGGCTGGAGGAGTTGTGGCTGGGGGAGGTGTGTCTGGGGGATGTTTAGCTTGGGGAGTTGTAGCTGGGGGAGTTGCGGCTGGGAGAGTTGTGGCTGGGGGAGATGCGGCTAGGGAGTTGCGACTGGGGGAGATGCGGCTTGGGGAGTTGCGACTAGTGGAGTTGTGGCTTGGGGAGGGCTGAACAGAGACTTAAGCGCCACATGGTCAGTGAACACTTCACGTACAAGTATGGACGAAAATTAATGTTTGACTGCCCATACAACTCCAAGGGCCTCCAGTTCAGTCACACCATAGTTCTTCTCATGGAGTTGTAGGGTACGGCTAGCAAAAGCAATTTTGAAGTAGCCATGTGGGTTCAAGTCTGCCAACAGCGTGTGGGTTCAAGTGTGCCGACAGCAACAACCCGATTTTGAGGATCTCACTTAGAAACACTAATCACTACTTCCGGTCGGTCCGGTCCGGTCTGGGTTTTCACCATGATCGAACAGAACAGCTCATAATTAGCTGCCGTGAGTTTGAGCCCAGATACTGCTTCAGCTGCTGACGTGTCCAAGAGTGAGTGCAGGTAATTAAACTTATCCACACCAGTCAAGTCGGGATTTGTGTGTACAGCCGACTCAAATGAGTCCCAGAATGTTGTCCACTCTGACCCACGACATCCAAAGGGGTTTGAAGGAGGCAACTGAACAACTGCAGAACAATAGTCATTGGGCTGTGCTAGCACAGAAGCTCGATGGGACAGTTCGCCCTAACGCTTTGTCACTTTGGATTCATCCTTGTTGCTTGCAAGGATGAATCCATCCACACCGTTATCATAGTAGGTGTTCAGCGTAGGATTGTTGATATGACGATTCTACATGTAGATAGACACTGCCACAATTACTGTTATCGCTGTTCAGCGATTTTATAGTAGCAGCGATAAAATTGGAACTTCCCGCATGCGCAATACAATGTCTCACACGAGCACGTTGAAAATGGGGACTGAGAGTGGTGTTGTTGACTGCAGATTGTCCTGTTTGTATGACTTGTGGCAAGGCCATTTCATCATAAGGCTGGCAACTTACCGACAAGGGCCAGGCTGGATTGTATTGCAAGTGTGTCTCGTGAGCACAGGATTTTACTACCCTTTGATAAACCAACAAGATTGCAGCATTTCTTCAGCTAGCTTGTTGAAAGGGACACTTGAAACAGGCTTATAGCAAGGCTGTTACAAGCTTGCCTAGCAAGCCACTCCAAAGCTTGCAGCAAGTATTATAAAGGTGGCTGTATGGTGGCCACAATATTGTTTCAAGCTTGAAACAAGCTTGCCTGTAGTGGGCATGCAGCCAGCTTGCTCAAGCATGCAACATCCCTCAACAGGCTTGCTGCATGCATGAGATATATATGGCAGTACATGCATGCCTCAAGCATGCAATATCCCTCAACAGGCTTGCTGCATGCATGAGATATATATGGCAGTACATGCATGGCTCAAGCATGCAACATCCCTCAACAGGCTTGCTGCATGCATGAGATATGGCAATACATGCATGCAACAATTAATTAGTTCCACATAAGCTGAAACGGATCATGTTGCACACATACAATATAGACTACATGCATGCATGTGCAACAAAAACACAATGTCATGGCCCAAAGCTAGAACAAACAGGAAGTTTCATGATCTTCGTCCCTGCACCTGCGCCCTAACCCGGTTGCACTTATCATTCGCCTGTCTGACGAGATACTCCTGCCGCTCAGTTGGGTATTTAGATAGCACATACCCTGCAGACACAGAATATAATCCATACAAGCATCAATTGCATGTGTATTGGTATACATTATATGTAATATGAATGATCTATTATAGGATGCACACGATAAAAATCTTACTGTATATAAGATTTTTATAAGATTGTTATCGTGTGCATCCTATTATAGATCGCATCTTTTACTATGGGAACTGGAGGGCATTATATATGGTCAATATCCACATCATATGAGCTCTTTGCCGTCCAGTTTCTATGGTAAAAGATGCTATGGAATACATCTATAGAAATAAGTCAAGTTCGATCAGTGGGCATGGTCTGGGAATGAGTCAGTTGAACAAGATGGACTCTTGACGTGGTGTTGTGGCAAGCAATCAGCCTTTTGTCCTCAAAACACATATATGGCAGTGCTGCACGTCATTGCCTGTTCGTGCTGGCACTGTGACACACAATATGTGAGCTACAAACTACAAAGTGGCTGAGTAGGGAGTGGCCGAAGTGCATATATGAACCTACTTGAATGAGCGAGCCCCACTAACATGTTCAATGTTGAGTTCTGTCAGTATGTGCAGATCCATCAGGGCTAGCTGAGCTGGTCAGTCATGTCGCACGTGCTGCAATTTGCAAGCACATGTGCCTATACATGCATAGTCCTATACCCAAGCTGTCTCACTCATCAAGTATGTTCTTGCAGACTACGTACATGCACTGCAGCAGGAGAGGAAGGCTGCTGAGACTAGGGAGGCCAGCACTGTGTCACCTACACGTTACTACCTCACTCAAATTCACCCCACAATGTTCTACATTAACCTAGTTGGGGCGAGCCTGAGCGAGCCCCACACTAGCGTGACTTCATTGCGCAGTGCGTGTGTATGTTTGCTTGCTTGCTTGCTTGCTTGGACTTGCTAATACCGTAAATTTTAAATCAGCGAATTTCACTTGCACGTGCACAATAATATTTAAATTCAACGAACTCTAGCACGCACCTCCTCGATGCAAGGACTCGTGAACCGTCTAGCTACCTGTTCGACGGACGATGGCGACAACAAAGAAGGAGAGACCACTCGTGGACATTGGCTAGAGCACCACGAACATTCTGCCTCCTCGGTGGCGACACTCCGCGGACCAGACGGTGACTGCTCGTGGGCCTATAGCTACCGCCGGGCCGGGCGGTGATGCCGGTTGCTGCTGGAGTGCCGGCTTCAGCTATAAAAGCTCACAGTTGCTGTGATGTGTACAAGTGTATGTTTAGTGCCATAATTTCTGTCGCCTATATATGATCATTGCCCAGTCACATTCTGATGACAGTGCAACTGCTCCTTGCATGTCCCGGTGCATGCACTTTGCTCAGGCTCGCCCCCCAATGTCCTGCATTCCACTAGTTATTTTGTGTGGAGATCCATACCTAATGCTGCCTCCATCTTCTGGGTAGGAAGGCATGGCCGGTTTCCTCGACCTCGGACACTGCATGTTGCCATTTCCTCCTCGGTAAAAATGATTGTCATCAGCTGTCGGAGGAGGGCTGAAGACGACTTTTTGCTGGTCCGGATAGCCCTCAACAAGCTGTGGGCTGGAACGAACACTCCCAGTCCCTCCACAAGTTCCACAAGTCGTGGCTTCTCCACTCTGACACTCTGCATGAATGACACACCCACACACAAATTGGGAAACACCTGGTTAAAAGGTATGTCATTTAAGACTCGGTCATTACCATATGTACATTAATTATACCTGTCACAAAATAATGCCATGCGACTATATACAAGTGGAAGGTAGTGCGTATATACGTACGTGCATGTATAGCCTCGTACCCAGGCTCATTTCCTCATACCGTGCGTGGGAGGAAAGAGCCTGTAACATTGGGGGGTTCAAACCATTGACTTCGGCACCTGTAATCCAGCTCCACAAGTCTTGAAATTCCCTTAATGGTCTTCAGGCTCTTCTGATGCGTTACCATTTCAGATGGTTACCATTTCAGATGCATACACGTGGCACTCTAGAAATCACACGATAAGTGTTAAATTAAAGTGGGGTATGCCCACATAAATAGTGAGGCTATATCTGCATGACTCACTCACCTGATCACCACTGAAATCCCCACTCGAACTGGCTGGAGAAAAGGACCTGTCCATGCTGTAAACTCTGCTGCTCCTGGAGGAAGGCGTGAGAGAATGGTCGGCATCGTAGCCATCGTTGCTCAAGTTTCCACGACTGAATGGCGGTGTATACATACGACGGGAATCCTGTTTCCTAGAGCTCCCAGTTGGCGTGTACCGGTCCCACTGGGTATCCTGGCCAACTCTAGCTCCTGGGCTGAACCTGTCCTGGTCCATTAATTCAGGTGAGCTATCCCATTCGCGTAAGTCATTTTGTTGAGCACGGATTCTGTCTAGGTCCCATTCCCGCGTTGTATTGCGGACTCTGGCTCCCCCGTCTAGGTCCTGAGTGTTGCGGACGCAGACTCTGGCTCCCCCGTCTAGGTCCCTTTCCCGAGTGCTGCGGACTCTGGCTCCCCCGTCTAGGTCCTGAGTGTTGCGGACGCGGACTCTGGCTCCCCCGTCTAGGTCCTGAGTGTTGCGGACGCGGACTCTGGCTCCCCGGTCTAGGTCCTGAGTGTTGCGGACGCGGACTCTGGCTCCCCCGTCTAGGTCCTGAGTGTTGCGGACGCGGACTCTGGCTCCCCCGTCTAGGTCCCTTTCCCGAGTGTTGCGGACTCTGGCTCCCCCGTCTAGGTCCTGAGTGTTGCGCACTCTGGCTCCCCCGTCTCCATCTGGGCTCCATTCCAATGAAGGGGCCTGTTGGCCAACTCCCAAGGTGGAGAGGGGCCTGTGCTGATGGGTATCTTCCTCTGAATCACTGGTCTACAGCAGAATTAAGGTTACGGGATAGTGATTTTATATGTAATATTTATATACCACTTTGCCGTGCATTTCGGCGAGTGCATTATCCGCCCGAGACCGTTAACTAGGTTGCCCGAGTGCACTAAAGCCCGTAATGCACGGCAAAGTGGTATCTAAACTACTTAGTGCAACTCACCGACCCGAGACAGCCTTTGATCTTTGAAAAGTGTGCATTATCTAGATAATGCACACTAAAGTGTGCAATAAGCGATTTAATGCTCCGTCATGTGATCGATTCTGAGGCGTCTGATTCGTTGAGGGTCACGTGAGTAACACTAAATACAAATATTTTCATTAATTTGACAACTACACTAAGGCCATATGAAATGAAACTCGATACACATAAGCACCACACATAGGTAAGTTCATGCATGCAGCAAAAACTGTCCACTGATCATAACTCCACTCCAGGTCAAGTAATCGCTAAAAAGTTCCGTCAGTCCCTCGAGGGAGGAGTCTATTCCCCGCAGACGTCCATAAAAGTCCGCCCTCGTACACATGGCAGGCTATTTCTTGTGCCAAAGTACAGGAACTGCCTCCACTGACAGCCATGCTAATTAATTGTTTTGTGGTCGCAGTGACAAGTGCGCATGAGGCTTCAATGCTAGCGAAATTGCATTTTTTTTTATTTTTATTTTTTTATATGAAATTCGTGTTATAAACACAAGGCAACATGAGTAGCAGTAATGCTAATGTGATACATGAGCCTTAAGGTGAAAACAAACAGTATATACCTACCTACATAGAATGTAACAATCTTTTAAACACAGAGATAGATGATGCGTGCTTAACAGAATTAGGTAAAGCATTCCACAGAGTAATGACACTAGGTACAAATGATGAAAACATGTACTGTGTGCGAGCAAATGGCCTACTAAAGTTAGTGTGTTGGTTGGTGCTATATGGGAAGTTATGTTGTACAAATACTCCTGGAGGAAAGTAGGAGAAGTTGCCGATAATTTTGTACATAGTGGTAAGTTTCAGAAAGTTGCGGCGAGTGGAAAGTGGTGGAAAGTTCAAAAGTTGTAGCATACTGTCATAGTCAAGGTTCCATTGTTGCAGACAGACCTTACATGCAAATTTTTGCACTGATTCCAGAGACTGCTTTGTTTGTGTATGGGTCCCATAGTTGAGATGCATATTCTAAATGAGGCCTTATGCAGGTCAGATAGAGACATCTCAAAGTATTAGTGTCAGCCCAGCTGGAAAACCGTCTATGTAACATACCAATGAGTTTCCTGGCTTTACTACAGATATGTTGAATGTGGTCGTTCCAGTTGAGTGTAGAAGTCACTGTAACTCCTAAGTATCGATAGCTGTCCACCTGCTCCATGATACAGCTACCCAGGAACAATCCACTAGATGGATAAAGGGGGTGTCTCTTCTTTGAAGCAATAATGTATTTGCATTTGGATGGATTCAGTTTGAGATGACAAGCTCGTGTACATCCATTGATAGCATCAATGTCTTGTTGTAGGTATCGATAGTCTTCAGGACAGTAGATGGGCTTGAAAAGCAGGATGTCATCCGCATACATTGTTAGTTTAGATCCACTAGTAAGTGGCAGAGAGCACGCACAATTTATATACACTAGGAATAATAGTGGACCTAAAACCGAGCCCTGGGGTACACCAGATGTTACAGGAGTAGTATCAGAGGATGCACCGTCGACAACAACAAATTGTTTCCTGTCACAGAGGTAACTTGTGATCCATTGAAGAATGTGCGGATTCAAACCATGATCCCTTAGCTTTTGTAGAAGAGGTAGATGTGGTACTGTATCAAAAGCTTTTTGTAAGTCGAAAAAGACAAGGGCGATGTCGGCACCAGATTCCAGCATCTGGAGAATTTCATTAAAAGTGGATATAAGAGCAGTCACAGTAGATTTTCCGGCAGTAAATCCCCATTGATCTTTAGCCAGCAAGTTATTTTCTGTCAGATGATTGTACAACACACTGTGGATATGCCGCATTGTGTACACAGCAGCCATAACAATCAAAGGACAGGTAAGTATGAAGCATACAAGTGCAGCAGCACTATCCTGTAACCTTAAAGATTCAATGAAAAGATTAGAAGAGCATTAATTTTATTTGTGCAGCAACTAAACACCAGCCTTTAGCAGAAACTATAATCTACGACTATGACCAAACTCAGTGTTGAAGCTTATTAAATATGCACGTGACCTTTGACCTCTACTGACTTGAGGAAAGACCTGAAAAAGTGCTTCAGCAGGCTAAGTAAGTGACTTTAGTGAATGAATAAGCGAATAAGCATGTTTAGCTTGTCCTACACTGAAAAAGGCATTTTATGGAACTTTGGGTGAGTCCAGGCCAATTCCACGGATTGTACCCACCACAGAACACAGGAAGCTATATATGTTAAAACTAATCCTGGGCATAGTGTTAAAACATAGCAAGCATGTCTACAGCGTTTTGCAGCGTTCTTGCAATATCCAGTCACCAGAGTGTCAACTGTATCAGCCAATCAGCGAGCAGAATTCAAATAGTTCTTCCATTTGATTGGTTAATACTGTTGGCGCTGTTGTAACCGGATGTTGCAAGAACGCTGCAAAGCGCTGTACTTACAGCCCAGTTGAAATGAACTCTGGTTACATAATAGAATTTCCTGTACCAGAAAAGTGTTCAATTTGCACCTCCAAGTACATCTCAGATTTCAATTAGTATCCTTAGGACCCTCCCAGCACACCACAACATTTCATTGGGCTCTTGATTAGCATTGACTTTACCTCACTCTCCCCAGGAGGAAACATCCATTTCGCTTCTTTCTGCACCCTCTCAATTTCTGCCAGCTTCTGTTTCTTTTTCTGTGATCCTTTCTCTCCGCTCTTGTCCTTAGCACTCTTGCCTTTCGTCTCTGGATCCTTAGCCTTTTTTACAGTGGTCTTCTTCGGTGCGGTCTTCTTCGGTGCGGTCTTCTTGGGTGAAGTCTTCTTGGGTGAAGTCTTCTTGTGGGGACTTGCTGCCTCCTTCACCAGCACCTTCACCTGGGAATCCAGTTCTTTCTTGGTGTCTGCACAAAATATAAACATTACACGAACAGAAAGTTCCAATTGTGTTTTAGTGACTTCAAGACAGTAAACTATTAGCTAAATTTTGCTGACATAGGCCAACACTGCATCCGAGACTACGGATAAGGTGGGGGGGGGGGGGGGGGGGGGGGGGGGTAATTCCATTAGCGAGGCAATCAAGTGGACGTTCCAGGTAGGCTGGCTGTCCATTACATTGTCAGATAATATATCAGACTTACGCTGGGACGGACGATGCGTGCAACAAAATTACATAAAACGGAATTTTACCATACACAGGCTCTTGGACAAGTTGCCACATGCACACTTTCCAGCACAGGAATTTAGCGATTCCTACCGCTTTCTTGAAGAATGTTGCCTGCAAACACTCCGCCAGGCCAAGCCTGAGTAACCCGCTTCCCATCTCTTGTCTTCAAACGGGAAGAGGGAACCACAGACACGCTGCAATCGCACTCCCATTCTACGAGAACGTACTTTGAAGCCATCACTCTCGCTGCAAGAACGTACCGATGGGCAAGTTTGAACTCGTACTCGCATGCAGCGAATCACGTGCCACGTGCATCGCACTGAGCAGGGAGCACGTGATCAATCAGAATTAATGTCATTAGTGATGTTAGAGTACAAACCTAGCTATAGGTCGTAACTGGACGTGTTAAACTACCGGTATGTCGAATCCAAGTGCCACGCTGTCTGTGCAACTGCCGGCAGCAAATGAACTCTGCGCTATCAGTGACCTCGTCTGTGGTAGTGGGGAGCGCGCATGTGGCAGCTCACTGACTGCTAGTTTTCCTGGAGGAAAGCGTTTCTTTCCTACCGACGAGGAAGAACTAGACTGTAACCCCACCAAGGTAAGTTAAGGACTGATTTGTATGTATTGTTGAGTACTCCATCAATAGAATTGATCACACACCACTACAAATAACCTACCTGCTCCAAATACAGCACTATAGTGTCTTTGTCACCGATGGTTTCACTACCTACAGTAACAACAACAACAACAACAAAAAAAAAATATATATATATATAGCCAGACTGAGGGATAGGTGCCATACACGTCTTTGCACAGGGAGTGAGGGCACACACCTACACGAGTTGTCCCCAGGCCGGAATGCTGACCTGGCCGATCAGAACCATTGAATGATATTGATTTCTCACCAGGCTTTCAGTACCGCCAGTGACTAGATACGGCAAATCAGTGTGCTATGCTGTGAGTGTTTGACAAAGTTAAGGGGAGCAACGAGCTGATCGATAGCAATCGCAGGCGCTATATTTACCCATGATAATTGCATTCCATGGGGACAACTTGAATGCCCAACCCCTTCTCCTCCCTATGCTGGTTCCGAGACTAGCTTTCGGTGTGTCGGAGTAGGTGTGGTGGCATAATGCTGCGTACAAGTTTAGATAGCTTTCTTTTAAGCCTGTATATGAAGTTTAACATGGCATACACATTTTTTTCAGTGTGTTTTCGATTTATCCTTATAGCTCCACTGCAGTGATGTTACTACTGGTGACGGTGCTTTAGGAGAGGACAGTACACAAGATGATGGTGAGGCAGGTGCTAATCAACAGGACTCGTATGACCTGCCAACCTCCAGTGACTTTGAATTTGCTGACGATGACATGGAAACAGTCACAATGGGCGATATCATAGATGCCTACGTACCTACAGCATCCCCATCTGATACTTGTGAGCCTCATGAAGATACTTTCTCTCATGATTTGTACAATGGGGCTCAGATAAGTGTGGGACTTAGTGTCATCCTCATCATGTCCTTTGTTATCAACCACGGTCTAACTGATGCTGCTCTTCGCGACCTCCTGCAAATAATTAGTTTGCATTGCCCGTCTCCAAACTTGTGCATTACATCCTTATATATATTCAAGAAGTTCTTTGCAGCTACAAAATTTAACTTCAAGCGGCACTACTACTGCCCTTCCTGCAAGACCAGTATTGACGACCTACGGTTAGAATGTCCCAATGTAGCCTGTGGAGAGAGATTAAGTAATCCTGACCAGTCTTATTTCATTGAATTATCCATATTTGAGCAGCTTCAAAATTTGTTGAGACAGCCAGGATTTTACAATCAACTTCAGCATCGTTTTTTGCGGACCAAAAGGCATCAATCTGATATTGAGGATGTGTACGATGGACAGTTATATACAGCTTTGATGAAACCAGGCCAATTTCTAGCAAACCCCCACAACATATCCTTTCAGCTGAATACTGATGGTGTGCAGTTATTTTACTCCTCAAAGTATGGCATGTGGCCAATCTATCTGAAAATTAATGAGCTACCAGCGAAAATACGTTGCTTCATGAAGAATAAAATAATAGCTGCTATATGGCTCGGTGAAATGCATCCTGCCATAAACACATTCCTCAAGCCCCTTCGTGATGCTATGGTCAAGTTGTTTAAAGATGGCATTACAGTGGAATCGCCTGACGTGAGTGGTAGCTTCAAGTGTCGAGCGATTTTGTTGTCAAGCACATGTGACCTACCAGCTAAGGCACTACTACTGAACACGATCGGTCATAATGGGTTTTACGGTTGCCCAAGATGTACCCAACCGGGTAAAACGACTAACACCGTCAGGGGACATGTCCACACTTTCCCATACATTTCCACTGATCCAACTGGTCCCCTTCGTACAGTACAGACAATGGAAGAGAGTGCAAAACAGGCTTTGCAGGAGCATACTACTGTGAATGGCATTCGAGGGCCTGGATCATGCTTAATGACTTTTCCCCACCATAACATCTGCAGAGGCACAGCTATTGATTACATGCACTGTGTGCTATTGAATGTTGTTCGTCAGCTGATCCGCCTTTGGTTTGATCCTGCTTTCTCCAGTGAAATTTGGTCTTGCAGTCGCTCTGTTTCTCTAGTGGATTCACGCTTAGAGAGTATTCAACCTCCCAGCTTGATAACCCGTGTTACACGTGCTGTATCTAACAGGAAATTTTGGAAAGCTTCTGAATATAGAGCATGGCTGTTTTTCTACTCCCTTCCAGTTATGTATATGGTTTTACCAGATGTCTACTACCAGCACTATGTCCTACTCTGTGAGGCAATTTACATTTTGAACAGCAAGTCAGTGGAGGCACGTGCCCTCAAGAAAAGTAGGAAACTGCTACAGCATTTTTATTTTATGTTTCCAACTCTCTATTCTGAGCGCTACTTGGGCTGCAATATTCATCAGCTTCTTCACCTTCCGGACACTGTAAAGGACTTAGGTCCACTCTTTACCACATCATGTTTTGACCATGAAGACACAAATGGTAAGCTAGCAAGAATGGTGCATTCTCATGCATGTGTGGGGTCACAAATTACTGTCGTCATTTAGTACACTCCAAAGATTATGGGACCTTTCAAGCCAATTCGTGGACCCTGATGATGCTAACTTCGAAACAATATCGTTGTTGATTGACAGCAGAGCAATTTCAATTTTCCCTAAACGCTCTACTCAAATTGATGAAGAGTGTGCTGCAATTGGTGCCTGTATTGAACAGAATGTGGACAGACCTATGTACGAGCTATTAGAACCTTTTGTAACTTCAGTTCCGGATGTCATCACCAAGTTTGGACGACTTCTGTTAAGACGAGAGGTTTACCATTCACAAATGTATAAACGGCCAACAAGGTATAACAACTATGCAATAGTGTATGAAGATGCACAAGAGCGTGTGCAGAAATTTGGACTAGTATCATTCTTTTGCATGTTCAAATCTGAACTACCTCAGTCGAACGGAGTTCAGCTATATGCCATCCTTGAGGAGTTAATTCCTCATGCAACTGTCAAGATTGCTAATGATTCAATTACTAATGCATCTGTTTCTCACATTACTCCCTGTTATCCTCCAATTGCCTCAAGGCTAGCTGTCATTCCTGTGAAGTCCATTGTTCAGAAAGTTGTGTATATGCATTTTGCTGATATCCAGATCGTGCATATGTAGCAGTTTTTCCTAACACTGTAGAGTGTGACTAACACGTGATAAATAAATTATAACCATGGCTTGTTTTTGTACGTGTATATATAATTATCGTGTGTTAAGCTGGAGTTAATATAAGACTTTCATACAACTAGAATAGTTTTATGTGAGTACAACCTGCTATAGTTATAGACACCATAAAAGTTAATAGTAAATGTAGTCATGCACAGGTCATGGTCAACTAACCGTGTAAATAAGATGGAAATGCTGCAGTCCATCAACCACCTATATGTATAATAATGCAAGATGAAATAACATTACCAGTACACATGCAGTTGCACCACATATATACTTACCACTTTGATCCTTTCCTGATGTGTTCTTGTGGGGGGAGGCCATCAGTGTCGGAAGAGCTAGAGTACACCATTTCTATGGTGATGTGAACTTCAAATGCCTAGTAGTTACGCCCTATATTTTGCACCTTGATCATTCGCTAGTCTCGTCCTTCTGAAAGAACGTTTGCATGACCACTTGTTTCTTACTGAATTATCTTTGGTAAAGACAAACTTGTGAGTTAGCTGGCACGTGGGGCTTGTCGAGACATGCCTACAAGCAAGCACGTGGAAGTGTAGCCGCATATATTTTTCAAGATCGCTAACATACAAGCATGCATGCATTTCTATCATAGTCAATTGTAGCAAAGAGTTTTTCAAGCTATATATGTATGTAGTATAATTAGGGCATGCAAGCACTACATTTACAAGATTGCATACAGCTTGCAAAAAGCATGTTGCCAAGATTATTATCACTAAGTGCAAACCAATAAGCTTGAAGCAAGCATGCTACCAAAATCCAAAATTTGGGAAAGCTTGCCACCAACTTGTGTTTGCTTGTAGCAAGCATAGTTCAGGAAATGCATCTGGGTTGCAAGCTTGTAGCAAGTCAAGTGCAGACTTGATACATGCCTGTAATTTACATACTATTTTCTGTAGCTTAGAAGCATGCTTGCTATAAGCTTGCTTTAAGCATGAGAAGGTTTGCTAAACACTTGTAGCAAGTGTATACTTTACTTGTTTCAAGCATGTTGGTTTATCAAAGGGTAGCGATCTTGGAGACAATTTAACCTACTGTGTAAACAGTATTAAAATTGAGGTATTGTTTTGTTCAATAATTTGGACAGAGTGAAAACCTTGCTTTTCACAGCTGTTCGTACGACTCTCGTTTGTGAGGTACGTACAAGTTTAATTTTTACTTGAATCACTTAAATGTAACATACGTACATTGTATAATACTGACATACTGACAGACAAAGCAATCACTCTACCCTAGTTTGCTGCGCATGCACGCATGGGGTAATAAACCTCACCTCCAGATTCGACAATTCTGAAATGCACGTATCATGTATGCACACATTGTTAAACTGAACATTGTTCTCTAATTATACAATTGAGATTTATATGTGGCCTTTTGGGTGGCATCATTGTCGCTGTAGCCTTCGTCTTCTGAGGCTGTTCGAGCTCGCTGGGCTGTGATCTGGCCTTCGGCGGATGCCAGGGTCAGGTTCTGTTTGTTTACGGGGTGATCGAAGGAGGACCGGGTTCCCCGTGTACACATGATGGCAGAGCGGAGTATTGCAAAACTCAGGCGGCATCTCAGCCATCCCATTACCACGGAGTACAGTTTCTCTTGTTTGTGTGAGAGCATGTCTGCAAGGCGTTTGTAGAAGGTGGTTCCTTCTTTGCCCATGCTGCCTGTGGTGGTGAAGACAAGAGGCGTGAACACGCCATGCTCCAAACACGCCATGCTCCAAACACGCCATGCTCCAAACACGCCATGCTCCACATTCTGGACACTCTGATTGTATTCTCTTTCCTCGCCTCCCAGATTACATCTCATCCAAGCTTTCCTCGGAGGTACGTAGAATCATAGATATACTGTGGGAATGGGATTGGAAACGGAAGTGAATTGCGTAGACATCCGTGACTCGGATACATGGATGGGAATGTCAGGAATGCTGACTAAATGTACGGCGTACCTGCCTTCAAACATTCCCCCAGCTAGTAGCCTTCTGACAGAGGCACTTGTCTGTGTGGGAGCTCAGAGCCTTTCTCCATGCCTCCACCACCTTCAGTGAGGTGGTGATTGCCGTAAGTGCAGGGGGCAAGTTGCGAGGAGAAAGAGGAGCATTGCCCTCTAAGTTTTAATATACTCACCATTAGGTAGGCAGCCTACCGCTTATGAGCAAGACAATTGAGAGGGAGAGGGGGCAAAAAGAGGATAGGCACAGTCATACGTAGATCTATGGATAAAACATGCACATATGCCAGAGTAGAGCTATAGCATGATAAACATGCACATTATGCCTGAGTAGAGCTATAGCATGATAAACATGCACATATGCCTGAGTAGAGCTATAGCATAATAGAACATGCACATATTATGCCTGAGTAGAGCTATAGCATGATAAAACATGCACATATGCCTGAGTAGAGCTATAGCATGATAAACATGCACATATGCCTGAGTAGAGCTATAGCATAATAGAACATGCACATATTATGCCTGAGTAGAGCTATAGCATAATAGAACATGCACATATTATGCCTGAGTAGAGCTATAGCATGATAAAACATGCACATATGCCTGAGTAGAGCTATAGCATGATAAAACATGCACATATGCCTGAGTAGAGCTATAGCATGATAAAACATGCACATATGCCTGAGTAGAGCTATAGCATGATAAAACATGCACATATGCCTGAGTAGAGCTATAGCATGATAAACATAAATCTAACACAGAGCTCTTAGTCCCAGAGTCCCAGGCGCCAATAGCCCATAAGGCAGCAGGCAGGCCTCCGCAGCAGTATAGCATGTCATCCGGTGTGGCCAGTAGTATTTCTTGCCTCATTGCTACCCCGACTTTATGATTTAAGATAAACCAGTGTGCGTGTGAGTGTGTCTAGGGCTCGAACGACAAGGGGATTTCCCTAGTCGACTAATTGGCTAACAGCTTACACGACTAATCGACTAATCATCCCCATAACCAGCAAATTGATACGGTCAGTTCTCTCCTTAGTACACACCTTGCGCGATGTGAAACTTTCCAACTTCATCTGTTTTGGCTTCGGCTGATCGGCTTGGGCATCAACAGGGTGCTTGCATTTCAAATGCTCATTCATGGCGGTGGTCGCTCCATGGTACGCGAGCTCCTCCCCACAAAACTTACAACTTACTCTATACTTAGACTTGCCTTTACTATTACTTTCACTATTCAAAACTTTTTCAAAGTATTTCCAACAAACAGCCGTCCTTTTAGAGCTACAAGAACTGCAAGAACTACCAGAGCTCTCAGCCATCTTGAGTACGAGGGACAAATTGCGCATGCGCGGCGACTAATCTGACCGCATGAATTGTAGTCGACAGCCTTACGTCAGTCGATTAGTCGACGAATTCAACTAATCGTTCGGGCCCTAAGTGTGTCTGTGTGTGTGTGTGTGTTGGGGGGTGGGTGATGATGTGTGTTGGTTTGACTGCATAAGTGTGAGTCAAGTGTGTGCATGTGAAATAGCCTCGTTCCCAGTCCCACTCCCAACTTTTCGTCGCTTGCAGTACGGTAAAGCTGGGAGGGCCTGACCATTTCCTCATGTGAGTGACGTCAAGGGTAGAAAGACCTAAAATGAATGCGGGCGTACTGGGTCTCAGAACAGCAAGAGCGAAGGTACCAGGTAACATACCACACGTATCTAGCTAGCGGGGGATGAACGAGCATTGAAATATGTAGACAGTTGAATAGCACACAAATCGTAGCATTCTCATTCTGAAAATTTTGCCATTTGTCTATTACATCATGCTCGCGTGAGGAAATGTACCAGGCCCTCCCCACTTTACCGTACTGCAAGCGACAAAAAACTGGGTATGGGACTGGGAACGAGGCTGCATGTGAATGTGTAAGCATAATGTTGGGGTTAGCACAACTTGAACTGTACGATAACAGTAAGGAAGAGACACATGCAGTCCAACGTAATAAGTACTGATTGTTTTCAGTTTCAGAGGAGGTCAGGTAGCCTTCTCTTGGAAGGAGGAGGCAGCTTTCTGGGGGCTTTCGACCATTTTGTGGTCTTCGCCATATCTCCAACAGCAGTGGTGGAAGTTACAAGCCCCTGCCCCTTGGGCACATCTGCCATCATTCCATGAATAGCATGTCTTGGTACTGGATCCGACTCCCCACCTTTGGTTTAACGGGCGCTGGAGGAGGGGTGCTTCCTCTTCGCGAGGTACTCCCGGTCTTCTTTGTGAGTCAGAGTGCACTGCCCAGTGGTGTGGTCAGAGCTCATACACCTTAGTGTGTCACCTCTCTGCTGACTCAGGAATGAGATGGCATACAGGGCACTGTACAGCGATCCCCAAGCGGCTGTTTCAGGGTCCTTTGCAGCGTCTTGATGAAAAAGCTGGTTGTACTGGAGCCAATCTCGGAAGCCAAATCTTCGTGCTTCCTGCACAATCGTAGACTGATAGGCCGCGAGCGCCTTGTGCAGTTTTGGGTACTTGGAGGACAGCACCGAGGAGAATAGGTTGAAACACTCAACCCAACTCAGCAAACCCTGCACATCCTCTGTGAGCTCACGTTTTTTGCTTTGTTTGATGCCCTGGTTTGGAAGTTAGTCAGCTACCTTTTTTTTTTCCAAAGCGATGTTATCTTGGAGGAGCTCGTGCATTTCCACAAACTCGCTGCAGAGTATCTTCGCCGTCAGCTTCTCTGGGAGTATGGCTGGGAGGCCTTCCCCAAAATCAAATGGATCGAACTTGTCGGTATCGCACCCAGGGCACTGCCTGCAAAGGAGGATTGATGACTTGCTTAAGTCCTATACTCCTCCATACTATAGCACCATCACACATGTACCCGCATGACTCTGCAGCCAGTGCATTGGTATCCACACCATATACAAGCCTTTGATGCATGCCGGAATTATAAATTCATGAACTGCGAGTATCTGTGTGTGAGCATGTGTATGTGTGAGTGAGTGAGTGTGTGTGTATGTGTGTGTGTGTGTGTGTGTGTACTGTGTCTGTGTGTGCATGTAGTGTTTTATCCTGTGACTGTATTTATGTGTGACACCAAGTGTGCATGTGTGTGTGTGTGTGTGTGTGTGTGTGTGTCGTGTGAATGTTAGGGTGTATGTGTGTTGTGTGAGTGTGAAGGGTGTGTAGTATGTACGCCTATGTGCATGTGTAGGCCACAGCATGTAGTGTGAGAGCCTGTGTAAGCACCAGGCAGAGTGCTCACTTCAGCGTGTGCTGTCGAAGGCTAATCGCCAAGGGGCAGCACTGCAGCGCCGAAGATCTGGGCGTAACTGGAGCCAATGCAGCGCACTGGTCATGCTTGATTTCATGATTGTGCACCAATAGGGACCAGTGGGTCTTTACTGTCAGGCAGTGAGTGACAACAAGTGGCCCATAGGACCGGCCCATAACAAACTTCCATTAAATGTTTTAACATTAATATCTTCACTTTCTAAAAATAGTTTATTTCTTTGTCCGGGTCTTGTGTTTCTACGATCACTTCGCCAGTCATGCTCATGCTCGGCACCGGACTGCTGAGTAGGTGGACGGATAGAAGACTACTTCCTTGTAATTTTACTATCCACGTACCGCCACCCCTTCTCAGTATCCACTCTTCCATTCACTTCACTGAGAGCCACCTTTAAGGTAGGATTATACCATTACCGTTAGGGTACCTTTAACCGTCGGGGCTGGCCCCGACGGTTAAAGGTACCCTAACGGTAATGGTATAATCCTACCTTAAAGGTGAGTGATGAGGCTAAGTACAATATTGCCCGCTTTCACTTGATGTATTCTTCTACACTTCAGTGATCAACTGAAGCTTTTGTGAACTATTTCCTCCTTGATAAAGGAATGCAAAGTCAACATGATAAACACACAATCCGTGGAGGTAAATCAAACCGTAATCCAATTAATATAGTGATCAGTTTCAGCAGGAAAACGGCTGTTCCACTCGCAGCTGCACACTACAATTATAAAATCCCTCTTAGTCTGAGTAACAGAACTTACCTTGAGAAAGAAGTGAGGCTTGCGCAGGGGAGAGTGAAAGAAAGTAACATTTCACATCAGTGCTGCTGGTTCCTCCACTGTGCAAAAATGTATTCCAAATGTCTGCAACTGGGAATGAAGGAGGTCTTTCTCAAAGTTGTCCCAGTAAAATGTGCAAACAGTATCCAGGTCTTCCCTTAGTTCTTCCTGCTTACAGGCTTTCATCAAGGGAGTCTCGAGTGATCGGTAGATCCGGTAACCTGCAAAAAAAAAGGTGGGACTATTACACCGAATATGGTGTGACAAGTTCATCTTCATAGTCCCAACATAATTATAGTGGGATAATCATGATCATATTTTGACCTCTCTGAACCTCATTCCTGGCCATTTCTGAGACTACAGACAGTCCATGCACCAACTCAATGTTGTCGCCAGTGTTTTTAGGTACACAAATACAGATCCATGATTTGGTTTCAGTTTATAGAGAGAAAACAAAATGTCATCAATATACAGAATAAAGCAATAACAAATGGTGTCCAGCACCAAAACAACAAAGCACAAAGCAAAGGCTTACAGGGTTGAGAGAAAATACACCTCAGAACAAAACAAGTAAATGAATATGAATATCAATGATTATCAATGAATATCAATGAACAAAAATACGAGTATTTTGAGGGAGTATGTGCACTTTCAATGAGTTGTTGTTTTATGTATGTGTCGAGTACTGTGAGTTCGTGTGTACAAGTACAGAACTGTGAACAGTTCCTGCCTCTCTCCAAGGCAGCACATGCAGCGGCACCTAATGAAATTGAATTATGCACATGAATAGTATTAGCGGGATAATAAGTAACCAGTAAAGTGGCCATCTATGAACGGCTGAGCCAGCTGCACGGGGTAATAATAATTACAGCAGGGAGAAGGAATATTCAGAATAGACTGGCTTGACTTCAGCATCATCGAAATTCAAGCATTCTTTCAAAAGTCATGAAACTTCTGAGAGAACTTTCTGGACACCGATATGGGATCCTCGGCACACAGCCTTCCAATTGGGTAGCTGTCTTACACGTTGTTCACTTTCCTCAAGTACTTTGTGATGTCTGGACAGTCGTACTCCGCACAGCTGAAAGTGAGGAACAGTGTTGGTGATCCAAACTCACAAACCATACACCTCAGCTCACTGTTGCGGAGGAACCAATACTGTTTGCTGCCCCGCTTGCGACCTTTTCTGGGTTCAGGCTGATCGGGATGATCAACACCTGAAAGCTTGCGCTTGGTGGCCTTTCTGGATTGCACACGTGGAACATCGTAAAGTGGCAAGTACTTCGTGTACAACTGGCGCAGCCTGTTTACTTCATGCAGACATTTGTTACTGACCATGACTGAGTCGGGGTCAAAGGCAATTAGATGCAAGCCAGAGAGGCTTCTTACACGTGATAGTGCAACATAGACCATACCGGGGCTGAATACCTCTTTGGAAAGATCAATTATGGCACAGTCTAAGGAGAGACCTTGACACTTGTGGATTGTAACGGCGTATGCGAGAATCAACGGGAATTGTTTTCTGAACACATAGAATCTTTCATCACTTGGAATTTGCTTTTTACTTTTGCAATCTTTGCTGTTTCACCGTGGTCAAACCTTACGGTGACAAACTGAAGTAACAGTGCCAATATGCACCATTGACTAAGCCGCGAATTTGTAGCTAGTGTAATCACAATAATTTGTAGCTAGTATAATCACAGTATTTGTAGCGAGTATATAATATAATCGCTATAAGTATTTGTAGATACTGGCAGAATATGAAACTGGTCCCTGTGGTTCCTTAATTTCTACAATAGTTCGAGGGGCAACCGCACTCCTGGTAGCCGTTTCAACGCAGCGGTTGCCTTGCCGTAGCGAAGCTAATTATTGCAATTCATTCCAATTAACGCACATGCCACGTGGCTCAGTCGATCGCGAGCAATGGCGACCAAAAGGAAGACAAGACAGCACTCACAACTTAGCCAGCACGGTGATTTTTGGCATGTAAGCGTCAGTGAGCGACAGCGATCACGGCTGTGTGGTCAGAATCTTCGTGTGCCTTTCCTATTAAAGAACGGTACTGCCACCGGAAGTCGGAGAGAGCGCTCGAGCAATGGCGGCCACGGCGAGACAAAAGCGCTTGTATCTCCACCACCAAGGTGAGTTTCAGCACAAAAATTGTACGCTTGGGTCACTGAACAATAGCGATCACGATGGTGTAGGCAGATTCTTTGTAGGCCATTCGCAAGGTAGTGTAAGGTTATTTATTTACATTACGCGGCACAATTTTTCCTATACCAGGAGTGTAACTTGTGACTCCTGTTGGGCCACCTCACTGTTGACACTGTTTACATAGGACTGCTCTTCTCGGCCCACTGTCTCCTCATTGGTAATGTTTTCCTGTGACTGCTGTTCACTTGCAGTCTCCTTGGCATCATCATCGTTTCCATGGACCTCCTCACCAGCTAGTGTAAGATCATCCTATAATGACGAAAGAACGCACTTTTATTGATTCACAATAATTGTATGCGTACATTACTGTAGCTAATTTACCTCCATATCATCGACAAAACTAGTACACAACGGGCATTCCGTGGCAACCATAATGCCTACGTCTTTTGTTTTAGATTTTTTCTCCATATAAACTGAGAGTGGATCTTCAGATATCATTTGAATGTTCTTCTGCTCCCTTGAGTAGATAATGACCGTAAACAATCTCTTCGATAACTTTGATGTTTTCCTCCCATTCCTCCATTTTAGTTTGCACCTCCTTAAGAGCGCTTTGGTAGAGCGCTCCTCCATCACCAGTACTCTGGTGATCAGGTCTGTGATGATTCCTTGAGCTCCCTGCATTTTCAGACTCTTCTAGTTGAGGTAGTATAACCCTCAGTAGAAACTTGTGTATTGCATCAAAGGCAGTGCCTTTCGGGCATCTTTGACGACTAACTCAATCAGTGAGCAAAACACATCATCCAAAACATCCAGGGCAAGCGCCGCCAGAAAAAATCTGTTTCCTAGCTGTTCATAAAACTATTATGATTACACAGTAACGAGCACATTTCCACATGGCATGCTTTACAGATATAAGGAAATCTGACAATTCCTTTGATTAGGAAACATCATTAATGTCCAAACCGTAGGTATTGTTTGGTTGTGTGTGCACTTGATTATAAATGTACAATGTACTATTGAAACTCAGAACATAAGTATTATGATTCAACTGATGTCACTACTACTGTATCGGCACTTCTCTTGTTACACTGAACTGTGGTACAGCTTGGCGTCCATTACAAGCCGCGACAAGTGATCCATTGGCTTCCCCTTTGAGTTGGGAAGCAGGAGATCTGTGTCAGGGTGCAGGGGGTGAAGATATTTTACGTACTCGACAAATACACGGCACATAGTGCCGCTAATTGTGATGGGAGCTCTCCCAGTGGTGCCAGTTTGTGGTGATGTAATTTTGTCCTTCTCAGGGACAATACACACGACTTTCCAGCATTCCTTGTTCTGGAAATTTGCAGTCAGTGTCACATTGCCATATGGTATACGTATATATATACACAAAAGAATACCAATAGTTGCCTTCAAAATTTTGTCTCAGGAATGCTTTCATGTTTTAGTCAAGTGAAAGCTGATATTGCACACAATTGTACACAGTTGTCACAGCAATGTGTATAATGGGCAAGTGCAGTGACGAAAATGGATCACAGCAGATTTATTGCTCACACTGAGGAAACACTATTATTGTACACACTGAGGAAACACTTATATGGAGAGTGGGTAGACTATGCTTCAAGATATATGCATACAGCATAACCTGCTGCCACACTAAGTCTGTACGTAAAAGCGTGAACCTAGCCATCCTTTGGCGTACTGAGCTACATGCAATTGAATTTCAGTGTTTAGTGCTTTCATCATAACATAACAATTTTATAATTTGTTGCATACTTTGTACACTTCTGTTCTTATCTGGTGGACCTTGCGTGGCCATCTTATCAGTGGGTTCTTTTTCGACCGCTTTTGCCTCCCAACGCTTGTATCGCTGGAAAACACAGTCGGTGTGTTCTGGGATGCAGCAACATAGCATAATACAATAGGACATACACAAATGTATAATTACTTTGACCCTTGTCCAGGAATTGACGCATTTGTGTTGCAGAAGTGACCTGCACTTCAGTGAGTCCTCGGACAACAACTTTGTGCTCATCTGCTTTGGTCGCAAAGGAAGCGCCTGACTGCTCTCCAAATACCAATGTTGGATCACTCGAAGCTCCTCCCCCCCTTGCCGGGAGTAGAAGTGGTACAGGGTGAGGGGTTCTGGGAAGGGGAGGGAGAGGGCTTGCTATGTGAGTGTACATCACTGCATTACTGTAACTATAACATAATACCTTCCCGGGTGACATCACAGCTACTAGTCCAGGGACATACCATGCATAATTGGTCACATCGGATGCGAAGTGATCCAAGTACCTTCGTCACAATATCTGACGCATGAGCTATGGTGGCATTTGAAAGATCATGTTTGGTGTCACAGCAAGGACAGCTGCCTGGTGATTGGTCTTGGATATGACGTATCATACCAATGCGCAAACACGTTTTTGGCATGGTATTTCAACAGGCCTGTCTACCACACATTTACATGTAGGGCTGCCAGTGAGATGTTTGAGCCTGGTGGTAAAAATTGGGATGGCTCGAGTGGCTGGGAGACTCTCCAACTGGGTGGTGCCTGATGGTGGATTGCAGTACTCATCTGCTGAGGAGTGTCTCTGCTCGGTTTCTCTCTGTTCTTCCCCTCACTCCTTGGTCTTCCTCCCTTCTGCTGGCTGGCGAAAAGACTGCGGACACCACACTCTCCATCAGTGTGTGGTGTCCACTTTCAGTGCGCTAGTGATTGGTCGCGATTGCTCTTCACAGATCCGTTGCTGCATTTTTGAATAGCATGTGTTGCAGAAGGTCTGAGGGTGGACAGTCATGTTATCTTTCCCTACATCTATTCCAAATGCCTGGAGCAAGCCATCCCTGAATTTGCAACAAGCATTCTCTTGTAGAGCCCAATGTTTGTTCAGCTCAGTTGGGTGGTCCATCAGTGCAGCTGCTGGTCATATCCCTCAAGTAAACTACCATTCAACACCCTCCCAAAAAATAGTTAATTGCACACTCAAAAAAATAGCACTGATCCACTTTATTAGTCTGCAGCAATCCCAAACAGCGTTAGTGTGTGGTGTCAACTGTTGGTCTTCAGAATTTTGTTGCCGCATTTTTGAATAGTGTGTGTTGCAGAAGGTCGGAGGGTGGACAGTTATGCTATCCTTCCCTGCATCTACTTCGTTGTGAAAATTTAGATTTTGTTCCTGAGATGGGATAGGCTAACACCACAAGGAATGCTGTGAGACTTGAGAGAAATGTAGGGCTACGTACGTGGGGCCAGCAGCAAAGTGTCTGCTGGTCCATTCCAGCATGGATTCGTTTTGGAGAGGTCCGACACTGTCCTTCGATCTGGTGAGCTGGTGACAGTTGGTGAGTGAAGGCATTCTTACTCTTGGTTTGCATTCTTCCCAGGCGCCATTCACAGCTTGAAAAACACTTGCACACACACTGATGCACCACAGTCACTGTTGTATTGAACCTTGCAACAGCGTAAATAATTCCAATTGTGTTCTGCAGCTGCTTGCGCCTTGTTAAGGGCACCTATCACTAGCATGTCTGGTGTGTATCATTGTGAGGGCGTGGTCAGCCGCATCAGTAAGTTCACTGTTGATTATCTGGGACATTCTCTATAGAACACGCCTCTTCCATATATTGCCGAAGTCTACTACCTACACCGTTGGCCGTTATATAACTGAAAAGGCTCTGTTGCCACGGTGATGCGGTGCTGTTGGCCATGCGTTGCTTGCGGGCGCATTTGGCCGCTACCGAGTGTAATAGACAAGTAAGGTAAATACATGGGCGCATTTGGCCGCTACTGGGTGCAAAGGGTTAACTTAACTTAATACTCTGGTACTATTATAGTCACCGAAGAAGAGTGTGACTGTTCTGTTGTCAAAAAGATATGCTGCTGGGTTGACAGACACCACTCTGGTGTCTTCTGAGTTGCTTGCAGGATTGGAAGGGGGATCACTGGCAGAGTTGTCCGAAGGAGGAACTTGGTACTCTCGAGGAGGAGCTGTCTCTGTGGGATACAGCTGGTAATCGTGGCTTTGGTCTGCAGAAACATTGTCTTCCCACTGATCTTCGCTTATGTTATGAGTGAGTTAAGGTCACATTTGTGATGATTCAATCATGTGCAGAATATGTGCCAAGATTCGTACCCTTGAGCCGGGGCAGATCTGCACCAATACCCTGTTCTACCCTAAAGGACGATAAATGACATACGTACGCTATGCCATTTACGAGTATGGGTGGTATGTTGATCAGATGAACTGACTTACGTATACAGATGGATGGTATTAAGGATAGAAAGTTGCCACCCATTTCCTAAATTCCCCATGGAAATTTTTGTTGTCTTTCACCTCTGGATTTTCAAGTGCAAACAACATTGCAGGCAGTTCCTCAAGAGGACAATAGACCGGGATTCCTAAAAGGGCAAAGGAAGGTGCCTTCCCCAACACCCGGACAAAAGACACCATCCCACTTTGTGATGCTGACGACTGAGAAACGCTGGAACATGATGAGTATGATTATGATGAAATCGGGTTGGCTGCATGCATGCACTACAAAAAAAGTGTTTAAATACATCAATTGAAACTGAGGTAACCCTAAAAATTAACCGTATTTTATTTGCTATTATTCTAACCCATGTCACTGAAGGCAATGAAAACAAGTTCTTGCAAGAACAGGCAAACCTCTCTAGCTTGCTTGGGATATCAATTAAGTACATAAAACAAAGCAAATGATATCATAAGCGCATTGGAAAAGGAACATGTTTCAGTCACTATACGTACATCCACAAAAATGACGTACTTGCAGCTTGAATCATCCTTGAAGCCTGCAAACCTGGGGGTACTTCGAGCTGGATTGCGAACAGCAATTTCTTCTCAATGTCTTTGGCCAGAATTCAGCCAAGTCCACAAAACTCTCATCTGATTGGGAAAGATATAAGTTTACACTGTTTAGATTTTTTTCCCTATAACTAAGGGGAAAAATAGTGTCCCCCCCACACTAAATGTTCCCTTTATACTAAGGGGAAAAATAGTGTCCCCCCACACTAACCTTTTGGGCACAGTTCCCTCACTACTAAGGGGAAAAATAGTGTCCCCCTACACTAAATTCTCCCTTTATACTAAGGGAAAAAATAGTGTCCCCCCACACTAAATTCTCCCTATATATGAAGGGGAAAAATAGTGTCCCCCACACTATATTCTCCCTATGTACTAAGTATAGTACTTGTTCTATACTTAGTACCTGAGCAAAAATTTAACACCCAACAAACCTGAACAAAAATACTTTAACACTTCCTTAATTAGTTGTTGAAAAACCAGTTATTATAATGTCAAGAAGAATTGGGCTCATTTCGCCTACTCTCATTTTGCCTACTCCCATTTTGCCTACTAAATTAACATCAATGTGTGTCATTTCACCTACTCAAAAAAGTATTATATTTACAGGTTAGTATGAGCAGATACACCTGAAAGCTCAAAATCTGAAAGCACCACAACTGGGGAGAAGTCCAGGCTCAGCTCTTCTCCCAAAGGTCCTCTGATAAAGTTTTCTCTTGGTACAGATAGGTAGCCATACATGCTTGATTTGTTGAGTAGGCGAAATGACACACATTGATGTAGCTGCTATTATGCATTACAAGGAAGTGGAGATTATGTTTGAGGTCATGGATGTTGACGTTCAGATCAATGGCAGTGATTGCGGCCTTCATGCAGTGGCGACAGTGGCCCAGTGGCCCAGAAGGACGGTCAGCGAACATGGCTAGGTGCATCAAATGTGGTGAATGGTACCACAATACCTGCACCAACACCCCCAAAACAGTTTATTTTTTTTCGAGGAAAAGAGAGCCATGGGTCTGCGAACACTGCAAATAGACATGGACATGACTGTAGTATATGCAAACACTTATGATGAAAGTCTGCTCATTACTATACATGATCGTACTTCAAAACTGAAAGGATGTCTGGCCCAGACTATAAGCTGCATGCACTTTAACAATGTCATGATCTAATAGATACCCAATGAATAATTTAGTGTGGGGGGACACTATTTTTTCCCTTAGTATAAAGGGAGAATTTAGTGCAGGGGGACACTATTTTTCCCCTTCATATATAGGGAGAATTTAGTGTGGGGGGACACTATATTTTCCCTTAGTATGAAGGGAGAATTTAGTGTAGGGGGACACTATTTTTCCCCTTCATATATAGGGAGAATTTAGTGTGGGGTACACTGTTTTTCCCTTAGTATAAAGGGAGAATTTAGTGTAGGGGGACACTATTTTTCCCCTTAGTAGTAAGGGAACTGTGCCCAAAACGTTAGTGTGGGGGGACACTATTTTTCCCCTTAGTATGAAGGGAACATTTAGTGTGGGGGGGACACTATTTTTCCCCTTAATTATAGGAAAAAATCTCAAAATAGTGTAAATTTCTATAGAACCATCTGATTGCCTTCTCATATGGTCGCTTAGGCAGCGAGCCCAGACCTCCCGACTACACTTCTGGGGCCTCCATTGCAGCTCCTGACTCCGCTTGTGCACTCAGCAAAGCCATGACTAACCAAACTTCAACCACTTATTAGCAATCCTACATTCGAGAGCCTGGGAACGAGGCTCCCATGAGCTCACCTTGAGCACTTTGCTGTTAGCAGCTTTGATATCACGATGCCCAGCTGCAATAGAGATTTCTTGATAAATGTTGCCTCCTTGGCCTCCGTTCTCTCTGAGCCAGCCAGATCGACCAGATTCTGGGGGTGGGACAACCAGTCAGTACAGCCATTAGTTCACACAATTGTATTATTGACAAATACAAATCTTTGAACCAAGCCACATGGACAACATCAAAGTCAGCACAAGATTCACCCATACAGCTTGATAATGCCAAAACCCTCAAGGTAACACTAGCTGAAAACAACAATCCTTGAGAGTAATGTTCAGTCCACATCATCGTGATCGAGGTATAAGTCAATGGCTGAACTGATGTTCAAGTATGGGCGGATTTGCTAGAAGCTGGATGTGGGATTCCCAAAGCTTTTTCTTTAAATACTTGAAATATTTATACACTAATATGCTAATACACTAGGCCTACATGAAGAAGTCGGCATACTTCATGATGACATAACTGCCAGTAACGTTGTGGTTGCAGACTCCATGACAGAGACAGGAGTGTTCTCCAGATTGTGCTAATTGACTTCGGAAATGCCACCATGATAGATGGCGGTAAAAATACTGATGTTGAAAAGGCTGGTGTACCAGACGGTATCTGCAAATGGTTCCTGAAGTGATTGATGGCATTACACAGCAAACAAAATGGATTGACATGTGTGCTGCTGATGCATGGTGACATACGTATTTCAGTTGTCAAGTGATTGCAATATTGTTGGTTTCTAGATTATATTGCCTGCCACATCTGGTATGTTAGGTAGGAATGCTCAGGACATGGAAATACCTAATCCGTCATTTCTTCTAAGAACTGAAGAGCTAGTCTTCTACGGTATTGTGGATGTCGGCACTTGATGACTACACTATTCAAACATTGGTTGTCAATAATGCACTGTATTACACCACCAGGGTGCATGACGTTGTGTAACGCGCCGCGGCTGGTCCGACACTTCAATAGAGTTCAGGTAGCATACCCTTCAAATAGCAAACTGTATCAACCAGAGCGAGCATGGTACTGCATATTTACAGCTTTACGAGTGAAACGAGCCGTCCTACATCCTGCTACAATTTTATAGCACACTTGGATGGATCAAATCAATCATGGAACAGTTCTCGACTTACTCAAAATCTACAACAAACCATGTCCACACTTTTCTGACACACCATACAAAAATTAAATTAATGTCATTTCTTTTAGCAGCAGGCGCATGTTTAAGCTGAAATTTGCTGTAACAGAGCGGAAGTCCATGACCTCACAGGCGCCTAGGCAGTAGGTGTCCTTGCCTTGGTATACCTATGGCCAGTTCATCAGACAGTGTCTCTTGCTTCTGACGCTTGGGAACTAGTCCCGTTATCGTTGGAACTCTGGGAGGATCATCCTTGTCGTCGTGAGCTCCTGCTACTGTCATCCTTTCCCACAAACGCGACTGAGGGCCAGAGTATGAACTTCCGTGCTTCTATTGTAACTCAATGTAGATAGAATCTAGATGTTCCTTATCGCGAGGAGTCTGTTTGGTCATGAAAACACTCGAAGATGAACTGTATGTGGTTATGAAAGCTTATAAGTCTGGAGTGGATTAACTGATATTGTGTGTCTGTCGTATCCCTACATATAGAGTCTACTGACTCTATGATTGTAACACTTTGTAATTGATTGTAATTCGAATCACCCAACTTGATAGTTGCAGGTGTCTGAAACCTGTTCTGAAATAAGGACTCCTTGAATTTAGCTCCTGGTTTAGCGCTTTGTGTGTGTTGGTTGATGTTTGTTTGCATGTATTAACATTGGTGTGCAAATGTTTCTTGCCAAAATAACGTACCTGAGCATCAACAATTGTGACGTAATGTGTAAATATCCCTTCTCCAATCTCCCGTAGGTACACAGCACAGCGGGCCATGTCCACCGAGAGTCGGAAGAGTTTCTGTGACCCGACGGCTCATTGAAAAAGTGGGTCGCAGTGTGTTGTCTGATATGAAGTTGCCTCTCGCACACATGCATCCCTCACACAATCACTTATGTGCACCACTTCTCCACACATACAGCCCTCACACACAATGCACCCTCACACACATGCACTCCTCACACATGCATCTACCACACATGCACTCCTCACACACATGCACTCCTCACACATGCATCTCACACACATGCATCTCACACACATGCACTCCTCACACATGCATCTCACACACATGCATCTCACACACATGCACTCCTCCCACAATGCACCCTCACACACATGCATCTCACACACATGCACTCCTCACACACATGCAGCCCTCCCACACTTGCACTCCTCACACACATGCACTCCTCACACAATGCACCCCTCGCACCTATGCATCTCACAAAGGTGTACAGAAATCATAAGGACACTTGCATTACCCCACACCATCACATCCTCACACACATATACACACACCCACACACTCAGCACTAAAATGTGAGGGCATCTGCTAAAGAGACGACTGTCGCATAATTCAAAGACGTTTGATGAAGGTATGTGTGTATATTCTATCAGCGGGTTATGGAATAGGTCTGTTTGTGAGAGTAACACCTGAAGGGTGCAAACAGCATGCCGTGTATAGGCTCAGCTGTAGAAAGGTCTCGGTTGGCACTGGGAGGACCAAATCTGTCCTTTATGGCATAAATGGGCTAGCCTCATTCCCAGGCCGTTCCCACCACTAGTATTTTATTGCTTCCAGTAGGAAATGCCAGGAGTGTAACCAGGTGAACCCTGCTTAAGTTGCCAGACCGTCCCTCCCTCCCCCTCCCACATTTACTTTGCTTGAGGAGTGCCATCGTGATCATCGATATCCTTAGTGATGATGATTACCATTTTCCCCTTCAACCAAAGGTGACGATATTTGTTGAATTTTAGATTGAGGTTGGGCCTTATAGCAAAGTGGATGGCATTTGAAGGCTCCATTGATGCTGATCACAATGAGCATATCCCAACCTAGTCTCGGTGCCAGACCCTAGCTCGCACGCGGGAAGTACATGTAGTGTCTGGTGCACTTGCATACATAAACTGTTTATGGGATACGCTGATGTATACAGGTTTCCTGAGTGATAATTGAAGGTGTTGATTAACAAGTAGGTGCCAGAAAACTCTGAAGTGTGTGCGCTCAATTTCTACTGAAACGGCTACAGCTGCAGGCAGTAGACCTTGCGATCCTTGTCAACTCTGTTCCTGCCAGATCGATGATTGCAAGAACCGACGGAATGTTCTAACTCGGAGAGCACTACTGCAGCTTTGGACCGATTATGCAGCGAAGTAGGGCACACCAGAATGCAGCTCATACCTGGCCCTGTGTGTACAAGATGTTTACATGTTACCTGATCCAGCACGAGTGCCTTCAGAGGGCTTACCACAACAACAGTAGACATCGATAGGTGTGGAACTGCTGGGTGCAAATAGTCGAACACAAGTGGCAGACTACCGTAGCAGAGGGACTTTCCACTGCCATACAGCGTAGAAACAAAGACGTCTTTCCCTTTAACAAACTCCTTCACAGCTTCCAGCTCCTCGGGATTCACTGCGGGGCATCCAAGCTTGGTGAACGTCTCTTTGATCGCTGTCTCTATCTCTCTGTCACTCCAATTTGCGATGTGCACATGCTTGCGTGAAAAGATATGTAATGGAACAGCAATCAACCAATCAGATTCATCCCGCCGAAATTCCACGGAGTTCAAATTTATGTATGCAAGTGCACCAGACCCTACTTCCGCGTGTGAGTTGGGTCTGGTACCGCCAGCCTAGTAGATCTACCCCAGCCTAGTAGATCTACCCCAGCCTAGTAGAGCCTAGTAGATCTACCCCAGCCTAGTAGATCTACCCCAGCCTGGTAGATCTACCCCAGCCTAGTAGATCTACCCCAGCCTAGTAGATCTATCCCAGCCTAGTAGATCTATCCCTTTCCCATTAAGCCGAAGATACCCAAGGAAAGTAACATTGTATGTAGGTATGTGAATGTGAATGAGATATGAACTGGGTCTCTCTCCTTCCTCCCTCTCCCTCTCCTCCATCTCCCTCCCTCTCCTCAAAGAAGGCGGAACGCGTGTGTACAGTTGCATCAGGATGTGTTGGTATGGACGAGTGGTTATGTGATGCATGGAGGAGTGATAGCACTGGACAGTGATTGTGCCACTGTGATCAGCAAGTGATCCTGAAAATGGTCCTTACAAGATTACCAAAAATCACTCTTGATCAAAGGCTAGATGGAATCAATGACTTTGTTGTAACATTAAGGACATCACCTGAATGCTCCGTTCATGCTGATCACAATAGTGCACATTGCAATGGTGCAATCTCATTTTCCTAGCCCATAATACGTAGCGTAGTACATAGCTAGTGTGCTGTAGTTTCACCGTCCCCAGTGAGTGCTGTGTCCAGTACAGAACAGTGTAGCTGGATGTTCAAGGTCTATATCAACTTGCAGCACATCAACACTGGTACAGGGGTGACTGCGAAAGCCAGAACACAGGAACACTGAACGGAAGTACGAAGGTGAAGTTCGATAGTGGTAGCGTAGACCAGACTTAATAGCTTGAGACCTGTAGTCCGAACAGTCAGCTAAAAGCGGAAGCCCGTCCTGGTCCCAAGTAGCTAATCAACTTTGCAATTGTGGCCCACTGGCGTTCACTAGACTTGGCCTCAATCAGATTGATGATGGCTTTGGAGTTGGAGGAACACACAGCAACCATCGCACCAGCCGCACTGTCATGTACTGGACACAACAGCTACTCACTGGAGGTGGGTGCGGTCTGGGGACAAGGCCAACTGCCACCACTGTGAAGCTGGCTTCTTCAATTCTGGTACAAAACAGGTGTAAGTCTGGTCCAGTTTGAGAGACAAGAAGTGCTTTCAGTGAGAGCTGTGGTGCTAAAACGTGTGTACTCAGTACCTGGAAGCTGTATGGCCATAACCGCACTCGTTGATCGAGCCTGTGCATTGCGTATTTCCATTCTGCGTTGAATTCCATGTTCCTATGTTTCTGGCTTTCACAGTCAACCCTGGTACAGTTCATGCATCCCATTGCCAAGATAGGAAAACGTTATACTCATACAGTGTGCTACTAAAGGCTAAGTAGGATCCTCTCTGTGTATGTTGTTCCCATGCCACGCCCACCTCCAAGAGGAAAACAACATATTCCAGATTACCTGGGACAGGGTCAGGCTGTGTGTAGAAGTTGTGTTCAGCAGTACTGACCCACTGTGTAGCAGTAGCTAGCCACGAATGTACTTCTCATGGCCGTGTGCATGTGTGTTTGGACGTTCTCAATGGACCGGCTGTATTCCTTACCTCCATACGTGCAGAGTGGAGAACATCACATCACTTTCAACTGCTACTCTGTGAGCGATATTATGGAGGCTGCAATCGGATTGTGTCTGTGTTGCTGGCATGAAGGCAGGAAGCAGAAGGAGGGTGAGTACGTGCAGACAAGCTACTCCCTGGTACTAGACGAACGGTAAGGGGACTCTACCTGCACAGCAAATAGCCCCAGAAGATGGAGTGCTATTTGCTGTGTGCAGCATGGGTTAGGCCTAGCCTCGTTCCCTGGAGGCTAGGTTAGGCCCTAATTGGTCAAGTAAGTCCATCCTCCTCCAAACCAAGAGATAGTTTCAATAACTAGCCTTAGAATATGGACAACCTCTCTGAGTTCTGAGTCTCCTGCATATTGCTCAGAGAGGTTTGAGCTCAGTGAGAGGGCAGCATTCAAGCATTAGTCACCTGATGTTGATGCTCCTTAGCAGTTACTTAATGGGAGACACACTCTGACCTGAAATCGTGGGTTGAGCTAAAGGTACTCTACCTCTGGCTTTCAACACACTAGCCATGCAGTCTAACTGAGGTACACTAGAATGGCACCCAAGAGTGTGTACAAAAGAGTGTGTACAATAACCGCTGGAGCCCAAATTGGGCAGTGGATTCAAGTCCCATTGGGAGGGCTTCTATCTCCCCCCCCCCCCCCCCCCCCCCCCCCGTAGCAACTAATTGAAACGTGAATATTGTGGGCTCTGCCTGTAAACATTCTGCTGTTCATGTACGTACCCAAAGGGGAGGTTAGCCTTGGTTCATCAGGTAAACTGGCATATGAGACTGAAGTGTAGGGATCCACGGGGTACTGCATGAGTACATGCATGAAGCTGTTACTGGGATGAAAATCCTGACTGGGAGGGAGAGGGGAGTAATTCCGTATCCCCTTGCGGCACATATTCCAGTGTGCCACTCTTTGTGTCTACACAGCATGTGGCACAGCACTAGATGTGAGGACATTACCACAATACCGTAGTCGCGTGTTATTAGGCGCATGCGCCTATAACTCCACAGGAAGGAAATATGCGCCTATAAGCGAGGTGCGCCTAGTAACGAATATTTTAATAATGACATTCCTCAAATAGGAAGTGCGCTTCAATTAGAATCATAGCTTTTTCCACTCCGTAGGATCGAAAATGGCAGAGTTTCTGGAAGAAGACTGCAGCACTTAACAGCGAGTACCTGGGACGAGAGTTGAACCTGCGCCTAACAGTGAATATGTGCCTATAAGTGAGATGCGCCTAATAACGCCCGACTACGGTACTCCATACAACCAATAGGTTTGCAGAATGTACTGAGTGTGTTAGCTTGAGTTGCTTGAGTTCAATGTGTCCCATTAGGAGGGCTTCTATCCTTCCCCATAGCAACTAATTGAACTGTGAATATTGTGAGCTCTAGTTGGAAGCCTGTAAACACTCTGTTATTGTGTACTCACCTGTGCATGATTCAGAAGTGTAGGGATCCCCAGGAGTGCATGGAGTCTATTATTGGGATCAGAATCCTGACTGGGAGGGAGAGGGGAGTAATTCATATCCCCCTTGCTGCATATATTCCGGTGTGCCACTCCCAGTGTTTAAAGACGGTCTCTTCTTTCTCTCTCCCCACAGCATGTGGCACAGCACTGGATGCGAGGACGTTGCCACAATACTCCATGCAACCAATAGGTCAGTCTAGCCACTAGCCCCTCTCTGCCAGGCCGGTTACACACAGGTGCGGAAGGCAGAGAGGATCTAGCAAACATTGCACTAGATCACGTTGAATGCCAATTACTAGTACCTGTGAACCGGTGAAGTGTCAGCTACAGTTGAGGAAGAGTTCTGTACCCTTGGAGGCATCCAGGTTGGACTAGGTTAGCTCGAGTGTAAGCTTTTAGACGCTCTCCACCGGGCTGATTGCATGCGAGCAGCTCGGTTTACTACCACGAGAGTCATGAAATAAATTGCTTCAGTGAGATCTGATTGGTCAGTTGAAACACAATCCAGTGCAACGTTTGCTAGACCCTCTCCGCCCTCCGCATGCCCGCTTGACTGGCCGGGTAGAGAGGGGTTAGCGGCTAGATTGCCAATAGGTATACATGCACCCAGAGTGTGTACTGCAGTGTTTAATTGGCCGGCCGGGTTCAAGTCCCATTGGGAGGGCTTCTATCTTTCCCCATAGCAAATAATTGAACTGTGAATATTGTGAGCTCTAGTTGGATGCCTGTAAACGTCGAATACTCTCTTATTGTGTAGCCACCAGCAAATGGATCCCCGGGATACTGCATGAGTGCATGGAGTCATACTGTTATATTGGGATGAGAATCCTGACTGGGAGGGAGAGGGGAGTAATTCATATCCCCCTTGCTGCACATATTCTGGTGTGCCACTCCCTATGTGTAAAGACGGTCTCTTCTTTCTCTCTCCTCACAGCATGTGGTGCAGCACTAGATGTGAGGACGTTGCCACAATACTGCTCCTCCTCCTCCCCCCCCCGAGAATTACACATAGAACAAAATTTCGATTTCCTCAAACCTGAACATATAATTTCATTTTGCAACATTTCGATTACAGTTTGGAAATCTTCAGTTACCAGAAACGTTGCAAAAATAATATTTGTTGAAAACTACCGTCTATACGTCTGAGATCCTATACTGATTACGGTATCATGACTCCAAAGTATGATATATGTGTACCACCCCTTACATGCATGCAGTTATATATGTCTTGCATGTGCAGCAGTAAATCTACTGTAAGGATATGGTATCGCATACCTGAAGTGTGGTATTCATATATATGCCTCACAAGGATATGTGCTGCCTGCGACTATGGTATTACATACTATAGCTAGATAGCCAGTATCTAGCAATAGAAATGTCAAAGCCTCCCATCATCTATGAACTGCTGTCAGTATGCACGAGTGTACACGAGTGCCCTATCCTGTAGCATACTGTATTTGCATGTCATGCAGAAGAATATTTATAGCTCGTGATGGGTCCATGACATATTATCCTTGCTATCTGTCAAACTGAAAGAAATGTAAGACTTAATGATGTCATGCCGTTATCCCAGTGTGATCATGACCACTCTCGTGGGTATAGCAGCTGTACATGTACAATCATAATACACTAGCTATTGTGCAACCACTGAAAGAGCTACGATGGCAGATGATATATAGGTCTGAAGGCACCCTGATGATGCTTACTGAGTGTATTCTTATAGGGCCTCTTTCAGTAGAGGGAGGTAGCCATATATAGCACCCCTTTCAGTAGAGGGGGATAGCCTCGATCTATCTGTTGTGAAGGCTTTTCTCTTTCTGATGGTCTTCTGCATTCCACATGGGACTTACAGTCTGGTCTTCAGGCTGCATGACGTGGGTGATTTGGAGCTTGAGGTGGGAGTCATGATCGATGGAGATCTAGACTAGCGGCCGGGTGGGATGGGGTCATGATCGATGGAGACTAGCGGGTGGGATAGGGTCATGATGGAGACTAGCGGGTGGGATGGGGTCATGGTGGAGACTAGCAGGTGGGTTGGGGTCATGGTGGAGACTAGCGGGTGGGATGGGGTCATGGTGCAGACTAGCGGGTGGGATGGGGTCATGGTGGAGACAGCAGGTGGGATGGGGTCATGATGGAGACTTATAGCAGGTGGGATGGGGTCGTCATGGAGACATAGCAGGTGGGATGGGGTCATGATGGAGACTAGCAGGTGGGTTGGGGTCATGATGGAGACTAGCGCGTGCATGGGGTGGGGTCATGATTGAGACCAGCTATGGTGGGTGGAATGAGGTCATGATGGAGAGTAGACACATGCACATGGGGCGTGCCCAATACCCCCCCCCCCCCCCCCCCCCCTCCCAAGTCTACTTTCTGTCGACCTGAGATCATGCATATGTACATGTGACAAGATTTCCCAGGCCTTCCCCCTGCAAGCAGTCAAAGAATGCAGGTGCATGGCAAAGGGATGGGAACAAGGCTACCCGGCCAGGCAAACAACAGACCGATTCAAAATTGAGGGTTACAGAAAAAGAAACTTACACAACAGGCGTTCAGATATAGGACATCAACATTCACAATGCTCGATGCACCGGAGTTCAATGTCCTTTGCAAGTTCAGAGAATTCTACATCTTTCAAGACTTCTATGAGAGTCCACCAAGTGACTGGTTTGCCCTTGCCAGCCAGCCATTCTTTCAAGATTTCAGTTGTAATTTGCATCCCATCCTCTCTGTGTTTTCCGGCAATATCATGAATTTTTGCTCCGCTAGTGTCTTTTAGGAGCAGAATGCCAAACTTCATGTAGTCTGATCTTATTTTTGATGGAATGTCGATATAACTATCTTTGCAATGAAACTTGAATAGCAGAGGTAGTGTTGGAGGTTTACCTGAAGTGAAAAAGTCGTAACAATCAGATAGAGTGTATATTTATGCTTACCAGGTATGTGTTATAGATAACCACAAGAGCGCATACTCCGCGCGACCTACTTATGCGCTCTTGATAACCATGCTTAGTAGAGGTGTACCACACTACACGAGATCTAGAAGATGCCCTGAGGACGTACAGTGGAAGTGTTTGCATGTACAACTTCTCGAGGGTTTGTGGTATACCTCTGCTAACCATGCTTGTAACAGCCTTGATCACTTGAAGCTGACTAGCTATGATCTCTGGCCTTTACTGCCACAGAAACTAGACTCAAACTTCCAAGTTATATAACTTCTACTTCTTGGGTTCTATCTAACCTGGGCTTCTGACCTGTCTAAACTGCAGTGAACTTAGGTTTGACAGAGGGGAAGTTCCTTTGATTTACAAGGCTTCCTTCAGGATACAGTGAACTTACATAATAATTACACAGATAACTTTATACGTACAACGTCATGGAAAAACCCAACTGTTCCAGGGCAACTTACTAAGATCAACACACCCACACTGTTGATCACCATCTGTTGGATTCTGCTGGTAGCCACGATATCGCTCTTCTGTAAGACGACATTAGAAGAGGGACTAAAATTGCATACAACTCAACAATGTTAATGTAACAATTGAACACATGCACAAACAGTGGATACCAGGTGCTCTTTCCCCCTCTGACATGCATGGGTTCAAGGATACGTTACCACATATTATTACCCTGTGCCCGCATGTGTGAAACAGGGCACACGGGCTCTGGCACGTGTTCATACCGATGCACATCCATGTCAGTAAGTGCATGCAGTATGATCTTAGACTGAGAGATACGTGTTCTATGAACTCTTGGTGTTTCTTACTGGTCAAATTGAAGACCACATCAATATCAGGATTCCCGATCAACATAGCAGCTATCAGTACGGCCACAATTGCTATAGCTACTGCAAAGCAGACGAGGATGTTTGTACGCCGCCACCGAGATTGGGAGTACTGATCATTCTGTGGTACAGAGGTTGCTGCATAGGAAAGATTATTATACATAATCACTACCATACGTAAATATGAATATGTAACCTGTTAAAATATGGCAACGATTTTGGGTGTGAGGTACAGCAAATGTGAATGGGTCCTACCACTGTACCAGTTTGTGCTACCAAGAATTCATAACAATAAGAGTGTGCAACTGCCATATGGTATCAACTACTACCATCTCGGCAGTATGATGTAGAACAATCAATGGTGAAGGGTTGCGTGTAAAACGCAGAACATGGAATGGAATGGAACGTGGAATGGAATGTGGAACGGATGTAAAATGTCCTAATAAGCGTTTTAATGAAGGTGGGCGTTAATTGGGGCTGGCGTGAGTGAGCCTGCGCTTGCAAGACTCGGGTCAACGGAGATGGTGGCTGATGACGATCGTCGCACGAGTGACAACCTGGCTATATACGCGAGACTACCCATCACTACAGGTTGTTATGCCCTGGGCCTGGATGGAGAATTTCGTGTAGTTACCTAACATGCAGTGACCGATCCGGGCTGTTGTCTTCTGACGAATATTAAAGCGTGAGCAGCATCACTAGTGTAAGCTGTATGAACGTGTACCGTGCTAGTGCTATAGACCTAGCTGTGCTGCTATGCTGGCCCGCTCATACTTATTCGTCACTCGAAGACCGTAATTATAGCCCTGCTTCACTCGGATGGCGTAGTCATGTCAACTAACATCTTGTTGTCTACTGTGAACTTCTCACATCCAGGGCATACAACCTGCCGGTAGTCTCGCGTGGCGGCAACTGGCGTGGCCAGGTGCCTATATATGATATGATTGTCACCATGGCTCGTGTGACTCGACCAGTTCTATGATTGGACTCCTTACAACATTTTACATCCGTTCCACGTTCCATTCCATTCCAAGTTCTGCGTTTCATACTCAACCAGTCAACCAGTGAAGTATATAGTAGCAGCTGAGTGTGAAATTGTGATTACTACAGAGTTTACACAGCCTACATGTACATGTTAACCACACTGTTTGCCACTTCATACTGCCAAGATGGTGGTCCATATGGCAGTTGTAGTCTTGTGCCCAGACCCCACTAGCCTCGTACCCAGTCCCTCATGCGGAACGCGGAAGAGGGCCTGGTGACACATGGCAAAATTCCCGTATGTGCTCAGTCAGCATAATTGCATAATCGATTACATTCCTTACCTGGATGCATTCGAAATCACGCGGAAGGTAGCTGTTGGTGATGGCTAAGTAGCAAGTCCTTGCCAAGGAGCGACCAGAGGTGAGTCTTGAAGGCTGGAACAGCGGTTTTATCAAACGGCTATACATTTCACGGGGTGAAGAATGTAATTACTACGCAGTAATTGGCAATGGACGAACGTGATTTGCCTACCCGAAATCAAGACTGTTGAGCTCAGCACATACAGGAATTTTGCCAAGTGTCACCAGGCCCTCTTCCGCGTTCCGCGTGAGGGCCTGGGTACGCCCGGGGGGGGGGGGGGGGGGGGGGGGGGGGGGGGGGGGGGGAGAGGGTCTGGTTACACAAGCCCAAATTCTTGGGCTTAGTGGAAGTGTGCAAAAATGCTAAGTGGTTTGCGTTGAAACATGAATCTCATCATCACACAATTGCAATACTGGCAATGGCTGAAAGTCTTATTTGCTGTGGCATCTGCAAGACAGATATCGTGTGAAACAGCGCAGAAAACTCAACCCCCCCAGGCCTACCAACCAAGCTGTTCGAAGCTTCTTCGGCAAGTTCGTCGACCCTTCATTCACAAAAATACAGCCCAATACTGACTACTCTGTGTGCCAGAAGGACTTCCAAAAGTTGGAAAAGGCACTAACGACCTACAATACCTGTAACAGGCCATACTTCTTGAAATAAAATCGGCGATTGGTGTAGTGGCGGGAGTCGACGATAGTATGTCCGAGAGCGACATGTCGATCGGAGGAGGCACAGAAAGTTCCAGTTTGTCTGGTGTATCCAAGCTTCCCGAGGGAGAGGCTAGTCCCTCTGCTGTACCAGATCAACGGGGAACTTTTCCCGAAGACGCTTGACGCACACAGTTAGCTGAGGCTCCATTATTCAGTGCTGATGTAAATTCCTTCGCTATCGCATTATTCTAATAAATGCCGCTTAGCAATTTCATTGGCCGCTTTCAAATTCTGACGCGAGCCCAAGGATTTGGACTTGTGTAACCGACCCTCTTTCTCGCACGTGCGAGGAGGGTCTGGGCACGAGACTATGGCAGTCGCACACTCTTTACTCTTGGTGCTACACATTACCATGCGAGGTAGCAATCCTAACTAATCTTGCTTTCAATGCAGGAAGGGAATCATTGATTGTGTGCCACTCTCTCAACATACAATGTAGGGTGGAGATGATCCTATGGAATGCACCTTTTTGAAAGGTCTTCTCAAGCTTCCGAATGCAACAGATGACTAAATGCCCTTGCAACTGTAAATACTACATTGTATGCATACATGTATAATTAGTGACATACCTGGTTTCTCAATGGGAGCTGCTACTGGAGCTGCAGCGGAACCACTTGATGTTGGAATTCCAGAACCTAAAGAAACATTTTTCTGGTAATACAGTTTCCTCTCCATGGCAACTATCACAAGCACACAATATGAGTGGCACAGTCTCAGTGTGCATGTTGAGAAACAATTATCAACTCTTCCTTAAAGACAAGGGATCATTTTCATTCTCAGGCTGTTCATTGGGTAGGGGTATACCCTCTGAATGCAGCTACTGTTGTGATGAAGGTGGCAAAATACTACAGTCAATGCCACATGCAATACAGCTCTCTTGCCTCCATGGTGCACATACTCAGCTGCCGCAGGGTCAGATTGTATGGTTAGAAACTCGTGTCCTTTGGCATCCTCTAAGTCCACACGATGGTGGAACTTGTCTAGTGTGGTAGATTTCACTCAGTTGTTGTCATACCTGTTCCACTCAGATGCTTCGGATCCTTGTTCTGCATAGCCGGTGGTTGTTTTCCATTCTACGTGTGTGTGTGTGTGTGTGTGTGTGTGTGCACAGATATGCATGTTTATTAGAAATTCCTTGGCAAACAAAACTTTGAAGAATGAGTGGACATTGCAATGCTCAGCAGGAGAAAAATATCCCACCAACTCTGCATCATAATCAGACTATGGTATGCATAATGTGCTTTGATCTTTTGAACCTAACGAGATCTCTAAAATAGACACCTCATCAAAAATTCGTATTTCGAAACTGTATAGGTTAAACCATGGCTTCACAGGCATTAGGGGATATACCCACGGTAGTCCCGTTACTATTTTTAGCTCGCACGTGTACGGAAACTTCAAAGAAGGATGACTACTAGCCGGGCTAGAACACAGAGAAAAGGACAGTATCAGGACTCCAATGGTAGCGAGGCACGGGAATGACATACTGGTAGTGACAGACCTCGAGAAAGTGCCGTATGACAATGCATTCGATCGAGTCGCTTCACACAGCCAAGCGGGCGTCTCAACTAGTGGAAATAACCGCCCCTTCTGCTTTTCTGGAGTTAATGACTGCTGGGAAACATCCTGCGACACTTATGGACACTATCTTCTCTCTCTCCCATCGAGATTTGGCCCATCGCTGTAGAAATACACGTGCATGCTAAAAATAGTAACGGGACTACCGTGGGGACATTTTCAATTTTTAATCTTTTGCGTGGTCGTTTCACGCTCCTCCCTTCCTTCCGCTCGCTACCTTATTATGTGCTCCTGATCATATAGTTGGCGTAGTAAAACTGCCCGCAGTTTTGAATGGATCGATTGGAAGGCTGGATAGTTTGCTAGCTGAGATCAAGAAATTATGTATTCAAAATGCTCCGGTTCGGGAGATCCTTGGTGCAGTGAGTGGGGATGCTGCGAGAGCGGTTCTGATAAAGACCGGGGATGCTGCGAGAGCGGTTCTGATAAAGACTTCAAGGAGCTTGTAAATAATTTCCAAAGAATGCGCAGAAGGCTACGAACTGGGTGGTTAGAGTGTTTGAGGAGCGGGGAGCAGAGAGGAACCAAGCGGTGATTGATGCTAGCTGGCAAACTGTGCCCTTCCAACTTATTGGAGTGCCCTACACTGACATCGCTCAATTGCTGGATGTCACGGTTTGTCATTGAGGCCCGTTGAGAAGATGGGCAGACATATCCTTCTAAATTTTCGTGAATGCAAGGAACACGTCATTGAGGCCCGTCATTGAGGCTGAGGCTGCAAACGGACACAACCCAGGTGAAGCATGTGATCTTGGAAGGGAGCGAAGCAGTTGAGCAGGGAGCGAAGTGGACACGATCAGGGAGCCACAGCTGAAGTGGATGTGATCCAGGAGCATCAGCTATAATGGATGTAATCGTGGAGCAGCAGCTGAGGCGGATGTGATCGTGGAGCAGCAGTACCATGAAGCGCATGCATAGCGGAGCAGCTGCACTGAATGCCGGACTGCTAACGTAGGTGTTGAGCGAGTGAAGCTACTTGTACATATTTGGGCTCTATCCTCACAACCGCAAGGGTCAACTCACAGTGAATAGGTCTTCAATGCTCTGTACCACATCCTTCATGCCCATGTGTCTGAAAACTTTAATAAGGGCTTTCCATGTGTGAGTATTGTCACGAATAAGCCACTCATTGAATGCCTTCCTGCTGTGCTCAATTGTGCTTCGTCCTTTGGAATTTGGTCGTAGAACAGCTGCAATACCAGCATCCGTTTCACCACAGGCAAGGGAATGGAATGCTTTGATCCCAGTCACGATTTCAATGTGAGCAAGGGCAGTCAGACTGAACTGTTCATCGAGGGAGCGAGCCTCTAGTGAATCAAGAAAGTATTGAGTACTAGAATGCCACAACCAATACATACATATGCATCAAGTTGAACTGGAATCAACAGTTACACTGTACAGTATAATCTCCCGATAATACGCCCATGGGCAATGAACTTTATTGGCTGCTCAAAGTGGGGGGTGGGTGTATTTTCACGAACGTCTCCCTCGAAACTAGGTCCACCCAAATTCGAAAGTAGGCTGACCCTAGTATGCAAGATCCGTAATGCAATAACATGCAAATATAATTACGAGTGTCATACTGTACTGCAACAAGTCATTCTAGCAAGGCTTTACTACTATGTTTCCTAGTGAGCAGGAACAGTGAGTAGCTGCAGGAACACACAGCAGGAGTGCTTGAATGACGTGGAGCAAGCAGACCATCTTCGGGACTTGCCAATTGCTGCTGCTGCTGCTTCAGAGAAATCCGTAGTGCGCTGCTAGCGCTATGCTAGGCGATTGCACACACGAAGATACAAACATGCAAGGCACAGTGCATGCACGGTCTCATGTCATGCACTCATGCTCGACCAGTACACAGCTGCAATGGCATACAACATTATGAAGTTCATTGAAAATAGTACCGCAATAGCCAACCTTCATTTCTTAGTCCAACCTCTTTGACAGCACTTCTTTCGGAGCTATTCCTGTTCGAGCTAATAGGGTGGGTGTTCTTTCGAGTAATAGATGACCCTGTGCAACAACTTGCTGCAAAAATGGGGGATGGGCGTATTTTCGAGGGTGGGCGTATTATCGGGAGATTACGGTACTAGCTAATAATCGGTGACACCTGCTTGCAATTATTGAGCAACATTAATCGTAAGGTGAAATGGCAGTCCCAGATAAGAAATCAAACATTATTCATGCAATTACTGAGATAAACACGATATATAACATATAATTATAGGCCCTCCAGTTTCAGACATATAGATGGGTGAACAATTGAGGTGTACGTTGTCATGAGAGATTTTTAGTATCAAATTAAATGTTGTGTGTCCATGCTATGTAAGGTAGATATAGCACGAAACTTCTGTTTTCTTTAGCTTTAATTGTAACACATAGCTTGCATTAAAATTAAAATAAAAAACATCTGGGGAGGCCTGGGTATACGATGTGATGCATCAGTGATAACAATCATTATATTATTATGGTCGTCTTTACACTAACCTTTGATAGTTCCCTTGGTGATCTTAGGAGAGTAGCTATGGTACTTTGAGAGATCTGTGGTATTTCCTCCGATGAGGAGTATTTCTTCTGTTGGGAGGTGAATGGTGTAGGAAGTTTCACGAATGTCCGGCAGATGTTCAACCGTAATCCAGGCTCTTTTCTCAGTGGAATAAGCTAGAATCTCTCGAATTGGGAAAGTGTTCTTTTGTCCACCAACAGCTAATAGCTGACCTCGACAAACAGAAAGGCTAGAACATACCTGAGAGAGTTTAGGCAGATTATTCCAAGCTTTGTCTTCACCTCCTTCCAAACTTGCAATGAGAGAATCGGGTGAGGTTGGGGACAGTGAGGTGTGGAAGACATCGTGATCTTGCATCCTTCCTCCAGCCAGGTACCATTCATCATTGTAGAAGACCGATTTCATGAAGTAACAGCTTTTTGGCAGTGGCTCCGCAAATTCCCAACGCTTTGAACTGGCATCATATATTTGAACCGTATCGAGGGGTTGTGTTGGACGGCTTTCCACCCCTCCCGCCAAGGTGAGATAGTCTCCACTTGTAGCAGCGGAGGCCCCCCAACATGCTTGGCGCATTGGAGGAAGAGATTGGTCCCAATCAGAACCATCATCTCGTAAAACCCACACTTCATTTGTCGCACTTGTATCATGTATCGCTCCGCCAGCGAGTACTAGCTTTGAGTGAATGGTAGCAAGTGTGCTCCAGCGTGTTGGCCCCGGTGTCGAAATGGGTGTCACTTTAGGCTTTTCCTTCGTGTGATCAAAGACGTAGATGTTGGTCTCCAGTTCTGGTTTGTCGGTCATGCCCCCACCAATGTACACCTTGTCACCAACCACCACTGCGTGCACATGCTGCATTCCAGTCGGGAGTTCAGAGTAGTCATCATCCCATTCAATGGAGACCAGCGGGTTCAGCAAATCCATCTATATAGTGTGGGGAGATACCATACAGTGTTCAGTGTGGGCGTGCTCATAGTTATGTCAGTTCATTAAGTCGTGTAATGAGAAACAACTGTACGTACTAGGGGAAAGTGTTGCATTGTCAAATCACACATACCCTAGAAACCCAGGATACAGCTGACTTGAACATACCTTGCTGCATGATACCCTACCAGTTTTAATACCACATGATCTACCCAGTCTCGTGTGGACAGACCAACCTGTCTGTAAAATGAAGACTCCAGTGCATAGGAGCAATGCAACATTACTTAAGCGCTCATGTACAGCAGGACAATCGTGGCAGTTGGCGATGTCCTCAGATTCAGAGCAATATCATCCTGTGGCCACCAGTTCATTGTGGACCTGGGTATTGGTGACAGTCTGCTGGACTGTGGACCTGCTCTACTAAACTGTGGTTACATGTACCTGTGCTATCAAATGTCACCATGGCAGGGAAAACTCAGTCTGCTTACTGTTCAGTTCCAACCGTGTTTAGTCAAGTCAGTACGTGGGCTATATGTCACAATATTGGCACTCACTCCGCCTTTGGCACGTGTATTTACCCCATAATTATATGCACACATTTTGGTGTCACTTGCACAAGTACATAGCTGTGCATGGAACCAACAGTTGCAAGTCTTAGAAGTGAAACGAAATAATTATGATGCTGTGTTGTAGCTCTTCAATCCTCGGTGACAGATTCTCGTCACCGCACAGCCTGGAACGAGTAAGTTGCATTTTGTAGCTTAAGCTTATACTGAACTGTACCGGTATCCCCAGCTGCCTGTATTGCCTGGTAACTTTCCACGCAATCGTCGCCATCGGTATTATGTTGCTTACACAAACGTTGGCTCGCTCCAGTTGTGACATAACAGACGACGTCATTATAGCAGTGATGTCGACATGCCACGACATCACGTGTGGAAGTGTACCAGGCTCTCCCCCTCCGTATTTTTCTTCACCGCACGCACAGGGGGAGCCTGGGAACGAAGCCAGTTCCACCCCTCCTCTGCACAAGTTTGACCTCATCCGCAAATGAATATTGCTGTTTCCACCCCTCATATGCCCAAGTTGCAGCAGCCCATGAATCTTGTACCACAACTTCCGATCCCTGGTGTTCCACTGCATTATGTTTTGATAAGAACACCCAAACTGTTGCTTGGCAACCAAAGGGTGAAATCAAAGGTCATAACACATAGCTATCTGACAATGACACAGAGACAAAACTGCCATACCAAACACACTGTCTAGGTTGCATAAGTACTAACTCAACGTGTTTGATGACATTTGCACAAATTGGCCCCTCATCTGCAAATAGATGTGCAATGGCTGTGTTCCACCCATAGGCCCAAGTTGCAGTAGCCGTGTATATTATTGAATATCTATCCTTGGGGTGTACCATGATTTCCATCCCTGGTGTGCACAAAAATGCAGTAAAGCTGCGTGTACTACAAGCGGTCAAAAAGCTGGGCTTGAGAATGACAACAGTTACATGGGTGTGTGCGGTGGTGCACTGGTAGAGTGTGAGTCTGTAGTGATCAACTCAGGGCCTGCATGAAAACCTTCTGTATTAGAGAGATGTGGCATTCCTGAGTTATCAAATTAGCTATGCTCGTTTGGCAAACTGATGGCAGTTTTTGACGGCTTATAGTACAGGGCTAGAACTGCATACGAATCTAGTCTCGTTGGGAACGAGACTGACATGAGACTGCATGCTGTGTCAAGGAAACTAGCTACTGTAGTTTTACTAAAACTTGCAACAACTGAGCGCAGAGCGTTGAGCAACAAGCGAAAAGCGTTTACTTTGATGTGGCCTAGGCGCCTATACGGTCTCCCCGCTTAAAATATTAGCTAGCTATGAATAACATTTCACCGTGTAGCCAGAAGCACTATATAGTTTTTGTGGAAACTTTGGACCTACGACTGTGGCACTGTGCTAGTCTGACAACTACACTGTGGAATTACCAGAGACGGCCGGGGAGGAGACGGAGCCACCTGTATCCATGGAGCCACCAACCACACTCCGCATGCACAACGTGCGTGTAGCTAGCTAGCTACAACTTTGGGTTATTCGCAGCTATTTTCTCGAAACTCAGAAGCACTGGTATACACCACGCCATCGGAGGTCTTCGTCATAGGCCGAACGTCAACCTGGCTCGCAGCTTGTAGTCCCTTCTGCCATCGTGAAACGGGCAAAAACGCAACGGAAATCGACTGTAGAGCAGCTGCGTGATTAGGAAGCAGACGACTTCGGGTTATTAAACGGATTTGCGGATTTCACTTCAAAATTTGCAAGTCTTGCTAAAAGTACAGTGGCTTGACATGCTGCGTTGAGGTGACTGCTAAGCTATAATCAGCTAAGGGCTGAAAAGTGCAGCGGCCAAAGCCGCTACGCGGTTCCTACCTCATGGCATGCAGTCACCCCGGACCCCTGTACTGAGTTCACCTGTTGTCCATTGTTTGCAGACAATGCAGAGTTTGCGCTGCTTGCGTGGTTTGCAGTGTTGCACGATCGACAATAATAGGCAGTATTTGGGTTTTTCAGAATTCTTGCAACACTACACTAAAATGCTCAAAGCGAATTGTGTAGACCTATGGAGTGCAGGCACGGCTACAGTTTGTTCAGCTAATTACATTAATTAATTACTAAGCAGCTGTCACAACCGCACTTAGGGTTACGGGCTCTTCGCGCGATGGGCGTGGCCAGACAATTTCTTCAACCCCCCTTTTTCTCGCACAGAAAGTAAGCTAGCGAAATCAAACTTATTCGACACAAAGCAGGGAGGGTAGTCAACATGCAGACTAAACATCATTATAGCAGCTCACACTGAAGTCGTTGTACGCTGGTTAGCTAAATCAATTCCAGCAAACTATTCACCAAAAATCTCCAGTGTGAAGACCGCCAGCAGCTCGATTCTACTGTTGGGAGACACGCCATAGGAAGCTCTAGGGCGGGACGGAAGCGTTTTGTGGCTAGGTTGAACTGTCTTTGAAAGAACGACCCTTGAGTGTGAATAACCGCCATCTTGATTCCCATCTTTGGAAGATAGCGCTGTATAACTTCGGAACGGTCGTCAGCATTTACATAAACACATCGTCCGGCCCTTTCTATACTGTTCGTGCCGATTTCAATACAGTCTTCCAAGTCCAGGTCGGATCACACGGCTTTTTAATCACCAACAACCCTTATGGGTCAGCCACCACAGGTACACAAAAGAAGATCCTCTGACTCCATTGTTTCATGCTTGAAACCCCCTGGTACACACTTACAGAGCAAGTATCCCAACACGAACCCCCCAGTCCACAACTTCAGTCTATGAGAAGTCATTGTTGTACTTCAATCACCCATAAACGTACACACCATTGATGCCACAGGTACACAAAAAAATGTCCTCCAACGTAGGCAGAAGTTGCTCACAAAATAGTGACTAGCTAGCCTCCAAATATCCTTCTGAACATGCACTTAGCGCTACCATGCCAGGTAATGCCCTTTGTAACCTAAAAATACTAACCTTCACTCTCTATTCTCTTGAAAATCAGCCTTTTCTCCTTGTTCCTTGCTCATGCACTCTCTTCTCTCTCGCATCCAATTTTCACATGTAAAAGCTGTTAATTGCGTAACGCGGAGGGCCCGCGCGCTTCAGTATTAATATTGGTAGGTATGGGATCACGTGACTTGATTCCAATCTCTATTACATGTATCTGTGACAAAATTAATAACGCTACCAGCTTTGTCTGTTGCAAGGTTTCTATCTTTCCCCATAGCAGAACTGTGAATATTGTGAGCCCTAACCTGCCCAGTTGTAAACCTCAGTACCAGCATGTGGCACAGCACTACTGTACTACGGATGTGAGTACGTCACCACAGTACTCCATGAAAATGATATACACCCAGATTGTGACTTGAACTCAATTGGGCAGTGTGTTCAAGTTCCATTGGGAGGGCTTCCATCCTTCCCCCCTAGCAACTAATTGAACTGGGGAGGATAGCCTAGTGGACTGATGAAATGTAGGGATCCCAGTATACTGCATGAATATAGTACATGGAGTCATAAATTATATTGGGAGCAGAATCCTGACTGGGAGGGAGAGGGGAGTAATTTCTTCTCCCCCTTGCTGCTCATATTATTCCGGTCCCAGTGTTTAAAGACGGTCTCTTCTTTCTCTCTCTCCTCACAGCATGTGGCACAGCACTCACATGATGTGCTGCCTGTGAATATGTAATGCTATATAAAATCATTACATGTTCAGGGTTGGAGTTAGGGTTAGGGTTCTGTTGCCAACAGAGACGGAAACACATTTATCATTGCTCAGAGTTGCAATGTGCACAGACCCGCCCCCATGCACCCACTCCCACCCCCACCCCCCAATGCTCCCACCCCAGCCCCACCCCCCAATGCTCCCACCCCAGCCCCACCCCCCAATGCTCCCACCCCAGCCCCACCCCCCAATGCTCCCACCCCACCCTGGCGGTGGAAGATTCAGCAAGGGTATGGTTAGGATGAGGGCTCACCTCAACATAACCTCGCCCGAGCTAAACCTAACCCGAATGGCTGCGACAGAGTTGCGCTCTCCTTTTATACTGCAGGAGCCAGCTGGCAACGCGCGCCGCTAAGCTCTAATTTGATTGGTTGGTTTCAATTTTGGCGCCAAAATGCCTGTGCACGCGTAAACTGCGAGCAATGGTGAGCGTGTTCCCGTCTCTGTCGTTTTGCTTGGGTCTCCAATGGCGTTGGCCTCCTCTTTTTGGCCCTCTGCATTGACGCCTCGCTTGTTGCTGTCCTTGTAGTTGACTCCCAATGCTGTTCCGTAAGCATAGGGTGGAGCCCAGACTCCATGCCGATGTGGTTTAGCGTTTGGGAACGAGGCCGATGTTGTTTCTGTGAAAGTGGCTTTAGACTCCATTTCTGTAGCATAGGCTTCCCCTGGGTTTCTGTTCTTCGGTTTGCGTTGACAATAATACACGGAGCAGTGAAAATGGTCGAAGGTATGTGAAGAGAGAGAATGGAGAGAAAGGGGAGGGAGGGACATTAAGGAAGGAGAAGGAGGGAGGCAGATGTCAAGCTTCCTGTATGCTGTTCAGAAAACCCCCTGCAGGGATTAGCTAAGACCTGGGGGTGGGGGGAGCTTCCCACCAAAACAGATGCAGATCAAGCTCAACTATGTAGGTGGATTTCAGGGGGAAATGGATGGAGGACAAACACATAGAACATATGTGCCAAGTTAGCAGTCTTGCTTTTGAGTAGATGAAAACTAATTCTGTCGATTGACACGTCTTCTGGTGAAGGTTCAATTTCTTTGCCTCCCTCCCTCCAGAGCACACCTTTCTGGGGCGAGGTAAAAGACCTCATGAAGAGACTGAAGACCTTGTTCAGCGCTACTGCACAGATGAATTACGGTACACAGCCTCCTCACCTATCACCTTCACTCTTTGCCTTCACCCATCACCCTTACCTCACACATCACACACACTCACTCACACACACTCACTCGTAATACACTCACTCACACACACTCATAATACACTCACTCATAATACACACATCACCCTTACCATTACCTCACTTATCACACACACTCACTTTCAGTGCTATAGACGCATATATGCGTCACCTTGTGATGTCACTTCCAGCAATAATGTCTTTGAGGGTTAGGTTTGCATCAGCAGAAAGGCGGGACCAGAGGAGCTTGGACATGGTCATGTGACCTACGTGCGCAGGCGAATTTATATGGAGGTTTACTGTATGTTCTCGGTAGTCTTTACGAGTATTTGACATCATTCGAAAGCTCCAGTAGAGTAGATTTCAACCCCTGGGTCACTTAGGCTGTACAGCCTCTTGAAGGATCGACTGCGTGGGATGGCAGAGAAGCCGGTAATGCAGCCGGAAGCCTTCCTAACCTGAAGCGTCTCCAACGTACCCCTACCTTTCAAACTCAGTAACATGCCCAACTGTAGCTTCACTTCTCGTTGGCAATTTCCGTTTTCCCTTGGTCCCAGGCTTGGGAACGAGGCTGGCAAGGTTAGGAACGTAAAACACGCAATTATCTCCATCCGAGAGCAGCGCATAGTCACGTGCGCAGAAAATGTGTCCTACCTCCTCTGGGACGGGACAGGGGGAGGTAACATGGCTGTTTATGGGCTTGGCTGTTGAAAGTCCTTGGTTGGCACAGGGTGGTAGTGAAGCGTTTTTTCCCGGTCTGTAAGGTTGGTTATTAGCCAAGCTAGAGCCGTAGGCTTAAAGTGACCTGATTGGTGATTGGTTAGAGTGATCACTGAGGGTTAACCCTGACCCATCACCCTCACTGATCACTCTCACCCATTACCCTCAGTCATCACCATCACCATCACCCCCACTGATCACCCTCACCAATCACTCAACCATTGCCCTAATAGCGGTCCGGATTATGAGGCTCGTTAAGTCTTATCCAGAATAATGTTTTGTCACCAGGGGTCAAATTGGCCACATCCGCGTCAGTGGTCACCATCACCATCACCCTCACCCATTGCCCTGACCCATCACCCTCAGTGATCACCATCACCATTACCATCACCCTCAGTGATCACCATCGCCATCACCCTCACCCTCGCCATCACCCTCACCCTCAGTGATCACCATCGCCCTCACCCTCAGTGATCACCATCGCCATCACCCACACCCTCAGTGATCACCATCACCCCGAGTGATCACCATCGTCATCACCCTCAGTGATCACCATTACCATTGCCGTCACCCTGAGTGATCACCATCGCCATCATCCTCAGTGATCACCATTACCATTGCCATCACCCTCAGTGATCACCATCACCATCACCATCACTCTCACTGATCACCCTCACCCATTGCCCTGACCCATCACCCTCATGCAGTGAGCACCCTCACCCTCACCCTCAGTGATCACCCTCATCATCACCCCTCACCCTCACCCTCAGTGATCACCCTCATCATCACCCTCACCCTCACCCTCAGTGATCACCATATCACCATCACTCTCACTGATCACCCTCCTCACCCATTGCCCTGACCAGTGTTGTGAACATGTCCGATTTGGTCGGACATGTCCAAATTCTGAACCAGATTTTTGAGGTCCGACAGATTTTTTGAAAGTCACTGTAATGGCCAATTATCTTCATACGCATGCGCTTTTGAGTACCACACCACATGGCAAAATGGAGCCCGAATTCGCGAAAGTGGCGTCGTTTCCCGAAACGGCCGAAAGTGATGAGACTACAGTACACCATCAACAAGTTCCTCAAAACAGCGGAAGAGAGTGAAGATGTTCCTTCAACGAAGAATGGCGTAGCTGAGTCCTCGGAAAATGTACAACAAAGGGAGGACAGTCTGTTTATCATGCGTGGTGCACAGGGATCAAGTTGAGTTGACGGACCCAGCGAACTTGTGTACTTGCATGGAGCCTGCAGACCATTAGTCTCGTTCCCAGTCTGGCCCACGAGACTAAAAGACCCTATGTGGTCCGTCACCTCAACTTCAGTCTTGACCGGTGCACAGTTTGTTGTAAAAGCGGTGAGTGTAGTACTGTACTATATACTGTATGTATGTCTGTCCAGATTTATGTCATGACAGCTGAACTCAGATATTGATATTTTGAAGGGGAAGTCAGAATAATAAATTCTAATGTTCACAACACTGGCCCTGACCCACCCTTGCCCTCGTGATCACCATCACAATCACCCTCACCCATCGCCCTGACCCAGTGATCACCATCACTCTCACCCTCCATTACCCTACCTATCACCCTCACTGTCACTGATCATCCTCACCAATTACCCTCACGGATAGTCTTGGAACAAGACCCTTGGAATAATCGGAAGGAGGATTGGGAAATAGGCTGTACCGAGTGGAATGGTATGAGATTAATAATGATTACTTCATACCCACTTTACTTAGAACTTGTAGTCGTCTGTGGGAGCTCAGCTGAGTTCTAACAACTTCTCTCACCAGTAGATTCCTGTATTTCCATCTCCTTGAACTGTACTAGTGTTATGTGGCTGGTATTTGCAATGCAGGCACGTAGGAATGCAATCATATCGCTCAATACTGGAATTGTGCCTGCATTCTGGCCGCACAGTACACATCCACCATAGCCTACCTCCTCGAACCTCTCTGATTTTCCGAGGGTCCGGTTCGAGACAACTCACTGATCACCCTCCCTCTCACCCCCACTCATGACCCTAATCATGTCATCACCCTTGACCATGACCCCAATGACAATTCACATTCACCTTCACTCACTCAAACACACCTTCCTTCCTGATGTGACTTTCAACGCATCCACTCCATCATTAGTTTATCACTAACAGGGTTCTACCCCCCCCCCCCCCCCCCCCCCCCCCCCAACATTGTACCTATGGATCATTGTGCACTCATCTCAGTCCCAAGATCCTTTTCTTTACCCTTTGTGAGCATTAAATTTTGCCCATGTTCCACTTCCTGTCTCCTCTCCCTGCTTCCCATCTTACTCTTGTCCCTCATGTGCCCGGGCCCCTCCCTTCCATTATCCTCTTCCCATCCTGTCCCTCATGTCCCCTCCAGAAGGAGCAGACGAACTATATTACTGCGGATTTGAACAGAAGGACTGAGGTATCCGATCCGTGTGTGTGTGTATGTGTGTGAAGGAGGTGGGGTAGGACCCTGGGAGAGGGAAAGGGAGGGTCCTGAGAGAGGGGAAGGGAGGGTCCTGGGAGAAGGGAAGGGCTCGGGAGAGGGGAAGGGTGTGGGAGAAGGGAGGGGCCTGGGAGAAGTTAGGGCCCTGGGAGAGGGGAAGGGTGTGGGAGAAGTGAGGGGCCTGGGAGAAGTTAGGGCCCTGGGAGAAGGGAGGGGCCTGGGAGAAGGGATGGTCTTGGGAGAGGGGAAGGTCTTGGTTGGAGAAGGGAAATGGTGAAGGACGCGAGGAAGGGTGGGGCCTGAAAGCTATTGTAGGATGTGTGAGAACTATCATCAGTGAGACATATTATGTGTACATGATCTCATCACACTTCCTGACCCTTGCCGGTTTTTGATTTCACACAGTATGGCAAAAGGGATGGGGAGGCCTGATGATATTCCATGTGCTTCGTATTAGCTAGATGTTAGTTTGTGGCCAGTTGAAGAACTTACTCTTTCTTTGGCTCTTATCATTTGTGTCATTGTCATGGCTGAAGAGCTGGTACTAGTCTCCTCCCCTTTCCTTAGCAAATTCGTCCACGTGGGTGGAAGGAACTGGGGGACTATAGGAAGCCTTCTGTTTCGAACTCAAGTTGAGACTGAGAATAAGCTCAGGCTCAGTTAAGAAGCACAACACATCTGTTCCATTTCGAATTTCCATGCAGATTACTGATACGGAAGGAGGAGCTGGAGCTGGGTGAGAATGTGGCTCTGATTCCAGTGCCATGGCACATTCCCAAAAGGTTAGAGTACGATTGAAGGTGCGTGAGCCTAGAGGAGTTCACATCTTTCATAACTCCTTCCGTCCTTCCTCCTTCCTCTCTTCTCCTTTCTTCTTCTCTTCCTCCTCTCATCTCTTCCTTCCCTCCTCCATCCTCACCTCAGCCTCCTGCTCCCCCTTAATATCTCAGGCTGCTCATAAAGAGTTCCTTTCTTGCTGAAAGTCAGAGAGGTAAGTTTAATTGTCCGATAAGAGGATCTAACAACTGGACATTGATAGTACGTAGTGGCAAAGCAACTGTAACTCGAGCATTCTTCCAACATGAAGAAGATTACCAGAGTTACAGTCAAAGACTTGTGTTTGCCAACACGTAACGTCGGTGCCCCGTAGGATCTATTCAGATGGCTTAAACGCCTTGCATGTGACATGACCTCAAGGAGGGAGCTGTCCGTATCTGTACATGATGTGTACGTTCATGTTACACACTCTCCTTTTGCTGTTAGGGTGAAAGGCTGTCATAAGTTATGGAGAGGATTTTCTGAGAAAGAACTGGACAAGGTGAATGCTGATAAGATGTGTGCAATAACTGTAGTGTTACGTAAGAGCGCCCACTTGCAGTGACGTATCCAAGCCCGGGCCTGGTAGGGCCAGGCTCTACCAATACTAGGCTAGGCCCGGGCAATCAGAATGGCAACTTACGTACATGTAACTGCAGAGCACTCAGCCAGTGTGAATGCCACCATGCCAGGCAAACAGCAAACGTACGGAAACAGTAGCCTCGCGCGAGGTGATGGCCTGGGAACGAGGCTACGGCATAAAAGGTAGTGCTGGGCGATACCAAGTACTAGGTATCGATACAGGTTCCAGGATTGTGGTATCGAGTACTGAGACTGGTATCGGTCGATTATGTGGCCTGGACAAAACGTCTCTCTGCAGCATCGATCCTCGTACATATGGAAGTTGAAGTGCAAAGCACGAAGGTGCCACAAGAGCCCATCCTGCCGGCCTGATAACTGAAGGTGAAATTTTTTTCACGTCTATGCACTGCCTTCGGCAGCGTGCATAAACAGTGCCCTAGCAATTCAATATTTCTGGCTACGCCACTGCCCACTTGTGATCTACTACCACTGACATTTGGTTCAGTTTCCGTGTAGGGTGGAAGGTTACTTAAATGAGGGCCCACCATTCTCGCAAGATGGTGCTGCGCTGAAATAGTGAAACAAAGCATAGTTGTAGTTTCACCTCTTATTTCGTTTCTGATTGACCAAATTGCTAGCCAGAGGGCAGTAGCAACCAGCCTTTCATAACACACACGTGTTCATCCTCAACGCGGATGAATGTTTGAAAATCGATATATTGTACCGTACTCTCACGAAAGAGCACCCATGGGCGGTGCAACTTACACGCTCGCTGAACATGGGGGTGGGCGCTCTTTCTATATGTTTCCGCATTCAACCCGAAAGAGCACCCACCTTTGTTTACGTACACCAAGCACAAATAGCTGCTAACAGATCCCTCGCACCACATCTGCAGTCACTAGCACTATCAGATTGTAGATGTACGTATCGCACAGAGTGGATCAGTAGCCTGATGGGGGCAGTACAGTCCAGCTATCTGCGAGCAATGCACAAACCACTTGCATAATATAGTTATATATAGAAGTGTATGCTTTACCTACACTGTACCTAGCCTCATTCCCAGGCCCGTGCGGCGCTTTCGGTTGCACGAAAGAACAAGCGACGAAAAGCTGGACGGGGCCTGGGAACGAGGCTACACTGTACCTGTGCTTTGAATACCTAGCTGCTGATTTTATCAATATTACATTTCACATTGTGCAGACAATCCAGACTTTCCATTACCTTTCAGAAGGTGAGCAGCAGAGTGAGATTTAGGAATTAAATTAGCAGTGTATGTACGCATAAACTTAAGCTTGTAGCTATGTTTTGGCAACTCCTAGCAATGCCACGTTTCCAGAGACCGTTCCAGAACCAGAGCTTGCCCCTGCACTCAGCTGCAGCTGCATGCTGTGCCCCCTTACATATTGTGGTACTGCACTGTCCCCTCCCCCATCCCCTCCTTCACACACATAGGATAGCAAAGATTCCAAAACATCTGTTGTGAATTTTGTGGACCTGGCGGGTTCAGAGAGACATGTGGACACACATGCCGATGGAATGAGGCTGAAGGTGGGTCTGCTGTTTTGGTAGGGAAATGCATGCGCGATCTTCACTCTTATCTCTTATCTCACTGATCTACACACACACGCACACACACACTGCACACATCACACACGCTGACTTCTGCAGCAAACTTCAGCTCAAACATGTGCCTGCTGCCAAAAAAATGACATAAACAAGTAATAACAAGTGAGTCTTTAAAAGACTTGATGTGTCTCGGCACGACTTGGTATCAGCTAGAATCATGCAGAGGATATGGCAGCTGTTTAACCCTTTATGACTGCAAAACTTGTTAGCTATGCTTAAGTGAGCGTCAATATCCTTGGAGGTTCTGTGTGAGCAAGGGGTGGGTCAGGGTGAGGTGGGAATGTTCACCCAAAGGGTGAAAGCAGTATGGTCATGTCTGGGCTTGATGTTTAGTCAGAGCCAGGTGGGCCGTTTTAATTCATAAATGGACCTAGACAACACCTTGGCCAATTCTTTCAGCACTTATCTATCTAGCGAGCTAGAGCTGAGTGAGTTAGTATGCAATTGGGATGGCTGAGTGCAGAGCTATGGATGAGTGAGTATTCATTGTCCTGAATTAAGTAGCTAGCAGCAGTCTTGGTAAGATGATTCATGAGCAGCCATGCAAACCCATAATCACTTTTGACGATCTACTTGCAGGCTATAAATATGTTTTGACACCCAATTAAGAGTGTAGAGCTGGAACAGCACTAGCGCGGGCGCATTGCGAAAAGCGACGTACGTACGTACGTACCACGTACGTACCTACGCATCCAGCACTGTGTCTCGGCACTTCGGTGCCGAGACAAAAATGTAGCAGGATGTAGGGATACCGGAACGGCAAAAAGTAAGGAAACAAGAGGGATGATCGAACACAACAGTGAAGTATACAATCACCCCAAGGACACGTTATGAGAAAGCGCGGAACAATATGCAATCGGCACGCGAACACCCACAAGTCATTAGGGACTATATAGCAAAAGAGTGTGCGGAAGGCAGAATCCTTGGCCCCTTCGTCCCATCTTCACTTGCTGATGTCCAGGTTAGCAGGTTTGGGGTTATTCTGAAGAAAGGCCACAACAAATGGCGTCTCATCCTAGACCTGTCATCCCCAGAGGGACGGAGTGTAAATGATGGGATCCAGCCTGCCCTGGTGCTCTTTGTCATAATTATGTGTCAGTAGATGATGCAGCCAGAGTGGTGGCAAAGGCTGGCAGGGGAGCCCTGCTTGCAAAGGTGGACATCAAGAGTGCCTACAGAATCGTGGAGGTATACCCAGAGGACCGCCCACTGCTGGGTATGTTATGGGACGGGGGACTGCATGTTCATAGACTCGGTATTGCCATTCGGTCTCCACTCAGCCCCAAGATATTCACGGCGCTGGCTGACGCGCTGGAGTGGATTGTTCGGCAGGCAGGGGTGGAAACTGTATTCCACTATCTGGATGATTTCCTGATCGTGGGGAATCCTGCTTCAGAGCAGTGCAAGGTAGACCTCCAAAGACTTCTGGAGGTCTTTGGCAGACTGCATATCCCGGTTGCATTCGAAAAATTGGATGGCCCTGCAATGATCATCATTTTTCTAGGAATCGAGCTGGACACACAGCTTATGATTCTACGCCTCCCCCAGGAGAAGCTGAGTGAGCTCAGGACCCTGCTGACTCAATGGCAGGCAAAGAAATTTTGTCTCAAAAAGGACCTCCAATCGTTGGTAGGCAAACTGCAACACGCCTGCAAGGTAGTGCGCCTGGGCAGGACATTCCTACGCTGCATGTTCGAACTGCTCAAAGGAACTTCGCGGAGACATTGCTTCATTCGGTTGAACACTGCTTTCCGCTCGGATCTGTCATGGTGGTGTACGTTCCTGGAGTCGTGGAATGGAATCTCCATGCTGGAGGATGCTACGAACCGGTCCCCTGATTGCCACCTGTTCTCCGATGCATCAGGCTCTCTAGGTTGTGGGGCCTGGTCTGGTTCATCATGGTTTCATTACCTGTGGCCAAATGAATTTTCAACCCGCTCGATAGCAGTGAAAGAACTGCTGCCTATTGTTATGGCCTGCATTGTATGGGGCAAAGCATGGAGGCGGAAAAAGGTGTTGGCACATTGTGACAACCAGGCAGTGGTGGAGGTGGATAACTCGGGGTACAGCAAAGATGCGCAGTTGCTGTGTAGCCTATTTTTCATAACTGCCTATCTGGAGATAGCTTTGGAAGCTGTCCATATACCAGGCCACCGCAACACTGGCGCAGATGCCATCTCCTGGGATAACCATTCTTCTTCACTCACAGGTGCCAGAGGCACGTCCCTCCCCAACCCCTCTACCAGCCACAGTGTCAGACCTACTAGTCCACCAGCGTCCAGACTGGACATCACCCAGCTGGTCCCGGTTGTTCAGGACCTGTTTACAGCAGGTCTAGTTGCATCAACTCGAAGAGCCTACAAGTCAGGAGGCAACCGCTACCTCAAATTTTGCCGTGAGGCACAGCTAACACCCTATCCGACTACAGAGGAAATATATTGCTATTCATTGCCCATCTGCACCAGGCAAAGCTTGCTCATGGCACAATCAAGTCCTATCTGGCTGCAATTCGTTATTGGCAGATTGGGCGTGGCATGGGTAGCCCCGGTATCCATTCCATGCCCCAGGTGGAATATGTGCTAAAGGGGGCTAAGAAAACAACCCCAGAAAGCTCAAGGCGTCGCCTCCCTATAACACCCACCATACTGGTGGCTCTGAAGGGGAGGTGGAAACGGGACCCTAATGTTCGAAATGCAAAGATGATGTGGGCAGCATCGTGCCTATGCTTTTTTGGATTCCTCCGGTCAGGGGAATAACATGCCCGTCTGAACGTTCCTTTGACCCCCTCTCTAATCTCTGTTTCTCAGACGTCACGGTGGACAATCGGTCCAACCCGTCGTGGATGCAGGTGTCCATTAAGGCATCAAAAACGGACCCTTTCCGTCAAGGGGTTACTCTTCATATTGGTGTAGCAGGTGGCCCTCTATGTCCGGTAGCTGCAGTCCTGAGCTACATGGTGGCTAGAAGTTGTGTCCCTGGCCCCCTATTCACATGGGAGGACAACCAGTACTTGACAAGGGATCGCTTTGTGGCGGGCATCCGCTCAGCTCTCCAGGAGGCTGGCTATGTGGCACAGGACTACGTGGGCCACAGTTTCCGTATCGGTGCAGCCTCCACGGCATCTCAGTGTGGCATCCAGGACTCCCTAATCAAAACTTTGGGTAGGTGGGAGAGCAGCGCCTATACCCGGTACATACGCACTCCACCGGATGTGTTATGGGGCGTTGCAAAGATCCTGGGCAGAGACCAGAGTAGTTCCTAGTACTCTAACTCCATTGTTGTTTTTGTGTTGACCTGTTGTGTAATTTACTGTAGTGGTAGTGTTCATCCCTGATTGTAATTGCCATCTATAATAATTGTTACCTTATCTTGGGTCATTACTAGGAGCTTGGGGGAGGGTCGCTCCCCCCTTGCGCACTCTCAAGGTGGGATCTCCCCCCTGGGTATACGTAGTTGGAAGTAGATACCCCCTCTTCCAACTAGCAGCCCCCAAGCAAATGCGGGTGATCAAAAATGTGGGGTTTATGGAAGGGTGTGGTGTTGCCAGCTTCCTGCAGCGATACTGTACCCAGGCCATGACCCACCAAACCCCTCTATCCAATGGGTTTTGGTGGTGCTCGCGGTTGGATGTCGTAATATTAAATGCAGGTTAATTGAAGAATTAAACGAGGTAAATATGAGACAGGAGGTCAATGTCACGGTGCAGGCTGAACCTTGAGGCGTGGTCGGGGCATGCACAGTGAGTTGCATGGGCGTACCACATGGCAATCAGTTGAGCATGTGCAGTGAGTTGCGTGGGCGCACCACGTGGCAATCAGTTGAGCATGTGCAGTGAGTTGCGTGGGCGCACCACGTGGCAATCAGTTGAGCATGTGCAGTGAGTTGCGTGGGCGCACCACGTGGCAATCAGTGAGCATGTGCAGTGAGTTGCGTGGGCGCACCACGTGGCAATCAGTGAGCATGTGCAGTGAGTTGCGTGGGCGCACCACGTGGCAATCAGTGAGCATGTGCAGTGAGTTGCGTGGGCGCACCACGTGGCAATCAGTGAGCATGTGCAGTGAGTTGCGTGGGCGCACCACATGGCAATCAGTTGAGCATGTGCAGTGAGTTGCGTGGGCGCACCACGTGGCAATCAGTGAGCATGTGCAGTGAGTTGCGTGGGCGCACCACGTGGCAATCAGTGAGCATGTGCAGTGAGTTGCGTGGGCGCACCACGTGGCAATCAGTGAGCATGTGCAGTGAGTTGCGTGGGCGCACCACGTGGCAATCAGTGAGCATGTGCAGTGAGTTGCGTGGGCGCACCACGTGGCAATCAGTGAGCATGTGCAGTGAGTTGCGTGGGCGCACCACGTGGCAATCAGTGAGCATGTGCAGTGAGTTGCGTGGGCGCACCACGTGGCAATCAGTGAGCATGTGCAGTGAGTTGCGTGGGCGCACCACGTGGCAATCAGTGAGCATGTGCAGTGAGTTGCGTGGGCGCACCACGTGGCAATCAGTGAGCATGTGCAGTGAGTTGCGTGGGCGCACCACGTGGCAATCAGTGAGTATGTGCAGTGAGTTGCGTGGGCGCACCACGTGGCAATCAGTGAGCATGTGCAGTGAGTTGCGTGGGCGCACCACGTGGCAATCAGTGAGCATGTGCAGTGAGTTGCGTGGGCGCACCACGTGGCAATCAGTGAGCATGTGCAGTGAGTTGCGTGGGCGCACCACGTGGCAATCAGTGAGCATGTGCAGTGAGTTGCGTGGGCGCACCACGTGGCAATCAGTTGAGCAGTTTTACAGGTGACACCAAGACAGGGTGCATTCTTACCCTCCCTCCTCTCCCTTGTAGTTAGTATCCGGTGGAGGCATTCGGCCGCCTCCACCGTGAGTGGTCTGGAAGTAGATACCCCCCTTCCAACTAGCAGCCCCCAAGCAAATGCGGGTGATCAAAAATGTGGGGTTTATGGAAGGGTGTGGTGTTGCCGGCTTCCTGCAGCGATACTGTACCCAGGCCATGACCCACCAAACCCCTCTATCCAATGGGTTTGGCGGTGCTCGCGGTTGGATGTCGTAATATTAACTTCTCATGGCCATGTGTGTTTGGACGTTCAATGGACCGTCTGTATTCCTTACCTCCATGCATACAGAGATGTGAACATCACATCACTTTCAACTGCTACTCTGTGAGCGAAATTATGGAGGCTGCAATTATGGAGGCTGCAATCACAATGTGTCTGTGATGCTGGCATGATGGCAGGAAGCCGAAGAGGGTGAGTACGTGCAGACAAGCTACTCCCTGGTACTAGATGAACAGTAAGGGAACTCTACCAGCACAGCAAATAGCGCCAGAAGATGGAGTGCTATTTGCTGTGTGCAGCATGGGTTAGGCCCTAGTTGGAAACAGTCAAGTAAGTCCATCGATGGAAATCTTGACTTGGAGTACCACAGAAGTCTGAATGCTGCCCTCTCAATGAGTTCAAAGTATGGACAACTTCCCTGAGTGATATGCAGGAGACTCAGAGAGGTTGTCCATATTCTGAGCTCAGAAACTATCTCTTGGTTTGGAGGAGGATATCCTCCTCCAAACCAAGAGATAGTTTCTGAGCTCAGAATATGGACAACCTCTCTGAGTCTCCTGCATATCACTCAGGGAAGTTATCCATACTTTGAACTCATTGAGAGGGCAGCATTCAGGCTTCTGTGGTACTCCAAGACAAGATTTCCCAGCCCTACGACTCCATGTACTCATGCAGTACCTAGAATCTTCGGTCCCATACAGGCTGATGGCGACACTTGATGGCTTCGCAGCTACTAAGTTAATGAGACGAGAGAAAGAACCGAAATGTGGGGCAAAAGTTCAGAGATATGCTAGCTATAGCTGAACTGAGCACTGAACCTCTGTCCAACCATACCCTTACTGTGACTGTGACAAGGGACGTAATCTGTCTTATTTTGAAGATCATGAATATCATTAACAGCCTACTTAGTATTATTCTGTGTGTTGGAGGGTGTGCCTGTGCCGTTGGTACCTGTGAAGCCAACTGTTGGTTGCAAGCTTGTTCTTGACACAGTCTGATACAAAGTAGCCCCAGAATCCCCATGAATATCATTAAATAGCTCAATTTTAGGTGAGCTGCTTCCCCATAAGCAGGTCTTGCAAGACACACTCAGACCTGAGAGCATGGGGTAACCATGCAGTCTGTAACCAAGAGTGCACCCAGAGTGTGTAATTGGGTTCAAAGTCCCATTGGCAGGGCTTCTATTCTTCCCTGTAGCAACTAATTGAGCTGTGAATATTGTGAGCTCTAACCTACCCAGTTGGAATCCCTTAAACATCAAATACTCTGTTATTGTGTACCCACCAGCAAATGGGACTGAAGATTCTGAAGTGTAGGGATCCCCAGGATACTGCATGAGTGCATGGAGTCATACTGTTATATTGGGATCAGAATCCTGACTGGGAGGGAGAGGGGAGTAATTTCCATATCCCCCTTGCTGTACATATTCCGGTGTGCCATTCTTTGTGTGTAAAGACGGTCCCTTCTTTCTCCCTCTACACAGCATGTGGCACAGCACTAGATGCGAGGACATTGCCACAATACTCCCATGCAATGTAGGTACACAAGAATGCTACAATAAGTTATCCCTTGACCTCAATTGGGCAGTGTTTAAGTGGGTCAAAGTCCCATTGGGAGGGCAACTAATTGAACTGTGAATATTGAGTTCTAACCCCCCCCCCCCCCCCCCCCCCCCCCCCCCCCCCCCACATAAACATCAAGTACTCTGTTGTTCATGTACCCACTGGCCTGTGTGGGACTGAAGATTCTAAAGTGTAGGGATCCCCAGGATACTGCATGAGTGCATGGAGTCATACTGTTATATTGGGATGAGAATTCTGACTGGGAGGGAGAGTAATTTCCATATCCCCCTTACTGTACATGTTCTGGTGTGCCACTCTTAGTGTGTAAAGACGGTCTCTTCTTTCTCCCTCTACACAGCATGTGGCACAGCACTAGATGCGAGGACATTGCCACAGTACTCCATGCAACCAATAGGTACACAGAATGCACCCAGAGTGTGTACAATAATGCTTCAGCTCAATTGGGCTGTTTTAAGTGGGTTCAAGTCCTATTGGGAGGGCTTCTATCTTTCACCATAGCAACTAATTGAACTGTGAATATTGTGAGCTCTAACCTATCCAGTTGGAAGCCTGATACTCAGTGTTGTTCATGTACCCACCAGTACATGAAGATTCTGAAGTGTAGGGATCTCCAGGATACTGCATGAGTGCATGGAGTCATAAATTATATTGGGATCAGAATCCTGACTGGGAGGAAGAGGGGAGTAATTAGTAATTTCAATCCTACTATTCTGGTGTGCCACTCCCAGTGTTTAAAGACGGTCTCTTCTTTCTCTCTCCTCACAGCATGTGGTGCAGCACTAGATGTGAGGACATTGCCACAATACTGCTCCTCCCCCCATGAGAATTACACTAACTTTTAGAACAAGATTTCAATTTTCCCCAAACCTGAATGCAGCTACGTTGCTCATGACATGTTGTGTAGTGTACTCTATAATTATGATGACATTGTACTGTCCCCCTTTCCGAGTTACCAGAGCAGTCTAGTGCACTTATCCGTGAGCTTGCTACACTAGATCCTATAGCAATTGGATCTCGGACTTAAACGGTATTTTGCAACAAATTTCATTTTGCAACATTTCGATTACAGTTTGGTAATCTTCAGTTACCCAAAATAAAATTTGTTGAAAACTACCGTCTATGTCTGAGATCCAATTGCTATAGAATATTGCTGATTACGGTATCAAAGGATATGATTTATAATGGTATTGCATACCTGAAGTGTGGTATTCATATATTATGCCTCACAAGGATGTGCTGCCTGTGACTGTGGTATTATACATACTAGCTGGATAGCCAGTATCTACCGGTAGCAATAGAAAATTAATGTCAAAACCTCCCCTATAGCTCTTCTATGAACTGCTGTCTGTATGCAAGATTGTGCCCTATCCTGTAGCATACCATATTTGCATCTTTCATGCAAAAGAATAAAGCTCATGATGGCTCCATGGCATAATTATTATCCTCGCTATCTGTCACGCTGAATGAAATGTCATGATGTCATGTCATGTCATGCCATTATCCCAGTGTGAAGCTGTGTGATCATGACCATGCACTCTCGTGAGGTGTAGCAGCTGTACACATGATCGCTAGATCTATTACAAAATTACATATAATATAGCTATGTAGCTACATAACGTCATGTATTTGTTTGCGCAATAGTGAGGCACAGCCTCTCCCATTGCCTACAAATACTTCTAGCATCAGATTGTGACTGTAACTAGCGGGTGGGATGGAGTCATGGTGGAGACTAGCGGGTGGGATGGAGTCATGGTGGAGACTAGCGGGTGGGATGGTCATGATGGAGACTAGCGGGTGCTAGCGGGTGGGATGGGGTCGATCATGATGGAACTAGCGGGTGTGGGGTCATGATTGAGACTAGCTATAGTGTGTGGGATGAGGTCAAGATGGATCGATGATCAGACTAGCACGTGCATGGGGTGGGGTCATGATTGAGACTAGCTATAGTGGGTGGGATGAGGTCATGATGGAAACTAGCTGGTAGACACACACGGGCGTGCCCAATACCCCCCTAGCTCCAAAGTCTACTTTCTGTCCACCTGAGATCATACGTACATGCGACAAGATTTCCCAGGCCTTCCCCCTGCAAGCAGTCAAAGAATGCAGGTGCATGGCAAAGGGCTGGGAACAAGGCTACCCAATTTCCAGGCCAGGCAAACAACAGACCGATTCAAAATTTGAGGGTTAATTACAGGGAAAAAAAACTTACACAACAGGTGTTCGGATATAGGACATCAACATTCACAATACTTGCTGCACTGGAGTTCAATGTCCTTTGCAAGTTCAGAGAATTCTACATCTTTCAAGACTTCTATGAGAGTCCACCAAGTGACTGGTTGCTTGCCCTTGCCAGCCAGCCATTCTTTCAAGATTTCAATTGTAATTTCCATCCCATCCTGTCTGTGTTTTCTGGCAATATCATGAATTTTTGCTCCGCTAGTGTCTTTTAGGAGCAGAATGCCAAACTTCATGTAGTCTGATCTTATTTTTGATGGAATGTCGATATAACTATCTTTGCAACGAAACTTGAATAGCTGAGGTAGTGTTGGAGGTTTACCTGAAGTGAAAAAGTCGTAACAATCAGATAGAGTAAATGCTTACCAGGTATGTGTTATAGATAACCACACTACACAAGAGAAGCCCAGATGAGGACAGTGGAAGTGTTTGCATGTACAGGTTTGTGGTATGCCTCAGCTAACCATGCTTGTAACAGCCTTGATCACTTGAAGCTGACTAGCTATGATCTCTGGCCTCTGCTAGCCATATCAAGGCAGTGGTTGTGGTTGTGGGGAGGATATGTAATCAGTACGCACTTTTACTGCCACAGAAACTAGAAAAGTTCCGAGTTCTAGCTTCTAGTTCTAACCTGGGCTCTAACTTCTAAACTGCAGTGAACGTAGGTTTGACAGAGGGCAGTTCCTTTGATTTACAAGGCTTTTCCTTCAGGATATGGTGAACTTAAATTACGTACATAGAAAACCCAACTGTGCCAGGGCAACTTACTAAGATCAATACTCTCAGACTGTTGATCACCTGTTGGGTTCTGGTAGCCACGATATCGCTGTTCTGTAAGATGAAGCATTTCACATTAGAAGAGGAGAGCAAGGGACTAAAATGGCATACAACTCAACACTGTTAATAATTATTGACCAATAATTGACTCTCGGTAATCTACGTAGCTGTATCTGTCATTAAATTTTCAGTCCTCATTTGTTAATTGTCAGTCCTCATTTGTAAATGTCAATTGCGGTATCCATTGTTCGGATATCTGTCTGCCACTTGTGAATAGTACCCAGCATCTGAAGATAAACACCGTATACAAGAAAAGAGGGGTTTCAAAAACTTTGAGACAAATGGCACTCCATCTTCACCATCCTATCACATCCAGTGGATACCAGGCACTCTTTCTCCCCTCCTGTTAACCTTGAATCCAGCATCTGAGGGGGGAATGAGTGCCTGGCAACCTGGCTACGTATGTAAGACCGAGTCAACTCTGTGGTTTGGTGATGTCAGGTATATGCAACCATATCACAATCATATTCTGTTGATAGTGGCAAGTTTAGTGGCTAGACGTTTCATATGTCCTCCATGCAGAAACTAACTTGGATACAGCAACAACCTCCATGCTGTGACTTGGAAACATAGCAATGATATCCAACCCAAGCAGAGAGCATTTGTGAAGTGTATAGGACGACATTTTTCTCTGGCTACCCACTGTACATGCCCAGGTTCAAGAATACATTACCACATAATTGATACCCTACGCGCGCATGCATGCACGAAGCAGGGTAAAGCACACGGGCTCTGTCACGTGTTCATACCGACGCGCGTCCATGTCAGTAAGTGCATACAGACTGAGAGATACGCACACAAGGTAAGTGTTCTATGAACTCTAGTTGCGAAGGTGTTTCTTACTGGTCAAATTGAAGACCACATCAGGATTCCCGATCAATACAGCAGCTATCAGTACGGCCACAATTGCTACAGCTACTGCAAAGTAGACGGGGATGTTTGCTGCATAGAAAAATTAATATACAAATATTATTACAAGAGACCTTACCATAAATATGGCAACGATTTTGGGTGTGAGGTATAGAAAAATATTAATGTGAATGGTACGTAGTCGTACCACAGTACCAGAAAAGGCAAACAAGATTACGTAAGTTAAAACTCTTTATTGGGTTGGGTCATTACAGGCAGAAACGTGATTCTAACCACACCCACCAATTAATGAACTTCCAATCAACTCTATTGGAAAATGTCAACCTGGCATAGCTGAAAAATATAGATGGAAATGGAGGCCCTACAAGGCCCTGCTTGGTATTTTCTATAATCACCATGAATGTCTGGAAATGAGACTGGCAGGCATACAGTATGTGCCACAAAAAAGGTTACACGATATTCGTGTCAGTCACCACTGTTGTCACGACTGTGATATATGGTACTAGTGTCGTGACCACTGTTCATCATGAAAAGGTTCACATACAGAAGGTTATCATAATATCGTCTACAAAATGTGTATATGGGCTCATTGTCCTGATGTTCGTGACTATCATGACATTCAGGAATGTCGTGAAATATACACGCATCTGTCTCTCACTTGCTTAATAAACATAGTTGCACTGTCGCGAGAAGGGCGATAGTCGGCTCATTCGCAATCGTTGCGACGTTCACACACAACATGGAAGGGCAATAGTCGGCTCATTCGTGATCGTTGCGACGTTCACACGCAACTTGACCGTGACACCCCACACACCCCTGAGTACCGTACTGAGTAGGCAACGCGCATGTCATCACAGTATCCGTGGTCAAGACCTTGGTCCCGACTGATGTGAATATCGTGTAACCTTTTTTGTGGCACATACTGTACATGTATATTCATGGTGACATGCCTGGTTTCCCAATGGGAGCTGCTACGGGAGCTGTAGCGGAACCACTTGGTGTTGGAATTCCAGAACCTAAAGAAACATTAACAGTGTCCAGTAATGACTCAGTCTCATCTCCATGACAACTATCATAAGCAGTCTGGCTGATACAGTCTCTTCAGGTCAGTGTGCATGTTGAGAAACATTATCACCTAGAACAGTTCTTCCTAAATGACAAGGGATCATTTTCATTCTCAGGCTGTTCATTGGGTTAGCCTCTGCATGCATGCAGCTGGTTTTGTGATGAAGGCGGTAAAATACTACAGTCAATGCCACATGCAGCACATGTCTACACTGTAATTAGCTCTCTTGCCTCTGCGGTACACATACACAGCTGCTGCTGCAGGGTCAGACTGTATGGTCAGAAACTTGTGGCCTTTGGCACCCTCTAAGTCCACACGATAGTGGAACTTGTCCTTTGTTGTCGCTGGTTCATCTTTCACCCATTCAATGGAGAATTCACAAGAGGGGACCTGTTCGCCCTCATCCACCTGTCTCTTATCAATCTGTCACCAAATAAAGAGGATGCAAGTGAGACACTGAATGTGCATTATACAAGTGTAAAAAAACTGTATGGGACATGTAGGGATAGCAGAACAGCAAAAAGTAAGAAAACAAGCAGGGATGAGGGCACAAAACAGTTCAGTATACAACCCCATCTTACATATCTTTACACTTGTTTTCCTCATTTTGTAGCAGCATACTTGATAGCATTCACTCCGCACACAGTACACAATTTTGAGATCAAAGTTCAAAGTTGCTTTGTATGCATGGAGTCGCAGATGAAAGCCATAGTTATTGAGCGGCTGGTTTCAAGCACCTCGTGAGACTTCAAAGTTGTCCAAAAGCGATGGGGTTGTGCACTGCTCAGTGTAAAATGCTGCTGTTTTGTGCAAACACCGTCGGGAGGGAGTCAGCCAAATTTGAACTAGCCCGTCTGAAGAGAGAAGAAGACAACTGATTTTGTGGTTTGGCGACTTTCTGGTGCAGTACTTTCGTGACGGTTTTTCACAACACTGGGAGTCTTCTTGGCCAGGGAAACACTCGAAGATGAATAGTAAGTTATCATAAAGCTTGAGATTTCGAGAGATTTTGAAAGATTTTTTTGGTACTAGCATATATTGCGTGTCCGTTCTTAGACTCTACCGAGTCTATGATACTTTCAAGGCACACATACTCACAGATTGGCCTGCACCAACATTTCACATTGGGGTCTGATGCAACGAACAGTCTTGTTTGAGACCTAACATTCCCATGCTTAATTTGGCAGACCAAGGCCCTACAATATCTTTGAAAATAATTATGCACTTCGAAATAATTACAGCGCTATATGGTACTAGCTACCAATCTGACAGGAGGTGTAAGACCTTCAATGGGCATTATACGTAGGTGGTATCCGGCTTACTGTTGGGGAGTTTATAGGGATCACTTTCCATCCATCAAGTGGAGAAACCCCCCCAATAGGTATCTTCAGAGTGATTCTGTCGTCATCAAACTCAAACTCCTCATCTGCACCCGCAATACCAGCTGGTTTGTTGGGATAGAGTGAGGCTTCCTGTATGAATACCAAAATGGTAACAGATTTGAGCCAGTAGCTAGCCAGTATAATTATGATCAATTCACCTACCGTCAGAATGGCCTCTAGGTTCTTCGTGATCACGAAGCTGACCACTCGATTGATCCTCTCCCCCAGTAGTACAACTTGGCACAATATCGCAGTTGGCCAGGACTGCCTATCGCATACCCAGAGAAGTGATCAAGTTCCATACTGCCGTAGGAACTTCCATTGGAGAAAACGCCTCCTTGCATGGGCTTGAAGTTGTACGGCAATTCTTTCTGGGAACATTCGACAAAGCTGAGACAAGAGATCTGACTACGCTTGGAGCAGTGTTGCAGTTCCAGGGTAAGCAACTTTGAGAACTTCTTCACCTTGCTGTGCAGCCAGTAGACGGCACTGGCTAGGTTGTGGCTGGGATGTAGCTGGAACTGCCCAGATATGCTCACCTGGATGTCGATGGTGCACATACTTTCATTCTCTGGCAGAGCTCCTTCGGGGATGTGGAGCTTCAGCCCATAGCCTTGCCAGCAGTAGCTTTGGGCTTCATTGGTGACTGTGAGGCTGGTCTCTGCAATGACATCCACTCCACGAAGGTAGCCTACAGAAAATGATACACTGAATGTATGTGTCATTGCTAATATTCATTAAGTAGCTACATACTGAAAGTCGGGTGATGTTCTGGATAGTTCCGAAGTCCTCTCGGCTGCACCTCAGGTTCGGCTAGCGATAGGTTTGGCAGCTGCTCAGTCTGGGTGGTAGATTCGACTTCTATAGAATCAGACAATCAACTTAACTCAAATACAAGTGCCAATAGATAGTTGTAGTCATACGTACCTAATCCACTCAGATCCTTGTTCAGTGCAGGTAGTTGTTGTGTCCAATCTCCATCTTTTGCTTTCTGCATGTGTGTGTGTGTGCACATGTGTGTGCACAGACTGCAGTTTATTAGAAATTCGAACTTAAGTGACACAAAATTAGAATGAGTGGACATTGCAATGCTCAGCAGGAGAAAAATATCCTACCAACTCTGCATTATAATCAGACTATGGTATGCAAATGTGCTTTGATCTTTTGAACTTAACGAGATCTCTAAAATAGACACCTCATCAAAACTTCGTATTTCAAAACTGTATAGGTTAACCCATGGCTTGGCTTCTTAGGCATTAGGGGATATACCTGTGGAGATCAATCATACTGCACGAGGGTGAAGGCCCAAGGGCAGTATAACTGACCATCCAGTATAACTGACCATCAAGGGTATATCTGGTAACACCCTCAGAAGCCTGAAGCCATACTCTAGGCCTAATTGGCACCAAGGCAGCAAATCAACATGGAGAACTTTTTTACTTCATATATAGAGTTGGCATAGTAAAAACTGCCAGCAGTTTCAATCGGGAGGCTGGGTAGTTTGCTAGCTGAGATCGAGAAATTATGTGTTCAAAACGCTCTGTTTGTCCTATAATTTTCGTGAATGCAAGGAACACGATCGCATTGCCCCAACTTCATCAATATAAAGGAGCCAACGTGGTTTCCCTAGCATTGCGCAAGTACGATATCCAGTGCAGCAGGCACGTGTACTTGCTTCTTACTCAACAGGAATGTTTTGGTACCATGTTGTCTCTCTTCTCTGGACTGAGCAACTGCACTGTGAATATATCATCACAGAACTTTGTAGTGAATGTGAACCCACTTGTGCAGCTCATGCATCACTCCATGGTCTTTTAGATGGCATTGACTTGATGTAGTTGTAGTTGGATGTAGTTCATACTTGCAATAATTGTTTCCTGTCTGGTAGGAGTTTTGCCCTAATCAACTTCAAACCACATCCTGGGGAATATGTCTGCTGAACTAGCAGGCTTCTGTTGCAGTACAGCTGTTATTTTAGTGTCTGCACTTTGATAGTATGGCTTCATGAGCTCAAAAACTGGTAGTCTAAGCTGGTTATTGCACTCCAGCAGTCTCTTAGCCATTTGAGCCTTCAGGATGCACTTATAATTACCTTGGGCTTCACCCTCGTTAATTATAGGTAGCATCCCTCAAACTGTAAATACATCAAGATTTTAAGCGTGTATCCATGTGTGACCATGGGACGTTCATGGAGTGGAACTGACTATAGTGATGCACGACCTTTGTACATGTACTTTACTACTACCTCTGAACCTCTAACACTGCTGCGAAGATTGTGCGAGAATGATGGGCAATTGCAAGGGCTGGAACCTTCCAGAATAGTCTCGGTCCCAGACCCAACCAACCCCAACACAGATTGCTTTTAGTATCGCACGAGTTATACTGGAAACAATATACGTGCTGGATGAAAGGTCTGGGAATGAGACCACTCCCAGAATGGCTGAGGCTGCAAACGGACATAACCCAGGAGCAGCAGGTGAAGCAGATGTGATCTCGGAAGGGAGCGAAGCAGTTGAAGCGGGGAGCGAAGTGGACACAATCAGGGAGCCGCAGCTGAAGTGGATGCGATCTGGGAGCATCAGCTATAATGGATGTGATTGTGGAGCAGCAGCTGAGGCGGACGTGATCGTGGAGCAGCAGTACCATGAAGCCCATGCATAGGGGAGCAGCTGCATGCACTGAACGCCAGACTGCTAACGTAGGTGTTGAGTGAGTGAAGCTACTCGTACATATTTGGACTCTATCCTCACAACCGCAAGGGTCAACTCACAGTGAATAGGTCTTCAATGCTCTGTACCACATTCTTCATGCCCATGTCTCTGAAAACCTTAATAAGGGCTTTCCATGTGTGAGTAATGTCACCAATAAGCCAGTCCTTGAATGCGTTCCTGCTCTCCTCAATTGTGCTTCCTTGTCCTTTGGAATGATCTTGATTTGGTTGTAGAACAACTGCAACACCAGCATCCGTTTCACCGCAGGCAAGGGAATGGAATGCTTTGATCCCAGTCACAATTTCAATGTGAGCAAGGGCAGTCAGACTGAACTGTTCATCGAGGGAGCGAGCCACTAGTGAATCAAGAAAGTATTGAGTACTAGAATGCCAAAACCAATACATACATATGCATCAAGTTGAACTGGAATCAACAGTTATAATATAATCTCCCGATAATACGCCCATGGGCAATGAACTTCATTGGCTGCTCAAAGTGGGGGGTGGGTGTATTTTCGCGAACGTCTCCCTCGAAACTAGGTCCACCCAAATTCGAAAGTAGGCTGACCCAAGTATGCAAGATCCGTAATGCAATATCATGCAAATATAATTACGAGTGTCATACTGCAACAAGTCATTCTAGCAAGGCTTTACTACTATGTTTCTTATAATTAGTGAGCAGGAACAATCTCTTTGAGTGAGTAGCTGCAGGAACAGCAGACAAGACACAGCAGGAATGCTTGAATGACGTGGAGCAAGCAAACCATCTTCGGGACTTGCCGATTGCCACTGCTGCTTCAGAGAAATCCGTAGTGTGCTGTTAGTGCTATGCTAGGCGATTGCACACACAAAGATACAAATATGCAACGCACAGTGCATGCACAGTCTCATGTCATGCACTAATAAATGACCCTTTGCAACAACTTGCTGCAAAAATGGGGGATGGGCGTATTTTCGAGGGTGGGCGTATTATCGGGAGATTATGGTACTAGCTAATAATCAGTGACACCTGCTTGCAATTATTGAGCAACATTAATCGTAAGGTGAAATGGCAGTCCCAGATAAGAAATCAAACATTATTCATGCAATTACTGAGATAAACACGATATAACATAATATAATTATAGGCCTTCCAGTTTCAGTCATATAGATGGGTGAACAATTGCGGTGTATGTTGTCATGGAGGTTTTGAGAGATTTTTAGTATCAAATTAAATGTTGTGTGTCCATGCTATGTAAGGTAGATATAGCACGAAACTTCTGTTTTCTTTAGCCTTAATTGTAACACATAGCTTGCATTAAAATAAAATAAAATCTGGGGAGGCCTGGGTATACGATGTGATGCATCAGTGATAGCAATCATTATTATTATGGTCGTTTTACGCTAACCTTTGATAGTTCCCTTGGTGATCTTAGGAGAGTAGATATGGTACTTTGAGAGGTCCGTGGTATTTCCTCCGATGAGGAGTATTTCTTCTGTTGGGAGGTGAATGGTGTAGGCAGTTTCACGGCTGTCCGGCATAAGTTCAACTGTAATCCAGGCTCTTTTCTTGGCGGAGTAAGCTTGAATCTCTCGAATTGGGAAAGTGTTCTTTTGTCCACCAACAGCTAATAGCTGACCTCGACAAACAGAAAGGCTGGAACATACCTGAGAGAGCTCAGGCAGATTATTCCAAGCTCTGTCTTCACCTCCTTTCAAACTTGCAATGAGAGAATCGGGTGAGGTTGGGGACAGTGAGGTGTGGAAGACATCGTGATCTTGCATCCTTCCTCCAGCTAGGTACCATTCATCATCGTAGAAGACCGATTTCATGAAGTAACAGCTTTTTGGCAGTGGCTCCGCAAATGCCCACTGCTCTGAACTGGCATCATATATTTGAACCGTATCGAGGGGTTGCGTTGGATGGCTTTCCACCCCTTCCGCCCCTCCCGCCAAGGTGAGATAGTCTCCACTTGTAACAGCGGAGGCCCCCCAACATGCTTGGCGCATTGGAGGAAGAGATTGGTCCCAATCAGAACCATCATCTCGTAAAACCCACACTTTATTTGTCGCACTTGTATCATGTATCGCTCCGCCAGCGAGTACTAGCTTTGAGTGAATGGTAGCAAGTGTGCTCCAGCGTGTTGGCCCCGGTGTCGAAATGGGTGTCACTGCAGGCTTTTCCTTCTTGTAATCAAAGAAGTAGATGTTGGTCTCCATTTCTGGATATGTGGTCATGCCCCCACCAATGTACACCTTGTCACCAACCAACACTGCATGCGCATGCTGCATTCCAGTTGGGAGTGTAGTGTAGTCATCATCCCATTCAATGGAGACCAGTGGGTTAAGCAGATCCTTCTATAGAGTATGGGGAGATACCATACAGTGTTTAGTGTGGGCATACTAGTTCAGTTCATTAAGTCCTTGTAGTAGTTGTACTCTTAAGGTTACGGGATACTCGTGCGCGCGCCGTGCGAAATATATTGGGAAATGTATACTTAAGCTCGCTAACCAAAAATCTCTGGTACGAACGGCGTGAGCAACTTGATTCTGGCTGTGGAGGTGCGCTGTCACAAGGTGCAGGGCATGACGGAAGCTTTTACCGATACGCTGTATAGCCGTGCAAAAACAAGCAGTTTAGTTCACCAAAAAGCCGTATTTACCGCTTTTCTCGAGCGAGACAGCAGATAAATTTGCCAGGGATTATCCTATCGAAAAAAGCTTCCGCCATGCCCTGCACCTTGTGACAGCGCACCTCCACCGCCAGAATCATGTTGCTCACGCTCTGTGTACTCGAGATTTTTGGTTAGCGAGCTTAAGTATATAGATTTCCCAATACATTTCGCACGGCGTGTGCACGAGTATCCCGTAACCTTAATATTGTAATTTATCCTCACTGCACGCAAGTTAGGGGAGACTGGGAACGAGGCTAGTTCCACCCCTCATCTGCACAAGTTTGACCTCATCCGCAAATGAATATTGCTGTGTTCCACCTCATAGGCCCAAGTTGCAGTAGCCATGAATAATTATCTATCCTTAAATTGGTGTGTCCCATGCTTTCCATCCCTGATTCCCTGGTGTGCACAAAATGTACTACAAGCGGTCAAAAAGCTGGGCTTGAGAATGACACAGTGGCGGCGCCGCCGGTCCGGCTGGTCCGGCTTTGACCGGACCACTTTTCGAGCCGACCTGATAATTAATAACACAGACTCGGCAATGGCATCTGTTTCTCGTCCTAGTTCTGGGCCTACCATTGATACTCCACACCAGCCAAGGTCTTTTCTTTCCCAAAACGGCCGTTTGGATGCTACGAGAGCGCTTCCTCATCGCTAAAAATACATGCCAAAAATTTTTTCCGCGCTTCGCGCGGACAGATCGGCGCTTCCCGCCTCTGCAAACACAGAGAGCGCCTTCGGCGGCGTGCTACGATTGTGGGCCGTACCACCAGTTCTATGCCGCTGCCGCCCCTGTGACAACATGGGTGTGTGTGGTGGTGCACTGGTAGAGTGTGAGTCTGTAGTGCTCAACTAAGGGCCTGCACGAAAACCTTCTATCAGCTAAGGGCTGAAAAGTGCAGCGGCCAAAGCTGCTACGGTTCCTACCGCAGTCACCCTGAACCCCTTACACACATACTGAGCTCACCTGTTGCATGTCCACTGTTTGCAGAGTTTGCGCTGCTTGCGAGGTTTGCATTTCGCAGTGTTGCAAGATTTACAATAATGGGCAGCGTTTAAGTGATTAAGTCCCATTCATTGAGCGGGCTTCTATCTTTCCCCATAGCAACTAATTGAACTGTGAATATTGTGAGCTCTAACCTAGCTATATACATGCAGTTGGAAGCCTGTAAACATCAAATACTCCGTTGTTCACGTACCAGCATGTGGCACAGCACTACTACGGATGTGAGTACATTACCACAATACTCCATGAAAACAATATAGGTACACAAGAATGCACCCATGCAGATTGTGACTTGAGCTCAATTGGGCAGTGTGTTCAAGTTCCATTCATGCATTGGGAGGGCTTCTATCCTTCCCGGTAGCAACTTATTGAACTGGGGAGGATACTAGTGGACTGATGAAATGTAGGAATCCCCAAGATACTGCATGAGTACATGGAGTCATTGGGATGAGAATCCTGACTGGGAGGGAGAGGGGAGTAATTTCATATCCCCCTTGCTGCACATATTCCGGTGTGCCACTCTCAGTGTAAAGATGGTCTCTTCTTTCTCTCTCCTCACAGCATGTGGCACAGCACTATAGATGTGAGGACGTTGCCACAATACTGCTCCCCCCGTGAGAACTAAGCTGTCAAGTTTAATTTGTCATTAGAGAACAAGATTTCCCTCAAACCTGAACATAGCTGAATGCAGCTGTGTTGCTCATGTACTGTACTTATGACGACTTTGTATGTACTGTCCCCCTTGCTGAGTCAGAACAGAGCAGTCTGGTACACTTATGTCTTGCTACACTAGAATTGACGTATAATTCATCCGCTAATGACTTATCTGTGGACCACCCCTACATGCATGCAGTTAGTGGATGCAGGAACTTCGTGCATGCGCAGCAGCAAATTTACTGTATAAGGATATGGTAACACAATGAAGTGTGGTATACTTATATGCCTCACAAGGATGTGCTGCCTGTGAATATGTAATGCTATATAAATAGCCAGTATCTGGGCATAATAGAAGTCCCCCCCCCCCCTCCTATATGGGCTGCTGTCCGTATGCAAGATTGTACACATGAGTGTCCTATCCTGTAGCATGCCGTATTCATGCAAAAAAGCTCATGATTGGTCCATGGCATATTATCCTTGCTATCTGTCACGCTGAATGAAATGTCATGATGTCATATCATGTCATGCCATTATCCCAGTGTGAAGCTGTGTGATCATGACCACTCTCGTCAGGTAGCAGCTGTACATATGATCACTATTGTGCTACAAATACATAATCTATGCAGCTACGTATACAATGTCATGTATTAAATTTGTTTGCACAATAGTGCGCGAGCTAGGCACAACCTCTCCCATTCCTCTCTCTACAGTCACTCACAGATAGTGCCTACAAATACTTCTTAGAGCTGTGTACTCATTATTATTGCTTGATCAGATTGTGAACAGCATATGAAAGAGAATTTTCAGTTCGGCATGGCAATTTAAGGTAAAATTATGCGTGCTTGCAGTCAAAATTACATGCCTCGCTACACTTGGCAATAATACCCTGGCAACCCAACCTATACAATCTGAATCTGAATATTTTTTTCCAATGGGGAAGGGTTCATACAAAAGGTAGTCATAATTATATCATAATTGAAAATAAGTAAAAGATAAGCACAATGTCAAATGTTGTATCACACTACAAGCAAACAAATGCTGGGAAGCATTCTAGAGTCTGTGAAAGTAGTTCATGCAAGTAATAGGTACTTGATAAAGCTGACACACACATAAGCTAGCTCTTGATATCAAGATCAAAACATAAACTGAGTACATGTACGTACAAGAAACTTCTGTAATCACCATGGAAATGAGACATGTATGGCGGGCATACATGCATAATCATAGTGACATACCTGTTCTCTCAATGGGAGCTGCTTGATATTGGAATTCCAGAACCTGAAGAAACACAGTGTCTGGTAATATTGCTATCAGTTTCCTCTCCATGGCAACTATCACAAACACACTGTATGAGTGCACAGTTAGTGTGCATGTTGAGAAACATTGGTAGTACAACTCTTGACAAAGGGTCATTCTCAGGCTGTTCATGGGTTAATACTCTGCATGCAGCTGCTGTTGTGATGAAGGTGGTAAAATACTACAGTCAATGCCACATGCAGCACATGTCTAAACTGTAATTAGCTCTCAAGCTTGCCTCTGTGGTGCACATCCTCAGCTGATCCCTGCATGACCACACCCCCACACTCAGGCAAGACTTGCATACACATGCACATTGTAGCCAGACCCTCACAGACGCACGAATGAGGGTCTTTCATCAAGCCTAAACTCAAGATTTGTCGGTGAGGAAGTTGCATAGCACTAATTTGGTATCTTTGTTCAGAAAACTCTCGGGCTTGATCGAGTTCATAACCACAGGAAAACTATTGCTCTGAAATCTGATTGGAAAATTGTTGCAACGGGACAAATCCAAGTAGCTACATGCTTGACACCTGACCCTCCTCCACGTGTGAGTGAGGGTCTGACTTCTGCCTCTGGGTTCTGTCTATACCCTTATACAATTATGCTGAACACTCTGATACTAGTTTGCCAGTTGAAGATTTTTTTTGGCAGTTCAATAATTGCCAAACACCAGCTGGCATTCTTGCGGAAAGGGACTGGGGGTAGTGAAATCATTCTTTGCATCAAATCCCCAATGAACTGGCAATCAGGGTGTCTCCCTTATTCTCTGTGCTGTATGGTTCACAAGTTGGGATGAACCAGGTGGAGTGGCTTGCCATAAACATTGACCTGGCAATTATTGAACTGCCAATTAATCAGGGTGCTTCCTATAATCTCGGTGCAGGATGGTTTACAAGTTGGGATGAACTGAGCTTCAAGAGTCACGGCTCTGGGCCTATCACCAGCCGTCCAGAGTGGGAAAAAAGTTCCACTGCCAAAAGGGCTGTATTCTCAGTGAATTCCTGCAAAGAGAGAACCTGGCTCCGACCAAGGGCTTATCAAGGCCAAGCCTAGACATGGCCATGCTGTCAGAACCCTTCAGAAGAACCCACCCACCTCCCCCTGTCCCAACACTGTTAAATGGGAAGGGTTGTTTTAACCAGGCTGTGGTCACCTCAGTTGCATCTCAGGGCCCCCTTGCATGGTGACCAAGGAATGAGCACACAAGTGCATCCTATTAGCAGCTATCCAAATAGGAAAACCTAATAGAACAGCTGCACTTCCAAACAATGTGCATTCAAGCAGATCATTTACACTGCTTGACCACTATAGGTCCTCCAACAGACATACTGATGGGTAAACAATTAAGCTAAGTCACGTACCTATAATTACGAAACGTTAGAAGTGAGGCTACACAACATTTGTGGTTGTGGATATATTCTTCGACCACCACAGTGGAGGAGGCACTGAGATGCAACTAGGGTCTGGTTAAAACAACACTTCTCTTTTTTCTCTGTGAACCTTTCTGCTCATGCAGAACCTATCTCCAAAGGACATTTCTGGATGTGATATCACAAGATGAAAGTCTCACACTGGCTGTAGACGTTGATTTTGGTTAAAGTGTAAATCCTCCCTGGATCAGCTACATCCAAACCAATCGAAGTACCTTAAGGTCACTATTATTTTCGAGTATTAATTTTAGCGAATTTTAGCGAATTCGAAAAAATCGCAAAATTTCGAACCCGCAAACAATAGTATTAGCAGCATGTGACGTCACATACGTGTGCATTAATTAATTGGAGCGATTCACAAGCTATAGCCGCCTATACGAAGCGATCTACGAAGCTGTATAGTAAGAATCAGAGGTTATCTACGAGGTGAGAGCAAGACCTGAGACATCATTCTGAAAATGAGTTTTGTCCTATAGGCCTACCTGTTGCACTAGCCTTTACCAGCAGACTGAACAGTGTGGTTGCCTCTTGAACAGATAAGTTGCCTGCAGCTCTGGTGAGTTAAAATGCTAAAATTAATACTCGCCAAATCCGCTGCATGCCCAACCCGCAAATAATAGTGACCTACCGGTAGCATTATACCTTTACCGTTAGGGTACCTTTAACTGTCGGGGCCCCGACGGTTAAAGGGGGGGGGGGGGGGGGACTGTGAGTCTGCATGATGTGGAAGGTGCTGCCACCAAGTTCAACCACATAAACACCAACAACTTAGTTCTTCCTTCTCCTCTCGTCCCTAACATCTCACTTTTACTTCATCCAAGGAGGCAGTATCTGCCAACTCTCTCACCTCTTCCTCTGTCTTCTCCTTCTAAAGAGTAATGAGAAGGTCGGAGAGCACTGTATTTCTGAGGTCATCAAACACCTGTAGCAGTCATGATGCTGACCACCACACACCATGGTAGCTATCCCTGCAGGGTTGTGATGAAGTCTCTACTACAGGCGAGCTGAGACATCTGCCTCCTTCCAACTGCTTTCCTTCATTACTTTTCTGTCCCAACCCCTTTGCGTTCCACCATTTTTCGCTGCTCCGTGTAGCGCTCCGCACCATTTTCGCTGCTCCGTGTACATACGTACATGATTATTCGCGAAGAACAGGAAATGGGATAAGGCTGAGAACGGAAATTAATTCCTGAGCACAACCGTCGACTCTACATATGCTGCATTCGGACAAAGACAGCAGCATAAATTCGGAGGCTAACTCTACTAGGGTTAGAGTTAGGGTTAGGGTTCTGTTGGCAACAGAGACGGAAACACGTTCATCATTGCTCAGAGTTTCAATGTGCACAGCCCCAGCCACCCCCATGCACCCACTCCCACCCCAGGCACCCCCCCCTTAGCGTTTGGGAACGAGGCCGATGTTGTTTCTGTGAAAGTGGCTTTAGACTCCATTTCTGTAGCATAGGCTTCCCCTGGGTTTCTGTTCTTCGGTTTGCGTTGACAATAATACACGGAGCAGTGAAAATGGTCGAAGGTATGTGAAGAGAGAGAATGGAGAGAAAGGGGAGGGAGGGAAAGTAAGGAAGGAGAAGGAGGGAGGCAGATGTCAAGCTTCCTGTATGCTGTTCAGAAAACCCCCTGCAGGGATTAGCTAAGACCTGGGGGTGGGGGGAGCTTCCCACCAAAACAGATGCAGATCAAGCTCAACTATGTAGGTGGATTTCAGGGGAAAATGGATGGAGGACAAACGCATATATAGAACATCAAAAGTATGTCTGATACTGTGATCATGGAAAACAGGGTTTGTTGAGTTGATCTGCACCCAGCAACTATGATGTATAGTCTTTGTCTTGATAGACAACTGTTGCTGTTGCAGTGGTGGATCAGGGAGGGGGGTTTGTTAATTTGACAAGATTACCGTATGTGCCAAGTTAGCAGTCTTGCTTTTGAGTAGATGAAAACTAATTCTGTCGATTGACATGTCTTCTGGTGAAGGTTCAATTTCTTTGCCTCCCTCCCTCCAGAGCACACCTTTCTGGGCCGAGGTAAAAGACCTCATGAAGAGACTGAAGACCTTGTTCAGCGCTACTGCACAGATGAATTACGGTACACAGCCTCCTCACCTATCACCTTCACTCTTTGCCTTCACCCATCACCCTTACCTCACACATCACACACACTCACTCACACACACTCACTCGTAATACACTCACTCACACACACTTATAATACACTCACTCATAACACACACATCACCCTTACCATTACTCACTCATCACACACACTCACTTTCAGTGGTATAGACGCATATATGCGTCACCTTGTGATGTCACTTCCAGCAATATGTCTTTGAGGGTTAGGTTTGCATCAGCAGAAAGGCGGGACCAGAGGAGCTTGGACATGGTCATGTGACCTACGTGCGTAGGCGAATTTATATGGAGGTTTACTATACCGAATTGTGTTCTCGGTAGTCTTTACGAGTATTTGACATCATTCGAAAGCTCCAGTAGAGTAGATTTCAACCCCTGGGTCACTTTGGCTGTACGGCCTCTTGAAGGATCGACTGCGTGGGATGGCAGAGGAAGCCGGTACTGCAGCCAGAAGCCTCCCAACCTGAAGCATCTCCAACGTACCCCTACCTTTCAAACTCAGTAACATGCCCAACTGTAGCTGGGCGTCTTTATTCACTGGACTGGAGTGGACTGGACTGGACTGGACTGGAGTGGAGTGGACTCATCCAAAAATCTGTAAAATGCCTTTTTCAGTGTAGGACAGAAGCTAAGCATACTTATTCAGTCGCTAAAGTTGCTTGCACAGCCTGCTTTCGCGTCTTTGCTCGAGTCGGTAGAGGTCAAAGGTCACGTGCATATTGAGCTTCAGCAATGAGCTTCAGTCAGTCGTGGATGATAGAGGGATATTTATTTCTGTTTTCTATGCTTCAGCAAAAGGCTGGAGTTCGATTTCTGCAGTAAACAAATGCTCTTCTAATCTTTTCATTGAAGCTTATTAAATATGCACGTGACCTTTGACCTCTACCGACTCGAAGAAAGACACGAAAGCAAGCTGTGCAAGCAACTTTAGTGAATGAATAAGTATGCTTAGCTTCTGTCCTACACTGAAAAAGGCATTTTACAGATTTTGGGTGAGTCCAGTCCACTCCAGTCCAGTCCAGTCCAGTCCAGTCCAGTCCACCAGTCCAGTGAATAAAGACACCCACTGTAGCTTCACTTCTCGTTGGCAATTTCCGTTTTCCCTCGGTCCCAGGCCATAGTGACTCGGGAACGAGGCTGGTGAGGTTAGGAACGTAAAACACGCAATTATTTCCATCCAAGCGCAGCGCATAGTCACGTGTGCAGAAAATGTGTCCTACCTCCTCTGGGGCGGGACAGGGGGAGGTAACATGGCTGTTTATGGGCTTGGCTGTTGAAAGCCCTTGGTTGGCACAGGGTGGTAGTGAAGCTTTTTTCCGGGTCTGTAAGGTTGGTTATTAGCCAAGCTAGAGCCATAGCCTTAAAGTGACCTGATTGGTGATTGGTTAGAGTGATCACTGAGGGTTAACCCTGACCCATCACCCTCACTGATCACTCTCACCCATTACCCTCAGTCATCACCATCACCATCACCCCCACCGATCACCCTCACCAATCACTCAACCATTGCCCTAATAGCGGTCCGGATTATGAGGCTCGTTAAGTCTTATCCAGAATAATGTTTTTGTCACCAGGGGTCAAATTGGCCACATCCGCGTCAGTGGTCACCATCACCATCACCCTCACCCATTGCCCTGACCCATCACCCTCAGTGATCACCATCACCATTACCATCACCCTCAGTGATCACCATCGCCATCACCCTCACCCTCGCCATCACCCTCACCCTCAGTGATCACCATCACCATCACCCTCACCCTCAGTGATCACCATCACCATCACCATCACCCCGAGTGATCACCATCGTCATCACCCTCAGTGATCACCATTACCATTGCCGTCACCCTGAGTGATCACCATCGCCATCATCCTCAGTGATCACCATTACCATTGCCATCACCCTCAGTGATCACCATCACCATCACCATCACTCTCACTGATCACCCTCACCCATTGCCCTGACCCATCACCCTCATGCAGTGAGCACCATCACAATCACCCTCAGTGATCACCCTCATCATCACCCTCACCCTCACCCTCAGTGATCACCATCACCATCACTTTCACTGATCATCCTCCTCACCCATTGCCCTGACCAGTGTTGTGAACATGTCCGATTTGGTCGGACATGTCCGAATTCTGAACCAGATTTTTGAGGTCCGACAGATTTTTTGAAAGTCAGTGTAATGGCCAATTATCTTCATACGCATGCGCAGAACTTTTGAGTACCACACCACATGGCAAAATGGAGCCCGAATTCACGAAAGTGGCGTCGTTTCCCGAAGCGGCCGAAAGTGACGAGACTACAGTACGACATCAACAAGTTCCTCAAAACAGCGGAAGAGAGTGAAGATGTTCCTTCAACGAAGAATGGCGTAGCTGAGTCCTCGGAAAATGTACAACAAAGGGAGGACAGTCTGTTTATCATGCGTGGTGCACAGGGATCAAGTTGAGTTGATGGACCCAGCGAACTTGTGTACTTGGAGCCTGCAGACCCTTAGTCTCGTCCGTCAACTCAACTTCAGTCTTGACTGGTGCACAGTTTGTTGTAAAAGCAGTGAGTGTAGTACTGTACTATATACTGTATGTATGTCTGTATGTGTTCAGATTTATGTCCGATTTTCATGGTTCAACATGACAGCTGAACTCAGATATTTTGAAGGGGAAGTCAGAATAATAAATTCTAATGTTCACAACACTGGCCCTGACCCATCACTCTCAGTGATCGACCACCCTTGCCCTCAATGATCACCATCACAATCACCCTCACCCATTGCCCTGACCCATCACCCTCATGCAGTGATCACCATCACCGCTGATCCCATCACCCTCACCCTCAGTGATCACCATCACCATCACCATCACCCTCATGCAGTGATCACCACCACCGCTGATCACCCTCATGCAGTGATCACCACCACCGCTGATCACCCTCACCCTCACCCTCAGTGATCACCATCACCCTCATGCAGTGATCACCATCACCCTCATGCAGTGATCACCATCACCCTCATGCAGTGATCACCATCACCCTCATGCAGTGATCACCATCACCAGTGATCACCACCACCGCTGATCACCATCACCATCACCCTCACCCTCACCCTCAGTGATCACCATCACCCTCATGCAGTGATCACCACCACCGCTGATCACCCTCACCCTCACCCTCAGTGATCACCATCACCAGTGATCACCACCACCGCTGATCACCCTCACGCTACGACGCTGATCACCCTCACCCTCAGTGACCATCACCCTCATGCAGTGATCATCATCACCAGTGATCACCACCACCGCTGATCACCATCACCATCACCCTCACCCTCAGTGATCACCATCACCATCACCATCACCCTCATGCAGTGATCACCATCACCAGTGATTACCACCACCGCTGATCACCCTCACCCTCATCCTCACCCTCACCCTCATTGTCATGGCTGAAGAGCTGGTACTAGTCTCCTCCCCTTTCCTTAGCAAATTCGTCCATGTGGGTGGAAGGAACTGGGGGACTATAGGAAGCCTTCTGTTTTGAACTCAAGTTGAGACTGAGAATAAGCTCAGGCTCAGTTAAGAAGCACAACACATCTGTTCCATTTCGAATTTCCATGCAGATTACTGATACGGAAGGAGGAGCTGGAGCTGGGTGAGAATGTGGCTCTGATTCCAGTGCCATGGCACATTCCCAAAAGGTTAGAGTACGATTGAAGGTGCGTGAGCCTAGAGGAGTTCACATCTTTCATAACTCCTTCGTCCTTCCTCCTTCCTCTCTTCTCCTTTCTTCTTCTCTTCCTCCTCTCATCTCTTCCTTCCCTCCTCCATCCTCACCTCAGCCTCCTAATATCTCAGGCTGCTCATAAAGAGTTCCTTTCTTGCTGAAAGTCACAGAGGTAAGTTTAATTGTCCGATAAGAGGATCTAACAACTGGACATTGATAGTACGTAGTGGAAAAGCAACTGTAACTCGAGCATTCTTCCAACATGAAGAAGATTACCAGAGTTACAGTCAAAGACTTGTGTTTGCCAACACGTAACATCGATGCCCCGTAGGATCTATTCAGATGGCTTAAACGCCTTGCATGTGACATGACCTCAAGGAGGGAGCTGTCCGTATCTGTACATGATGTATACGTTCATGTTACACACTCTCCTTTTGCTGTGTAGGGTGAAAGGCTGTCATCAGTTATGGAGAGGAATTTCTGAGAAAGAACCGGACAGGGTAAATATGTGTGCTAGCAATGGCACGTTTTTTCAGAAACCGTTCCAGAACCAGAGCCTGCCCTTGCACTCAGCTGCAGCTGCATGCTCTGGGAATGAGCCTGCCCAGTATATGTGACCCTCTCTGGGAAAATCAATCACTTGATACTTTTCATGAAAAGTGAGATTATTACACCACCAGAGAGCCCATCCATTGCTGATCACAGTGGTACTCTTATCTTTTTAATCGGACTTACCATTCTAGAGTTATGGGCTTTTAAATGTGGTCAATATGCAGGTCTATTTAACTTGCACGAGCAATTTAAAACGCGGTTAAATCCAGAACGCGTAGGACTTCCGGTGTGCTACGTGAATTCATGATAGCACGCAAGTACGCGTACTATTATCTCAAGTTACAGAGCGGAAGTCCTACGCGTTCGTTCGTTACGAGCCTTTGAAGTAGAGCACGCGATTGAAATACGCGCCCAAAGCGCTCAACATTAAACTCACGTAACGTAAATTCAATGTTTATGGTCGATTTTCGCAGAGAGGGTCACATATTGTGTCATCAGTTGTACAGCGCAATAAGTTGGATCCTTGACTCAGTTGTCCAAATCTGCATCAAGACATCAAACGTGGCATCTGTGTGGACGGATTGACGGAGCACAGCATCTCCTCTGCCAGAGATGCTTACCAGGTATCCCCTACCCAACGAGCAAATAGGCACACTGCTGATTTTTGTGTCCACAGACAGACAGACAGACGGGACACAAACCGATCACTTAACGGTCCAATCGCCAGTGTACCAGAAGTCCATTCGCGCCTGTATACAACGGCACATAGACGTAACGCAGAACATATCTGGCAGTATGCGGTATAGCTAAATCTGAAGTGCACCGCACACACACACTGCACACATGCACCACACACATACATGCACACCACATACTACAGGACTACAGGAGGCAGGTAACACACAAGTCACTATTGGCCCTGGGCAATGTGATGTTATCAGTAGTGGACATTGCAAGTGGAAAGTCACGACACGTCCACTAGAGGGATTTGTTTCTACTAAAGGTACACTGTGCCTCATTCCCAGGCTCCTCCCTGAGTAGCACCGAAAAGTAGTACTTTTGTTGCTGTGCAGGAGGGGGAGCCTGGGAACAAGGCTAGCAGCATGCACCAACCTGTTGCTCACAATCTCCCCACCACTAGTATGTGCCATACATGCCTTCAGCCCTTGCTGCCTGTGTCATGTGATACTTGCCTGTGTCATGTGATACTTGCCTGTGTCATGTGATACTAGTCCTCTGCAGGATTCCCTTGGCAGAAATGCCAAGACCAACCTTCTGGCCAATGTCCACCCTTGTGCGACATGGTCACATGACATGAATTGAGGAGCACTATTGGTTGAAGGTCATGTCAACATGTACATGGTCATATGACCTGAATATTGAAGAGCATGTTTGATTGAAGATCATGTGACCAGAACTGAGTCTCTATACACATGTCGTTGTAAGCCTTGAACTGTGTGTTTGCTCCAGGTGTTTTGTTGAAACCCTGTCCACTCCAATGTTCTCCAAGAGAGCCAAGAAGGTCCACAACATGGTCAGCCTAGCCTCCCAACATCCGTCTTTGATTGACAGTGTGCAAACTGAAGAACACGGTCCTCTTTGCACACTGCATGCTGGATAGTGAAAAGGCTTGGGAAGCTCACTAGAGCTACTCACTATGTTGGTTTTACGCTGAATATTACAACCAGTGAATTACAACCAGTGAATTACAACCGGTGTTCTCCCCAGAAATTTGTCTAGAGGGGCACATAATATTCGTGCTGGTCAGTAACCTTGTGAAGCCATGTATTTCAAGTGGTTGCTAAAAAGTAATCTATGTGCAGAGGCTGGCAAAGGGTAGCCACAGGCAGGGCACATTTAGACCAGACCACAAAGGGCACATTAGAACACTGATTACAACCCTAGCTGTAGGAACCCCTGTACCAGTGGAAATGTAACTCCAATCACAGGCTGAGATTAAACGACTGCAGGCTGCCCTCGAGAAATACATGTTACCAGAAACCTTTTTTGCAGCTGCAATCTGTGAACCCCCACCCGCCCTCCTAAAGTAATCAGCTCCAGGATGTTACACTGGTTACTTCTCTGATTGAACATACCCTGATCCTTTGAGGCAGGCTAGCCTTACAGTCTACCTTGTGTACTGTATGGGTGCACGTATACATGTGGCTGGTGTGTAACTATATACTTCTTTCTTTCTCCCCCAGAAAATAACAACCCCTTGCACCTCCACCAGTTTCTTATCAAACCCAGCAAAGGAAATTAGGTAGTAATCATTAACACAGCTATTGGGAACTGACCAAGCAGCCGTGTGCACATGCCACAGGCACAATAACCTTTGTCTTTGTTGAGTGCACACGCATCCTGCATGCTTAATTATTACCCAATACTCCCCCCCCCCCCCCCCCCCCCCCCCCCCCCCCCCATAAAGCTCTTTCAGTCACATGAAATGTGGGATCGTTCCTTTTTGTGAATCCGGTCACATTATATTATGTTCTGTAGCTACCTCGTCTGCACTGACTTAATAATTATAGGTTTACGAAAATCAGGGACAAAAGTATCTTGCATGTCCTTGTTTTCTGAAGTTTGGATACCACAAAATTAATGTGACTGTAGTATGCAGGGCTGCTATCCTGGCTGGAGGGAGGGAGGGACTATAATTATTGTACAAGTGTCATGACCGAATGTACTAATAATATTTCCCCCCAGGCATCCACTTCCCAAGAATGGGCATGCCATGGATTGGACCACATCACTAAGAACTCAAAGCGCACTGGATACACAATGGAAAGAGCTATAGCCAGCTGGCCATTCGCAATATTGATTGTATGGCCATCCAACTTAAAACCCATTGCACCCCGTAGCAGCCAAATGAGCCCGGAGGATACCCATAAGGCCATAAGAATTAATATAGGGGGTTTAATATTAGGCGTTAATACTTTGTACATGTTATTCTGCTTCTTTAAGCTTAACTGCTTGCAGTAGTAGGTAATGAGTTAATACTGCCGTTGCTCATACTGTTTGTATTTCTGGATTTTTCATACATGTACCTCAACTGTGTTAGTAGCAATCTTGTATCCATAATATTATGCTGTGGACGAATCAGTTATGTTGATCAACCATGTATGATGTTCTCAGTACTGTAGAGTTGTCAGGGAATCTACATGAGTGTAAGCAAACCTAAAGCTGGTTTATTTATGGTGCTCTAACAGAATCAGTATGTATGCATGGTAGGCGGATTGATCACTTTTGCAGCATGCTTTAATTGAAACCATGCTATGAAATGATAATACATCAGGCAGCACAAACATACATTTTGCATCAGATTGGCCTGTGCTATACTAAAAGAATTTACAAAGCTTCTCCCTATGCCAAGTGCTTTGAGCATCACATGACCATAATATTAGTAGCTTGGTGTGGAAGCTGTCTGCAGTTTGCAATGGTGGGCTTCCATGCACTGTTTGATATCTTGTGAATACATTGTAGCCATCAGTATGCAATGTGAAGCGCGGGTCTCTTGCATGTATAATTATTGCACTCCATCAACACTACTACATGTGTACTGAGTGCGGCGGTAGAGCGATCCGTAGCCTCGTGTCCAGACAACCATGTGTCTGGGCACAATACTAAGTGATCTGTCGATAGTGTATAATTTTGAAATGTCTTGAATCACCAAAGACGGGATGTATAATGGCATAACACATGCTACATGTAGCTACATACTGGTGTCTTATAGCAACAGCGTTATAATTATATCATGAGCAAAAGATGGCCAACAGCGTTATAATTATATCATGAGCAAAAGATGGCCTAGTATGCTATGCACTAAAACACTACAAACTACATGATTGTACATTTCAGTTTCCAGTAGTTTTGTACGTGTGCTTGCACAGTCACACAGCTAAGAGAAGGTGACAACCGCGTTCCTTCCGTACATGATGTATATTCCACGTACATCTCCAGATCTGGTTGTGGCCACAAAAGCATGACTGGCGTACGTGATCACACTGATTCCATGATTTGGTCGAACAGTGCATGGGCTCACGCAACGCCCACTGTAGTCCACCCAATAGATGAGCAGATCCTCAGGTGACCTGTTGTAAAAGGTGACATGGAGTTGTGGATACCAGATGAAGGAGCGGATTCTGTAATGCGAAAGAATGGAATCTGCAGTGGGGTAGAGGGTAGAGTTTGTTATGCTGATGTTGCATTTTAAAACAATTGGACTGATCATGACATTGTGTTTTGTGTACTTAGAAATGTGCTATATAAACTGTTGTTGGTGGCTTTCTGCCCTAGCTACAGGAATAATGTACTGCCATATTATTGTGCAATTTCAAATTATTAACTGGTTCTTTGGGAAGAAGTTTAAACAATTCCTGCTCTGTGTCGGCAGATGGTTCAACACTAGGTGTTGCATGGTCGCTCCTCCTCATCTAGCGTATGTCATGACCCTCAACAATTGGTATTGGTGTTCTGTGACTAAACGAGTAACACCTGCAATTCATAAGTATTGCTAGGATAGCCTGCACAAAATTTACTTGAACAACCACCCACGAACGGGAACCAAGAATCTAGCAATTTAATTTATCTCCAGACTTTGTACATCTGGTACGTGATGCTGTAGGGCAAGCATGGCACAGCAGAAGATAATGAACAGTTTCATTTTTGAGGCATTCTTGATGGATTGGTTGACCGATGAGTGTCGATTAATATAGTGGGGTGGGGTACATATACTTGAGCTGCATAAGGTGTAATGTAATCATACACATACTTCATGCGTGTGCACATTTGCAAAATTGGACTTACTGTAGTTCAGTGCAATATGAGCTGTCTCATCAATGTTCTGCATCATGGCAGCGTCGATTTTGGCTTCTACTGCAACAGTGGAAAAGACATTGTCACAATAAGTTGTTAAACGCATGTACGATTGCAGCAACATTATTCTTTGAAATAACACACGTGGAAATGGGTAAACTGGATAGATATGCAAACATTGACTGCGCTGTTTGCTCACCTAGCGACTCCAGCTCTGTGTCGGCAGATGGTTCAACACTAGGTGTAGGTCGATCCTCATTTATGGAGCCCATCCCCATGCTTTGCACATCTGTTGCAGGATGGCTCTCAGGTAGGTCAATGCTGTAGGCCGCAGCCACGGCAAGCATGGCACAGCTGAGGACAACGAAGAGCTTCATTGTTGAGGCTTTCTTGATGGTTTCGTTGATTGATGAATGATGATTCAGATACTGGTTGGCTCTGGATGCTAGAGGCTGTTGCCACCTGCATTTATATAGGGGGCTTGGGTCACAGAGAATGCCACATCTCATTTAACCTGATTTGGCAAATCAGCAACTGTTCATTTGTTGTTTCGTTTCCTAGCTAATTCAATTGCAACTCACTGGCAGGCTGAGTTGCAATTATGATTGCAATTATATATTCAGTGCCCACCAATTCACAAGTTCACTACGTAACTATCTGTGCTTGGCTTCTAACATTCCATCACATTTGCAATAGTGCCGAAAACAAATGGTTTCGTAGACAGATGGTAGACACATCACAAGATCGTGATATCTATGAATGCAGAACAATGCAGAACAAAACAGAACACTTGTTCAACTAGTTGGATGAGATTGCCAAATCAGCTACAAACAGGCATGTTAGCAAAATCTTCACTGAATCGGATTCAGGCTGAAAATGAAAAGCCAAAGCCTCTCTATTATGCAAGTGATGAGTCCAAGCAAAAAGGACTGTTCCAACATTTGGCTCAACCTACTTTGAACTCAGTTTTATCAAGGCACAGGAGAGTGACTACCAAGCTCACCTGGAGAGTTGCAGTGAGTTCCTTCTCCCAGGAACTGGAGTCAGGTGGAAAAACTCAAGTGTGTGCCTGAATCATCAACTGCAATGGTCCCAATGATCCAGATGACCATCCAGAAGGCCCCAAAATAGGAATAGTACAATTTCGCCGAATCTGCAAGGATTAAAGGGAATGGAGAATAGACTCAGCAGCTGTCTGAACCTACAATGACAATGAAAACCTGATACACACAATCCTGTCCCCTCAACTATACTATCTACTCCCAGTGGCATAGCCAAGCCAAGGCATGGACCCAGAATTTCCCGCTGAGTATATACCAACAGATGGTTCATCCTTCCGGAAACCTCAGTCTGTAACCACAAGAACGCTTTACGAGCAGTGAGCACCCAGAGCACTGTACTTCTACCCAAACTTGCAATACCTAAACGTAGAACATTGAGCGACGGACGAAATCCGTTTACTTTGATGTGGCCTGAATATGGTTTGTAGCAAGAAGTGCTCAAGCTGGTCTGACAACTACACATGTATGTGCACCACCACCAATGGTTCATTTTAAGCCTGAGTGCCAGCCATTATGCAGTGCCCACGAACCGAAGCATCACAAGTTCACTACCTGGCTTCTTTCTACTGGCACTGGGTTAATGTTCCAAACCAGCACCATGTCCACAGACAATATTCCATCACATTTGTACTAGTGCAGAAATCAAATGGTTTCTTAATCTAATAGCTTATGTTGTATCACTTGTAGTCCACAAAACTCTGTGAAAATTGGAACACAGAACACATTTTTCATCGTACACACACCTCACTTCCTCATTAACCAATTAGGAAGCACTACGTACTGTTCACTCACAATTAGGTTTCCTACATTCCATGCCACATGAGTTGCACTTGAACCTTCTGGACCCTTCAGAAAGGACCCTTCAGAAAGGACCCTTCTGACATTTGGTCCAACATAGTAGCTACCAAGCTCACCTGGAGAGTTGCAGTGAGTTCCTTCTCCCATGAACTGGTCTGGTGGAGAAAGGAAGAACTCGACTGAGTGCCCGAATCATCAACTGCAATGGCCCAATGATCCAGATGACCATCCAGAAGGTCCAAAAATCAAATCTGCAAGGATTAAAGAGAATGGAGACGTCATTGACTCCAAATGAAGGTACTATTGGCAACTGTCTGAACCTACGTATCATGACAATGAAAACCTGAGCACCCAGAGTACAGAGGCTGCCCAAGGCAAGTCTCAATGAGCGCTCTAGAGGCAGGAGCCCATGGATGAGCTCCTGTAAGAGGTCACTCCATAGCAATTCATTAGTTGCTAGGGGGTTCAATTAGTTGCTATGGGGTTCAATTAGTTGCTATGGGGTTGAATATTGTATGCTCAGGCATGAAATGAATAGCACTGCCTTAGCCTCATTCCCAGGCCTTCTCACCACAGCGTTTGTCGCTTGCAGTACTAACCTGCGTTAGTACTGCAAGTGACAAACGCTGGGGTGGGAAGGCCTGGGAACGAGGCTAGCACTGCCTCAGGTAGGCAGGCTGTATAGTGAGCATTATAGTCCATGTGGTTGGGCAAGATATTAGCTTGGTATATTTTAACCACTGCATTCTATTCTCTAGAGGTACAGTGAAACCAATGCTACGAAGCGAATTCCTTGTGCCAAATACCCTCCGTACAGTCATCCTACTTGCTTCAGAGCCTTCCTTTGCTGGATGCTGAGGTTGGGATGAGAGAAACTAACAAATGGTCTTCGACCAGAACTAAAAGGGATACCTGCAGTACAACTATGATCAAGAGAACTGGGTATGTGTCGATTCTGCCACCCACACAAGCCGATCAGATCAACACCCGGCCTGCAGCTACTCCAAAAGTCAGAAGTTTCGACTATAAGCCTGAATGAAAGCACAGACATTTACCCTACATTTTCATCCAACTTAGAAAAAAACAATCTCTCATGCAAACTAAAATGATTGGATGCAGGATCACTTGCAGAAATTGATTACGAATAACTTTATTTCCCATTCTGAATGTAGCGTACAGTCCCCAATTATGGCCAGTCCCCTATTATGGCCACGTACTAGTATTCGCGATTCCTGACTACTGGTAGATTCCCGTATTCTTGCACATGCGCAGTATAACTAAGGTAACGTAGGGCACAAAAAAAGTTGGTGTCAGCGTTATTGCTCTCGGAGAAATATCGCCCTGAATCGGTAACCGACTTTTCTCACCTCACGATGTTCGGGCGACGGGCTCCTACTGAGTTGATACAGGTGGCGTTGCTCCATTTTGTATTTCTAGGTATCCATGACTGTTTGTAGAGTGTTTTAGTAAGTTCTGTCGTTGCCAAAAGAAACCGGAGAAAAAACTGGAAGTTTAATTGTCAACAACTTTGTTTATTTTACTATACTTGCTGTATTGAATTTGATAATGCTGTACAACAATATAATAAGCTCCTGTGGTGGCTCAGCATGTCCTAGGACCGTGAAATCTTCACCGTCTGTCAAGTAGGGGTGGGGGTCAATGCAGGGTTAAAGTTTTAAAGAATTAACCCCTTGGTTCCTGGTTAGCATGGGGTGGCCATAATAGGGGACAGTCCCCTATTATGGCCACCGTGAACGTCGAGTACTAGACCCCTCAGCTTCCTTCGCTCAGACCTAGATACGGAACGATGTTGCTACCTGTAGAAGGACAAAGGTTGGTTGCAAGTATATGTATGCAGACCCGTGGGTATAGTGAACGCATGCGTACACAATAGAAGAAACTAGTGAAAACGTGGCCATAATTGGGGACTGTACGCTAATAGTATTCTGAGTGTGCTTTTACAGTCAGGTAGACTGAAGAATGCTTAGCCTCGTTTCCAGGCCGTTCCCACCGCCAGTATTTCATCGCTTCCAGTATGAAATTCGGCGGGGGAAGGCCTGGGAGATCTGGTCACGTGCGATGCCATCAAGTAGACACATGGTAGACACACGGAGGGCGGTGCCCAACGAAGAATCTCGACGTCCTGTTTTGTACTGTCCATCAAATGGCTGGATATCAGAGCGTTCACAAGGCAGAAGACGATTGATACCGTTCGTTGTTCACAACACCGGGGACGGATCAACGTGAAACAGGTATTTTAATGGTTGGGCACTGCCCCCCGTGTGTCTACCATCTGTCTACCTGACGTCATCGCACGTGACCAGATCTCCCAGACCTTCCCCTGCCGTATTTCATACTCATACATCAAGCGATGAAATACTGGCGGTGGGAACGGCCTGGGAATGAGGCTAAAGAATGCCATTCTTCACTGTTGGGTGAGTACATGATGACAACATGTCGATGAGTTGATTCTCGTGTAAGTCGTGACATATACTGACAGGCTCCATCATTTCCTTCCCCAGACAATTTGCCATGAACATGTAAACAATGGAACACTGGTTGACTGTCCGACAAAATATGATGGTTCGATCCAACTTCCTCCATCAATGGCACAAATTTTTCTTCCAAGTCAGCAGGGCCTCAGGGCTCAGGTAGACTAACCGGTACATACTTCCTGCAGCAAACGTCATTCTCAGTATTGCTGCCAACTTAGACGGCCTTCATGTTTCTCTTGGTCATCTGCCTCAACCTGGTCCTTCGCAAGAGCTACCAGTAGGCTCACAACGATGGCAACAGACTGTGCTTTGACCAAGCTGCTACCTCGAAGAATGTCAAAAACCTTCGGAAGCAAACGGTAGGAAAGGGATTTCCCACTACCCGTAGGTATACTCACAAGACATCTCGTCCCTGCTTATCACCACGAGCACCTGGTTTGGCCTCAACTCTGGTTTGGCCTCAAAACTGCTTCATCACTTCAGCAATCACTTGGCAAACAAGATCCTTACAAAACGTTTCTCTCGCAGACATATCATCACCAGGTAACTGTTCTGTTCTTTTGACACGTCAAGTCACGTGCATCATTTGGTGTAGTCACATGAATACTGCCTTCTCATCAGGTCTGCCAAGATTCTAGCAGACGGTGGTAAAACCTACCACCAGACGAATATCTCACCTCTGCTGGATGTAAATATGTGGCTGGTCTCGAGACTAGGGAAAAAGATCCCCCCCCCCCCCCCCCCCCCCCACACACACACACACCAAAAAAAACATACCAGCTTCCCCCCCCACCCCCCCAAAACATTCCAGCTTCCCCCCCATCCCCCCAAAACATTCCAGCTTCCCCCCCATCCCCCCAAAACATTCCAGCTTCCCCTGCCAAAGCTGCCCTACTATGCAAGTGATGAGTCCAAGCAGAAAGGACCCTTCTGACATTTGGTCCAACCTACTTTGAATTCTGCGTTATCAAGGTACGGGAGAGTGACTACCAAGCTCACCTGGAGAGTTGCAGTGAGTTCCTTCACCCAGGTACTGGAGTCTGGTGGAAAAAGAAGAAACTCAAGTGTGTGCCCGAATCATCAACTGCAATGGTACAATGATCCAGATGACCATCCAGAAGGTCCCAAAATAGGAATAGTACAATTCTGCCAAATCTGCAAGGATTAAAGGAAATGGAGAATGGACTCGGCAGCTGTCTGAACCTACGATGACAATGAAAACCTGATACACACCATCCTGTCCTCTCAAGTATACTATCTACTCCCAATGGTATAGCCAAGCTGAGGCATGGATCCAGGATATCCCACTGAGTAAATACCAAGAGATGGTTTTTCCTTCCGGAAACTTCTGACTTTCAAAACAGTTAACCATGCAGTCTATTACCATAAGAACATTTCATGAGCAGTGAGCACCCAGAGTACTGTACTTCCACCCAAACTTGCAATACCTGAACGTAGAACGTTGAGCTACGGATGAAATCCATTTACTTTGATGTGGCCTGAGTATGGCTTGTAGCAAGAAGCGCTCAAGCTGATACTTTGGTCTGACAACTAAACATGTATGTACGTACACCACCAACTATGATTCATGGGTTACTTTAAGCCAGAGTTGTAATTATGTTTTTTTCCTACCCCAGCCATTATGCAGTGCCCACGAACAGAAGCTTCACAAATTCACTACCTGGCTTCTAATATTCCATCACATTTGTATTAGTGCCAAAATCAAGTGGTTTCTTAATCTAATAGGTTATGTTGTATCACTTGCAGTCCACAAAACTCTGTGAAAATTGGAACACAGAACACATTTTTCATCGTACACACACCTCACTTCCTCATTAACAAGCAACAACAACATTAAAATTAAGTTAATTTTAAGAATTAAAATTAAGTTATGGCATCTTTGTAGAGCTTATAATCACTATTCACCGCTACCTACCGGAGCTACAGAAGTTTATTATGCATGTATCCGTGTTTGACACATTGCTAATAAAAAACATTTCAGTATTCCCCCCCCCCCCCCCCCCCCCCCCCCCCCCAAAAAAAATATATATATTCTGCCAAAGCCTCCCTATTATGCAAGTGATGAGTCCAAGAAGAAAGGACCATTCTGACATTTGGCTCAACATAGTACTTGGAACTCAGCTTTATGAAAGTACAGGAGAGTGACTACCAAGCTCACCTGGAGAGTTGCAGTGACTTCCTTCTCCCAGGAACTGGAGTCTGGTGGAAAAAGAAGAAACTCAAGTGAGTGCCCAAATCATCAACTGCAATGGTCCCAATCATCCAGATGACCATCCAGAAGGTCGCAATATCCGTCACTTCTGAATTTCACCGAATCTGCAAGGATTAAAGAGAATGGAGAACAGTCATTGACTCAGCTGCTATCTGAACCATGGTCCCGTCTCTTAACTTAACTGTACTATCAATATATTAAGATTTCAACTGTGTGTGTGTGTGTGTGCGTGAGTGACGGAAGTGGGATGTTCGTGGGGCGGGACTAGACTAGTGACGCACGACCTTCGTACTTCAATTTACTGAACCTCGAACTCCGCGGAGAACGTTCGAGAACATTAGGCATGGGCTGGAATCTTCCAGAACTGGTGAGGCTACAAGCGTTAAGCGGATGCAATCGGGGAGCAGCAGTCGAAGCGGACGCAATCGGGGAGCAGCAGCCGAAGCGCACGCAATCGGGGAGCTGCAGGTGAAGCCGGAGCAGCAGTTGAACTTGCGGTGGACGCAATCGAGGAGCAACAGCCGAAGCGGACGCAATCGGGGAGCAGTTGAAACGGACGCAATCGGGGAGTAGCAGCTGAAGCAGACACAAGTGGCGAGCAGCAGCTGAAGCGGACGCAAACGGGGAACAGCAGTTGAAGCGGATCAATGCAATCGGTGAGCAGCAGCTGAAGCGGACGCAATCGGGGAGCAGCAGCTCTGACGGAGAGCTGTCCGGCGCCGTATTACACACGTAGGCGAACAAGGGGGAAGTAGCTGAGCGAGCAAAGCAAGCTCAGCTGGCTACTTGTATATTATACTCCCACTGATTTCCTGCTGAGTACCAGGAGGTGGTTTTTCCTTCCGGTAACCTCTGGCTTTCAAAACAGCTAACCATGCAGTCTGTAACCGCAAGAGCGCTTATGAGCATGCAGTGAGCACCCAGAGTACTGTACTTCTACCCAAACTTGCAATATCTGAAGAACATTGAGCAATGGACGAAATCCGCTTACTTTGATGAGGCCTGAATATGGTTTGTAGTAAGAAGCGCTCAAGTTAATAGTTTCACGGCAACTTTGGTCTGACAACTACACACGTACGTACATACGTACGTACACTGACAACTATGACTCATGGCTACTTTAAGCCTGAGTTATAATCATGTTTGCATACCCAGCCATTATGCAGTGCCCACGAACCGAAGCATCACAAGTTCACTACCTATCCTGTGCTTAGCTTCTAATATCCCATCACATTTGTACGAGTGCAGGAATCAAATGGTTTCTTAATCTAATAGCTTATGTTGTATCACTTGCAGTCTACGATCACTGAACATATTTTTTGGTACACACACCTCACTTCCTTATGAACCAATTAGGAAGTGTTTGTTCACAATCTGGTTTCCTACATTCCACAGGCATGCAAAACCTGATGGGTTGCACTTTAACCTTTGTATGGGTAGCAGCTTCACATCAGTATCTATATCCTAGCAATTCAAAAGCTTGAAGCAACCTCTGATGGAATGTTAGAAGGCAAGCACAGATATGTGCATGGTAAGCTTGTGTAGCTCCTACGTATAGGTGGCACCTAATAGTGATTAGAATGCCACTTCAGAGAGTGCAGTGAAGATCCTATGCCTGTGAAGAGAAGCGTGTGCCCAAGACTGTTTTGGAGCTGTACAATTGTGCTAGGTTGCATCACGAGCTATGTCAGAAGTTGTTTATGGATCCTAGGGATTGCACAGGAGACCCTTCTTCTGAATCTGTCTGCACTCTATAGATGCTCCCATACAGTACGAGTTAGTGTGTTTACGTTCAGAGAACCAGGAGCGGATTTTTCAGCAGGCCAAGCAGGACCATCACCAATCGACATCCCGGAAAAGTTGCACCTACCCTTTTCCTAAGACTTCAGGCGAAACAGCTGACTGAACAACTGTCATCCTCTGGGTAAACCCGTGTGAAGCATGTGGCAGCTGCAGTGCCTAGCTTTTACAGCACAATCATACGTGAGGGCTTCGTCAGAAGTCGTAGCAGAATCTGGCAGGTGTATCGGAACGAATTAGCTCATTTGTGATGTGTGGGGAGGGTGTGTGGTGGCAGAAAGTGGGTTGTGCGTCACTGGGTAACTGTTCTGCTCTTTTGACACATCATTGTCAAGTCACGTTAATTTGGTGAACACTGCATTCTCATCGGTTCAGCCAAGATTCTAGCAGGCAGTGGTGAAACCTGCCAAATGTGGCTGGTCTCGAGAATAGAGGAAAAGATCCCCCCCCCCCCCCCCCCCCCCCCCACCCAATTCTGCCAAAGCCTCCCTGCTATGCAAGTGATATGAGTCTAAACAGAAAGGACCCTTCCAACATTTGGTCCAACCTAATTTGAACTCAGCATTGTCAAGGTACAGGAGAGTAGCTACCGAGCTCACCCGGAGAGTTGCAGGGAGTTCTTTCTCCCGGAACTGGTCCAGTGGAGAAAGGAAGGAACTCGAGTGAGTCCCCGAATCGTCAACTGCAATGGTCCCTGATGACCTTCCAGAAGGTCCCAAATCTGGTCACTTCGGGAGTACTACAATTTTGCAGAATCTGCAAGGATTAAAGCAATTGGAGAACAGTCACTGATTAGGCAACTGTCCAAACCTACGATGACAATGAAAACTTGATACACACAATCCTGTCCCCTCAACTATACTATCTACTATAACGGAACCAGAACTTTTTTCTGACCGTTACAGTACCGAGCTCACCTGGAGAATTGCAGTGAGTTCTTCTTTCTCCCATGAACTGAGTCTGGTGGAGAAAGGAAGGAACTTGACTGAGTGCCCGAATCATCAACTGCAATGGTCCCATTGATTCAGATGACCATCCAAAATTGCATGGTTGCTTCAAAATCTGCAAGGAATGGAGAAGTCACTGACAATCACCGAATGTGTAATGGATAACTCAGCTGGTATCTTAAGGAAATACAGCATAACATTATAGTGGAACTGTGGTTGCAGAGTTAACAATCTGTTCATACGTAAGTGTGGATTTTCCCGACAGAAGCTAGCCCAGGTTGCAAAACAAAGGAGTGCTGACCTTAGAGCAACATTCCGAGAGGAATGAAGCTTACAGTCCAAACATGCTGCTTTGTTTTTGTTGACAAAACCATTACTGACTGGCGTGTGCTGTCTGAAAGCATGGGTATGGAATGAAAGGATGTCGGCCTGCCATTCGTAGAATACTTGTAAGGGGATGTTCTGCTATCAGTGCCCTATCACGCTGAACTTTATATGGAATATGTAGAAACCCCTCTACTACCAAATGTAATGCCATTTGATGGTAGAAATCCTAACATCAACGCATCATTCACCTCCAATTGAACAAGCATTTGGCAAAGTCAAAACCTACGTATCTGAAGGCAAATTGCTAGTGATGAAGAAGTTATATGGATATAGCAATATTTAAGTCTCACTGGGAAAGGCTCTCTTTCTCAGAGGTCACCCCATGGCAACTAATTGAACCCATAGTACCCCTAGCAACTAATTGAACCCATAGTACCCCATAGCAACTAATTGAACCCCATAGCAACTAACTGTACCCTAATTTATCCATGAAGTTGGATGTCCAAACAGAAGCAGTGACTCTGTAAATCACAACACTCATGATATTGCATGCCATCATGATTTGTAGACTAGCAACCTCATCACAATTGCAATGTATCACAACTGCATGACTTGCGTATGCCACTTCCACTGATTCACATTGGCAAGTAGTATTCACAGTCAGCAACCGTCCGAGACATGGATACTGAACCTGACCAATAGTTTCTTCAACAACTGAAGAGCGAAGAATGGAAAGTGTGTTCCTGGACCTGCTGGGTAGCAAGGAGATTGTTGATAGGTCGATTGTCAGAGCTGTCACAAAACCTGTAACCGAGGTGAGCAGTGCTTCCTATCGTTTAAATAAATATTGTATAGCTGCTACGTATATACTCATGTGTGATCGTCGCTTTCGGTTGGCAGACCCCACAAATCCTACAACAAGGTGTTCCATCATGATATGAAGATGGTGAAGAGAATTGTGAACAATTCGAATGACCTGATCAACCATCAGAGGGAGCTGTGGGCATTGCAGGAAATGTTCTACTAAACCACAGCAAATCAACTAGACCGTACCTCATGAACACTCACTAGTGATCATGATAACGTACGTACTTCCATTTGTGTTTGCTTTTTTCTCCTCATGTTGATTTTACACAACTCAATTTGTACCTTGAGTGTCAACTCTGATTGCCGTCGTGCAGGCATGTCTATCTGGTGTAATCTGCTAAAACTCCCAGTGTGGAGACCCAATCCTCCCACACTCGGTATCCGCCAGCTGACAGTTAATGCCATCACTGACCGGATCATACAGAGGGAGGGTAGGGCAGCCGCCATCTTCAGCTGCCTCCACTGCAAAGCACCCAAACAGTACCAAATGACGTGCCAGGGCAAGGCTGGGAGAACCCTGAGCACTGACTGCACCCACCGTGATGCCAGAAAGAGGGCAAAGGTCGAAAGGATTGTAGAATACAAGATCTCAACACCGTTAGGGCAATGAGTCTTGAGGATGCTGCCTCACAAACTTCTGTTTAGCTCTAACTGATGGTCTCAGTCTCTCAAACGCACACACAACTACTATTACCAAGTCCAGGCAACAATGTTCTGCACAGGACGGAAGTGGTATGACAGTTGACCTGATACAGTGTTTTTTGAGAAAAGCTACGCCAATATTCTGTCGGGTCTCGGGGCAGCGAGAGCAGGGGTAGAGGTTACCGAACTTGGAATGGGATTGCAGCAGAGAAGATGACACACAGTGATGACAAAGTTGAATGGGTTAGTGGAGTCATAAAATCTGATCATTGTTATGTCACATACGATGCATATACTATCATGTTACATCACTTCAGTCTCTGCTGAAGGCTGATCCTGGGCTCCCCCATCCTGATGCAGTATGCTCACATGTTCAATGCAGTAAAATTATCCTTCCTTGGCCGTTCGGAAGTGGCCAAAAGGCAGCCACACATGCCATGATTGCGATCAGGTTGGTAGTTTGTCGAATGATAATCGTTCTATTTCACACGGAGACCTAGTGAAAAGGCAATTAAGATACAATTCGCTTCTGGTACCAATTTGTGATGAAGTAGTATGGATCACAACATGGCATATATAAAGGCAGGATTGCTCACAAAAAGAAAACACTCCGTCATTTGGAGAACCATGTATACCTGACACCACTACGTATGTCACAAAATCTGGAACATATTATGGCCTAGCTCAGATGAAGACTCTAACTGAATATGCTGTGTAACATTTGAGTGTCTGTTGAGATTGTCCACCAATTAATGTAAAGACAAAGTGAAGATTACCATACTGCACCTGAGAGCCCTACTACAACGCCACATTAAGAAATCACAAGCAGCGAGAGTCTGAGGCAGACACAAGTTCCCAAGTAAACCCAGCAACGTACCAGTTTTAGTATATGGCACAAGTGTTCAAGTGAACCCATTCACGTACAAGGTTTAGGATTATAATTGTACCAACAGCTGTACATTTGTACAGTCTAAGGCTACACAGAGAGCAGAATGATGTGACGTACTAGTAGACAAGCTTGTTTTTGAGCACGAGTTTTCAAACACACTGTACTGTTTGAACATTTATTGTATGAATGTTTTGCAATGCATCTTCAATCACTTTCAAGCAGTAGAATTGCCATATAATTCCTGCAGCAGAATTGCCATATAATTCCTGCAGCAGAATGCCAGCAGAATGGCTGGTCACAGACTGGGTGGGTAGAATCATACCTGCAAGTTACTCAGTTCCGCCTACTTGAGAACCAGGTCGGTCTCAAAGGGAGAAGTTTGTTCTTGGACCATTAATATGGCCACACAGAACTTCGTTTTACATGCTGCATATGAATGTTTAATGCAAAAATATCAATACAGACAATGAAAGGGTTAATATTACCACTGAATATGAACTTTGGATTGCATTTAGCTGTACCAAAGTACAAAATAGCATAACCTGATTGATTCCTTTTGTATATTAATCACACACAAGAATGACAATTTTTGCGCCCTGGAACTGGCTAAGTTTTAAGTGCTGTAATAGCACTTCAGGTGCTGTGGCAATGCTAATTGAATGATATAGAGACTCTGCTAATGCAAACGACCAACTGAAGTCCATGTGAACACAGATAGATGTGAAAGTGCTAGTTGTCACACAAAAGATTTTCACATGAAAATTTCCCATACTTATCCCACATTGCCACAATGATTATATGTCTAAGTCTCAATACCACAATTAATAATTAGGTTAGATTGCCTGCAGTAGACTCATTCTGTTCATTATATACTCTTCACATACAGGCAACTGGCAATATTGACAAACAGATGGTATCTCCCAAACCCCTCTGAAGGTGCGGAAGGCAGACTTGGTGTACTGCGACACTGATGAGCTTGACAAGGGGATGCGGAGGGTCCAGCCCCTGCCTTTGCCTATATTCTATTCAGGGCACACCCCACATATCTTACAGAAACAACAGTCCTGGGTCAGTCTAAGGGTACACTAGCCAACACCCAGTTTGACATCACTGAGATATGCCACCCGGATCTGGTTCACCTTCAAGGTAATACTTTCACAGCCGAGGCCAACGACATGATTTTCAGCCCGAGTGTGCATAACCGGCTGCTTTTTCCAACGGCATAGAATAGTTCTGAAACCAAGGGATTATATCCCACTCCGGAACGGCAACATAGCGACCAGGCTGTAGCTATACGATCTGATTGTTTCCAAGCAGCTGACAATCTAACCTGCTGTGCTGGCCAGTTGAGAAGCCAGGTTGAAGTTTTATTCTGTTCATTCATACAGGTGAAACTGGAGGAGACAATTCATGCTAGGGATAAAAGTACACCCGCTAGTACTCCTGGCAAAACTGTGGCAGACTCTATTTCCGAGAAGAGTCACAGCGACTACACCTGCTACACAATGAGAAGCGATAATCAAGATATTGTTGCAGTCTTAATTGAGACCAAATCGAAACATCCCAAATTTAAACAAGCTCTAGCCCTAGAAATACCAGTTGCAATACTGCCCAGCCCTACCAGGGGGGAGGGAGCCTGATATTTCCAGTGCACTTATGTTTAATTGTCGTGTTTTATCTCTACAGGTAATTGGATACTTTCTGACATTTGAAACCAACGAAAAATCACCGCCATTAGTTTTTGTACTTTCTGAGGAAGGTGTCAATTCAAGCTCAGGAAGAGGAAAGTGCTATTGGGGAAGTGTGCCCATATTCCCAGCTAAGTTGCACCATAGCCTTTGCTGGAAGAGATCGACAACCTTCGTGCTGAACTGGCTGACACCGGTGGAGATGGCAGGCAGGCAGGAAGAGATCACCGCCTTGAAAGAAGAGATGGCTAAGATGGCACAGGAAAGAGCTGCAGTGATCAATTACGGGAAAACAGTGGAGCAGTCATCAGAACGTCACAGAAGGCAAAAGATGAGCCACTTCCGCAGAGTTGCTGAGGCAGCCCTCTGGTTTGCAGATTATGATCCTTGACCAACTTACCACTCACACTACAACCTCAGGAGAACAGATTTCCATCCACTTTGGCAAAGGCACTTCTCAAGCGTCACCACTGCCCATCACCACTGTGTTCCAAGATGAGGTCTGTGTGACGCAGACCCTGTACTTGTTGAACCGCTTTGGGGTGTCTGATCAGTTCTACGTATCTACCATGAGCTCACACACTAATATGATGTTTAAGCTAAGGACTTCCATTAAACATTTGAAGTGGGACGATATTGGCTAGGGTTATCACTGCGAAGCGTGGAGGCACTATCAACTACCAATGTGTCAGCCAACTTTACAATGACTGTCAAGGCAAGTAGTAATGTACATATCTCACGAGCCCTATGGCCACCCCCATCACACAAGGAACAGGTGGCGCGGACCGATGGGACAGCTCACCTCCCAACGCTTAATTTGTACGGCTATTGGTAGGAAACTTTAGTCCCCTTTAAGGATATTCAATTAGTGCTAAACGTTCGCAAATATTTGTGCTGCCTTAGTTTCATTTGAAACTGCTACTTTAGAAGTTGTGATATTCTCTATGGGGTTTGGTTACCCTTGAAACAGACCGCTCACAATTACATTTTCCTGCAGGCATGCTTCAAGGTACCTGCTCATCAACTTTTCTCCACCTGAGATTGGCAGACAGAATGAGAACTGACAGCCTGGAATGACCCAGAAGCAACATGGGGGACTTCAGCTGTGCTGGCTACATGGTGTCCCTAGAGAACATGTTTGAGAGGGAGGGCTTTGCGGACATCACTGTTACATTCATCCCAAAGGTGAAGCTACTTACGCAAGGAGTAGCTACTTCTTCCTCACTCTATAAGGAAACTACGCGGCTACGACATGGCAGTCCTAGTGCATCGAGGCTACGGTATTGTAGCCCTATTATGTCAGAATTGGATAACCTTCATTGTAGCAGCTGACAGTGATTTCCAGGAAGTTCACAAGCACCTCCTGAAGGGATAGCACTGATAATGCTTAGATTTTATGATGTTCTGGCACATACGTATGGAGATTCCATTGCCAGAGGAGAGTGATGATGACTTTGACAGATACAGAAATGAAGAGGCCAAAGATCAATATGATGGACACTCACTGATTTTTTTTTTTTCCTCCCCCTAGCTGACAACGCCAAGCAAGTTGCTGGAGGTCAGCCTGGATATGACAAGCTATTCCAAACTTTCAAGTGGTTTTCACAGCAGTCTGGTGCAATTACAACAGTCTGGCTTCAAGGTTAAGTGGTTGTTTATCTAAGCTACTTGGGCCTGAACCCCCTAGGGATTGCTATGACAACACCACCCTAAGGGCATGTTACAGTGGCCAAACATGAAATTGTGAGATTGTTCCATGTCCAGGAATAATCACACACTGAATAATCACATACACTGAATACATGTGATCTCAGAGGTGAATGATGGCAGGAGCTCGCGCTGCTTTGCGGCGCTCATAAGCTCCTGATGATGGCATCGACAATATTCCATTCAGCAAAGTAGCTCGTACTGCAGTCTATTGCAATCAGTTGCTATAATACAATCAATAACACACTGTTGAAAACAATGGTCTTCCTTGGGAGATTCATTCCTTAGAAGATGAGACTATGGTCACTTAGACGAGGCTCTTCACAACTGGTATCAACGCATGCAGTTTTGGTAATATGGTTCAACGGTAGTGCAGATCAGGAATCATAGGCTACACACGCATAAAGATGAGCACGATTGTGCCTTAGCTGCACCTGATTTCGTGAGGGTGGCTGAAGGAAATAGTGATTTGATTGAATACACAGCCTGCACAAGCTGTGACAACTGGATGGTTGCCCTTCACAATCGGTCAGCAGATCACCTGGAGCACAATAGCTCTGTATCTCTCATGCTTCCTGCAATGTCCATTGCCAGGGGAACAGACCTCCTTCCATGAGAAGCAGCAGCAGTTGTTATACAACTATTATTCTTTCACAATTTCAGGTTAAGTGTATGGACGTGGGGAGGGCCACCAACGCGGTGGTCAACGCAGCGGGAGTGCCAGTTCATATGAGGGCCCTTCCCAACCACAATGAAAATTAGTCATGAGTGAGTGAAATTACAGTCCCTCTCCTCAATCACTCTCATCCTCCCATCCTGCCCCTCCTCCCCTCACACTCACTCATTTCCCCCCTCCTCTCATCATGTTTGTCAGAAATGATCAACCACTGTCAAAGTGAATATTAAAATTGAAGCAAAGTGCTCTCCCACAAGCCAGTCAAACATGAGTGGGGCATGTGAGGCGGTGGCCACTTTCAGAAGATTACAATGATGCTTTTTCTCTTCCACAGTCACATCACAGCTACATGAACCACCACATCCGAGACCCCCATTGCCTCCTTCACAGTCCCAACAGCTACTGGACCAACCATCACCCTCTCAGCTGCTGGACCCACCACCCCCCGAGACCCCCATTGCCTCCTTCACAGTCCCAACAGCTACTGGACCCTCACAGTTGCTGGACCCACCACCCCCGAGATCCGCATTGCCTCCTTCACAGTCCCAACAGCTACCGGACCCACCTTCACCACCCTCACAGTTGCTGGACCCACCACATCTGAGATCCCCATTGCCTCCTTCACAGTCCCAACAGCTACTGGACCCACCTTCATCTCCCTCACAGCTGCTGGACCCATCACCCCCCGAGATCCGCATTGTTTGCATAATTTTGTATTACATGATTGTGTATTACGATTTCTATGCTCCAGTTTTGTCAATCAGTATGGAGAGTGGTGGTTACTGGGGATATGGGCAGCGAAGTGGAGGCGGAGTGTACTGTAGCTATGGTAGAGGAAACTGGCAGCAGTGGGGTAACAGCAGGGGTAGCAATGGTAGTAGGTTGCAACAGGGATGGGGGGCTGATCTGCTCTTCCTTCATGGCCTCACGATAACTGGCATCCCTCTTCTCCCTGGACCTACGGTTCTGGAACCACACCTGAATGACTTTCAAATCCAGCCCAGTCTTGGCCATGAGCTCCTTGCCTCCTTCATAGTCCCAACAGCTACTGGACCTACTTTCGCCACCCCCTAGAAAGTCATCTGCTTGAGAGTAGGGCTCATTTCCTCTTGTCTCTTCTTGTACATTATTATTTGAAACAACAATAGGCGTTGACATGCAAGAAATGTAGTCAACAGCCTTTCAGTCGATTAGATGACTACTCTACTCGTTCAGGCCCTAAAGCATATAGGCGTAATAATTAATGGTGGTAGTTAAAACTTGTATTTGCTGTACCATCTGTAAGGTAGATAGTGAAGTAGAAACCGTGTAGCCCTGCAATGATTTCGGAGGTTCTATGGTGACTTGATTTTCAACAATATACAGCCCGACGACAACTACTAATATCTTCTTTCCCCGCTGATTCTGCCAAGCCCATTCCCTTGGCTGAGGTTTCCTAGATAGTAGTTGGAATCTCGTTAATCCGTTCTATATGTGTACAAGTATGACTTCCATGTTGGCAAAGGGCCTGAAGGCACATAGCACATACCAAGCCATGGGTTTGGTGAAGGTGCTTGACTCACACTGAAGTATTTCACTAGCACATTTGTGATTTTGGTTGCTTTCAAGTTCTGCAGACTTGAACACAATTTCCTTCCTTCATATTAGGGCTACACAGTCTCCACCATTGCCTACCGGGCCAAGTTTGTACATCATTTTCAAAACCTCTCCTGCCCATATGTAAGCTGTGATACTTATATGCATCAAGTGATACTGAATGCTCACACATTAAGGTCGCGGGCTAGTCTTCGTGAAGCTGTTTGAATTCACTTTCATAGCGCTGGTTTTACTGTATGTACTAGCCGCTGCGTACAGAATACGGCTCACAGATGTGTGAAGAAAGTAGAAAGGATCTCTCTCCTGTAAGTAGAGCTAAAAGGTAGTCAGATTTATAGGCTTGTGCCAGCTCTGTGATGTTTTGTGCGAGCGATTTAATTATTCCACTGCAACGGTTAGCCCGCGACCTTCAGTGCACTCATGCATGGAGTTGCACTCACTGGGATGTTTGTGAGAGTACATGATCTGCTAGCGTGGTATACGTACGATTGTGGTCAAGTCTGCAGATCCTAGGCTCTCATTCTGTGATCAACTTAGGGATGCCTCAACTACTTCACAAAGAAAAGGGGATACTCGAAATCGGGATTCCACGAACACAAAGTTAGAAGGCATCGGAAAATATACCTGATACCTGCAGAAATGAGTTGTAAGTTTGAAATTGCTACGGTTTGATTAGGAATTGAGAATTGAATTAACACATGCAATCTTCACTCCCTAATAGTAAAGTACATGAAAGAACTGGCAAGGTGAGGGCGTAGAACTGTGTGATGGCCTCAGTTGCTTATGTCTGTTACTTGGTCTTCACGGTCCCCACAGCTTGTGGACCCACTGCCACCCCCACAGCTGCATGACCAACCACCCCCGAGACCTTCACGGTCGCCACAGCTTGTGGACACACTGCCACCCCCACAGCTGCATGACCAACCACCCCCGAGACCTTCACGGTCGCCACAGCTTGTGGACCCACTGCCACCCCCACAGCTGCAGGACCTACCACCCCCGAGATCTTCACGGTCCCCACAGCTTGTGGACCCACTGCCACCCCCACAGCTGCATGACCAACCACCCCCGAGACCTTCACGGTCCCCACAGCTTGTGGACACACTGCCACCCCCACAGCTGCAGGACCTACCACCCCCGAGATCTTCACGGTCCCCACAGCTTGTGGACCCACTGCCACCCCCACAGCTGCATGACCAACCACCCCCGAGATCTTCACGGTCCCCACAGCTTGTGGACACACTGCCACCCCCACAGCTGCATGACCAACCACCCCCGAGATCTTCACGGTCCCCACAGCTTGTGGACACACTGCCACCCCCACAGCTGCATGACCAACCACCCCCGAGATCTTCACGGTCCCCACAGCTTGTGGACACACTGCCACCCCCACAGCTGCATGACCAACCACCCCCGAGATCTTCACGGTCCCCACAGCTTGTGGACATACTGCCACCCCCACAGCTGCATGACCAACCACCCCCGAGATCTTCACGGTCCCCACAGCTTGTGGACACACTGCCACCCCCACAGCTGCATGACCAACCACCCCCGAGATCTTCACGGTCCCCACAGCTTGTGGACACACTGCCACATCTATAAGAAATAAAGCTCTCGTACCACAATGCAGTATTATGACGTCTGCATGTATACCAACAGGGAATGCTTCCTTCCAATGACTGAATTGTCTGGAAAAGTCAAGCAGCTCTGTGGCTACCTCAACCAAGTCTTTCCTGGGGGAGCCCTCTTCCTAGTAGCCACCGAAGCTGAGCTGAAACGATTGCTGATGCAAATGACTGGAGACTTGCTACAAAGTGACACCTGTCGCAAAGTCAGTGCAGCGCAAACCATTGGTGTGAACTCAGTCGGAGAAGAGAGTGAACGGCTTTGAGTGACGAAGAATCACCAGTTCTATGGCTCGAAAGACCAGCAGGATTAATGAACGCACTAATCAGTGACTCCCTTTCATGCTCGATTGCCACACCTCTTGATGAAGGGGAGGCAATGTATGACCTCTGCCAGGCAATTCAAGCTTTCATGCCGGAAAATTTCATCCCTGCAGCAGCAGTCATGGCGTGCTGCATAATGGGAGCCACCTACCAGCATGTCATCGGGAGCATGGGTGGGCCTTTCCTGTTTGGGGTGCCAGGAACATGCAAGTCTGAAGCTCTCAAATGCGGTCTTGCTTTGTTCGGTGCTCAAAGGAAACATCTGTATATCAGCCAAACCCTTTCCTCTTCGACATGCTGAAGCGAACTACCATCGTGTGTGTGTGCCACTAGCATGACGACAGAAAGAGAGATCTGGCTATATTGCCAATCCTCTTTGTTCACGTATGCGACCAGACTCTTGTTTTTCTGTTGCTGAAATGAAGTGAATTGTTTTGCGTAATTTTGTATTACATGATTGTGTATTACAAGGCTACAGTTTTGTCAGTCAGTATGGAGAGTGGTGGTTACTGGGGATATGGGCAGCGAAGTGGAGGCGGAGTGTACTGTAGCTATGGTAGAGGAAACTGGCAGCAGTGGGGTAACAGCAGGGGTAGCAATGGTAGTAGGTTGCAACAGGGATGGGGGGCTGATCTGCTCTTCCTTCATGGCCTCACGATAACTGGCATCCCTCTTCTCCCTGGACCTACGGTTCTGGAACCACACCTGAATGACTTTCAAATCCAGCCCAGTCTTGGCCATGAGCTCCTTGCCTCCTTCATAGTCCCAACAGCTACTGGACCTACTTTCGCCACCCCCTAGAAAGTCATCTGCTTGAGAGTAGGGCTCATTTCCTCGTCTCTTCTTGTACATTATTATTTGAAACAACAATAGGCGTTGACATGCAAGAAATGTAGAAATTCCAGCCTTGCATGTGGGTTGTTGTGTAATGTCATCAATCCACTAAGATTAACTGTTTATTTTAGAGAGAACTCAGCCATCAGGCCGGTCCAGCCCCAAAGCAAAAACAGCAAAAACTTCTTCATCCCAGTGTGAGTGACATGTGCCTTTTGTACGTTAAATGCAAATAAGATACTGTGCTCGCGCGGGGGGGGGGGGGGGGGGGGGGGGGGGGGGGTTGTAGAAGGAATGTTTATGGTGCATGGGAGACAGATTGACACCAATTGTGTACAACTAGTGTGGGGCTCACTCTCGCCTATCAAGTAATTGTCCGTTAATAGCGAATAATTATGCTATATCAGCTATGCAAACCTATAGCTCCCACGGACATTTAAGGTCAAAGTTTTAGCCATCTCCGTTGACAAGGAAATATTATCACTTACCATTCAGGTGCCAGTCTTCAACATGAAGAAAGTCCCATTGCCACATTTCAGCAAAAATACCAGGGCGGCCATTGAAAGTGGCCAGGTTGTCCTCACCTTGAAGAGGCTGGCCTTTGTGCGAAAGTGTGTGGCATACTATGAGCCCATCCTCCCGTATCCGACTGGTGAGGAGTTTACAGCAATCACACAGGCACTGCTGAAAGAGGTACCCTGTTTGAAAGACAGGAGTACTATTTATTGGGTAAGTACAGCATGAGGCTACTTCAATCAAGATTTTAATGTGCATGTGTGTGTGTGTGTCTGCGTCCAGTGTGGTTAAGTCCTCAATCAAAAACAACTCCCACCAAATGATGCAGAATACTGCATCATTTGGTGATGCGAGATCTTCACGGTCCCCACAGCTTGTGGACACACTGCCACCCCCACAGCTGCAGGACCTACCACCCCCACAGCTGCAGGACCTACCACCCCAGAGATATTCACGGTCCCCACAGCTTGCACTGCCACCCCCACAGCTGCATGACCAACCACCCCCGAGATCCGCATTGGCTCCTTCACAGTCCCCACAGTTACTGGACCCACCATCACCCTCACAGCTGTGAGACCCACCACCCCCGAGATCCTCATAGCCTCCTTCGCAGTCCCCACTGCTACTGGACCCACCTTCACCAACCTCACAGCTGCTGGACTCACCACCCCCAAGATTCCAATTGGCTCCTTCACAGTCCCCACATGCACAGCTATTGGATCCACCTTCACCACACACACAGGCACTACATCCTCTCTCAAAGCCACCAAAGGTGATTAAAAGACGGAAACAAGTGCCCAAAACTCGTGAAGAACAGCCCCAGCTGAATAAACCCGACGAAATACCACACTCCCAGGGTGGAGCAAACGTTTGAACCCTGAGAAAACGTATTCATGATGGTCTGGTCTTATTCAACTCCTATAACAATGTAGACCCTGAAAGAGATAAAACGGGTGGACCTATTAAAGCCAATAGTCATGGAGCATCTACAGCCTACCATAGAACCTCCATGCCTTCATGTGACTGGTCGTTTATGCAATGAGATAATTATTGGTGGACACCTTCCGGACAGGACCGGACTTGCTCCATCACTGCGACATTTTGATTGACACCTACTGCTGCGTCCAGTGTGGTTAAGTCCTCAATCAAAAACAACTCCCACCAAATGATGCAGAGTACTGCTGCAGCAACCTCCTAGGATACAAACTCGCCTTCCAGAAACCCCACCAGCTGTTTACACACATTATATCCAGCTACCCATGGAATGAGGTTAACCGTTAACCTAGTCTTGCGTGGCCAGAACTCCACTCCAAAGTCAACCCTTCAGGGTTTACAAGCGGCATGGTTTGCCTGGAGCCGTAGGAGGCCCTTCTCAATATCTAAACGAGTAGGTACGTAGTTCAGTGGTGGTTTGCTGAGGTGGGCTGTGGAGGAGGAGAATGCAGTCATTGACATTTGCTTTGATGATGCCATCACCGTAGCCGAGTTTGGACAAACCTTCAATCCACTACGAAAGGCGTAAGTTGTACATTCATTAGCTGTGATGAGCTTGCTTAAAAGAGTGTTCCAACTACGTACATGGGAAGTCCTTGGGAGTTGTACATTAGGTGTGATTCTCCTGCTGAAGCAATCGCTTTGTGCCTTCTGGGAGTTGTACATTAGGTGTGATTCTCCTGCTGAAGCAATCGCTTTGTGCCTTCTAATTGCTGAATGGCTGTTTGCGGAGATTTCCTTGACCAAGTGGTTCCAACTGAAGAGGATGACTTTGAGGTACAATGTACACAAATTAGCTCTGTACAGGTTAAAGTTAAATTACGGTTGGCATTAGGGTGAAGAGCACCACACTTACATGTATGATAATAGTACAGGCAGTTGTATCACATCGGTCCAATCAAACCCTGTTTGCTGAAAGTTGATGTTTGATAAACCAAGTGACACCTCTGCGGCAGAGCGGAACAGAGGTCACCGATAGTCAATGATTTAGTGCTTCATAAAACATAACTGGTTTAGTTACCCATGTTGCCAGTGTAGGTATCCAGCTACCCATGGAACGAGGTTAACTGTTGACCTAGTCTTGCGTGGCCAGACCTCCAAAGGCAACCCTTCATGATAGGGTTTACAAGCGGCAAGGTTTTGCCTGGAGCTGTGGGAGGCCCTTCTCAATATCTAAGTATTGCCCGTCAAATGTACAAACAGTATTCCGGAAAAGACGGCTTTTAGCTCTCTGAAGTGTCTACACCTATATGTGCTGCTTTACAATGTCATAAATAGATAGATCTATGTTTCCACTGTGAGTTACACACATATGTGAGCTATATTCCCTGAGAAGTCCTCCTCCTCCTCCTCCTCCTCCTCCTCCTCCTTCAAACTGAGGAGGAATCAGGCCAGGAGGAGGAGGAGGAAATTGAGACTCAAAAAGCTCCAAGAGGTCAGATCAGTGCCGGAGGCTGATTGCATAACAAGATTTCAGTGCTATAAGCGAACTGTATTCAATTAGTTATACAGGAGGTGGACCGTCTACGGGCTGGAAGAGACCTTGTGAGTTAGAAGTGAAGGCTATAATTATCCTACTAGCCTGATAAAAAATGTCTTTTGTCACAATCATAATGGTATTATCTTTCATTTCAGAGGGCTGTAGTGCAAAGGAACTCTGATAGCTCTAGGGCTGGACAACCACAAGCCTCAAGGCTTTATCAGTGGTTTTTCAACTGAATAGCTATATAGGAGGGACTCCAAGGACTCTGAGAGCCTGACAAACCCAGCACCAAGAATACAAATCACACAAAGAAGGTCAGATATAGTTTTCGACTGCGTGCAGTGGCGTACTGTACAGACGACCACTGCACAATATTGTGGAAAAATCTATACGAAGCCTTCATATCTACCTAAACATCTGGCATACATGCATGTGTATGCAGGAATCGTATGTACATTAGGTTCACTGTGCATTAATTTTGAATCATAACCTCACTCCTCTTGCCTCATGTGTTGGTGCAAATCCAATGGCCTTGGAATTGGTCAACCATCTGCATGGTTGGCACATTGCACTAATTCTTGACTTGTGTACATGAACAAAATTATCATTGTAGTGTAGTGCTCATCACAACTTTCCTCATCACAGCCCAAAGTCTACCAGGTGACCTACCAGGGGAAGAAGGCTGGCACAACCCTGGGTGCCGACTCTGACCAGCACGATGTCACCAAGCTTGCAAGGGTCGGTGCCCGGGGTTACAGGGCAACTGAGATGTGTTGCATAGACTAGGCAACAGCAAAAACGCTGTCAAGGGTGCCGTTCACACCTCATAGAAACTGAAACATCAACTCATAATTACTTGTTTACAGTACCGGCCCAGGAGATGGTGACATAGTTGCGCACATGAACCAAATCATCATTGTGGTGCTCATCATACTTTTCCTCGTCACAGCCAAGGCAGTATATACCAGGTGACCTACCAGGGGAAGGCTGGCACAACCCTGGGTGCCCACTCGGACCAGCGCGATGTCACCAAGCACGCAGGGTCGGTACCGACCAAGCGCGCAAGGGTCGGTGCCCAGGGTTACCTGCAACATCTTAAGAAGCGCCATGGTAGGTGAATAGTATGGCCTTTTGGCTTCTGGTTATAACAATCCTGAGGGGAACTCAGCTACTTGCTGTACATGATTATGACAACGCAGACCTGGTGAGGACGTATTTCCACCTTTGGAAGGCTTACAATCCAACCAGATGGCAGATACCAGGAAAAGCTCCCCCCTCCTCCTCCTCCTCCATCTCCTGCCGTTGCCACACCGACACCCTCACCTAACAGCTGTTGTTGTTTGTACTACCAGTGGCAAATATACACAGTATAAGTAGCTATTAATTTCACTGCATCAACTACACCTGTAGCCCACCAATGATGGCAAACTACAAGAAATTTGGAACGTCACTGAGGAAGAAATCTGCAGCAACTGAAACGTGTTGCATATAGACTAGTCAACAGCAGAATAGTTGTCGAGGGTACCATTCACACAGCGCATGGAACTGGGGAAAAAAATCATCAACTCATACTAACTTGTCTTGTTTACGGTGACATACTTGTGTACATGCATGAACAAAATTATCATTGTAGTGCTCATCATAACTTTCTTCATAACAGCCCAAAGTCTACCAGGTGACCTACCAGGGGAAGAAGGCTGGCACAACCCTGGGTGCCAACTCGGACCAGCACGATGTCACCAAGCGTGCAAGGGTCGGTGCCCGGGGTTACTTACAACATCTGAAGAAGTGCCATGGTAGGTGAACTGTGTGCACTTCTATTGGCTCACATGGGTTCCTTTTTCTCACCTCATGTGTTAGTACCAATCCAATGGCCTTGGAATGAGTCAACCATCAGGCATAAAACCACCACTGATTGCATCAGATACCATGCATCCATTTTGGATCATAAACGTCACAGAAAGATCTAAAAGTCTATCAGGCATTAGTGATGGATTACTCAAGTTCCTTAAATCTCTATGGGGTGACACTTTGGTGACAGCCAGAGGTAGTAAAATAATTGCATTCCAAAGACTTGCCATCACTTCTGATATTATGGAGAGTTCACAGATGCTCTTCAATTGTGAGTTAGGTCACGTTTGATGCTAACCCTAGCAGCCATATCCCCATGAGCATACATTGCCATTTAGGTGTCTTTCCCATCACAAGGCAGACATTTGTCAGCAATGGGAGGCTGGAAAACCCGGAACGGTCAGAAACGAAATGGAACGGAACGGAACCGGAAGTAGTAATTGGTGCTTCTCAATCTTCTTGGCCGGGGCACTATTGGGGTACACCTTGCTGTAGAAGACGTCTGCTCCCTTCCCCACTACAACATCCAGTCCAAAATACACCTTGGCCAGCTTAGCCCTAGTAATGACCTGCAGTCTGGGAGGAGACAGAACACCTGTTCCCCCAAAATTTCCTTTGCTCTGGGCAGATAGTACAGAGGTACATGCCATTGCATGCAGGCCATGTATTCCGCAGCTCTGGTTCGACAGTGTAGCTACTTCTTACGAGAGAGCATGCAGCCGAGCGCAAACATGGTGATCTCCAGACCGAGCCCCTGCAGCTGTATCAGCTGGTGGCCATGAGGATCAAGCAGCTTAGCAGTATGGGAATGTTGTTTGGGAGAATTGGCGTATAGCACAACTTCAGGATAAACACCAAGGAGTTCCAACCAATCTGAGCGCTCTCTTCACATTGGACGATCTCCTCCATTGTGCAAGTTCTGAAAAAATCAAGCACGTGTGTCAAGATCTTCTCATAACAACGCTTGGAGATATGGCGTTAGGGTTAGTCTAATACCCTATCTTGCCTCATGTGTTGGTGCAAATCCAATGGCCTTGGAATTGGTCAACTATCTGCATGGTTGGCCACCCGATTTGCACGTACGCTGCCTGGAGATAAACCGGCAGTTATCACCTGTTATCACCTACGTCACATGTTAGGTTGACCGTAAGTGCGTATTGGCATCCATTTTAAGGATAGACAAAATTGGAAAACCTCGGATTCTGTGCAGTCTCGAGATCCACTGTGTTGGTTTGGCGATGTCTAGCAGGAGAAGGAGGACGGGATAATATTATCATGATTCTAACCATTTGCATATAATGGTCTGGGAACGAGGTCTGTCCGCGATTGCAGTACTGGACGTTGCGCGTTTGTGCTAGCCCAGTGCTCGTGTTGTATTAGTCTTGATCGACGCGACTGACTTGGTCTCCGGCAGCAGGGCAGCAAGTCTTAAGATCTTAGCGGGTGAGCTTGTCTGTACTCTGTTGTGTACATGCTGTGCATGTGGCAAAGAGGTGCATATCATCTGAACATCGTGAGGGAAGGTGCTGGATCTTCCAAGAGATATAGGGATGTGCGGATTGAGAGGGTGAGTATTCCCTTCAGCAGCCAAGTAGGAGACAATGCAGGCAGTACAAGGGATGCCGAAAATAACCTGCTCACTTCAGAACTTAATGTTTCTGGTAACTATTTTGGATGTGGCTTCCAAGGGGATGCAGTCGATGAATCATTCAATGTGGAGGGTGCTACTGCAGACAGTAGAAGCAGGCAGCAAACTGCACACCAAAAGAGGAAGCTACAAGCAGCAAATACATGGGAGTCCAGCCGAAGGATTTTGCCAACACTGCAATAAAGTGAATAGTTTAGTCTGCTGTAAGCAGTGTGGTCCAAGAGTTTACTACTGTGTCGAGTGTGCTGTGAAGCTGCATACTACAATGTATCTGCTTCATTCACCACAACTCTGGAAGGTAAGTCAACTCTGGGTTGCAGTGAAAATTACATGTGTACTCATAATTATAACATTTTACTAACATCAATGTGTCAATTCCATTTAGGATGACGTTCACATGTATGTCCTACATAGAACAGTTGTGAATGTGCAATTTTCTCTCATATGTTTATAATTAGCTTGACTCCTCAACTGCGTGGCTACGAGAGGAGGCTGGGATGAAATCCTGGATGTCAACAATACCAACTGTCAGTTCAGTGATGATGTGGGCATCACTGCTACTGTAATTGTATTAGCTGGGCACCCTGACCATGGAGGAGATCCCAAGCAGCCCATTTGCTGCATGGTTGGCACATTGCACTAATTCTTGACTTGTGTACATGAACAAAATTATCATTGTAGTGTAGTGCTCATCATAACTTTCCTCATAACAGCCCAAAGTATACCAGGTGACCTACCAGGGGATGAAGGCTGGCACAACCCTGGGTGCAGACTCAGACAAGCGTGATGTCACCAAGCGTGCAAGGGTCGGCGCCCGGGGTTACAGGGCAACTGAGACGTGTTGCATAGACTAGGCAACAGCAAAAGCGCTGTTGAGGGTGCCGTTCACACCTCATAGAAACTGAAACATCAACTCATAATTACTTGTTTACAGTACCGGCGGCCCAGGAGACGGTGACATACTTGCGCACATGAACCAAATCATCATTGTGGTGCTCATCATACTTTTCCTCGTCACAGCCAAGGCAGTATATACCAGGTGACCTACCAGGGGAAGGCTGGCACAACCCTGGGTGCCCACTCGGACCAGCGCGATGTCACCAAGCGCGCAAGGATTGGTACCGACCAAGCGCGCAAGGGTCGGTGCCCAGGGTTACCTGCAACATCTTAAGAAGTGCCATGGTAGGTGAATCCTTTGCACTTCGATTGTTGTTGTTTAATGAACTATAAATACCCTCTCAGTATGGCCTTTTGGCTTCTGGTTATTACAATCCTGGTAGGGGAACTCAGCTACTTGCTGTACATGATGATGACAACGCAGACCTGGTGAGGACGTATTTCCACCTTTGGAAGGCGTACAACATCATTTTAGCGTACTTGTCAGCACGGCATGGTATTCACATAAGGTACATGTAGCTATTAATTTCACTGCATCAACTAGCCCACCAATGACGGCAAACTACAAGAAATTTGGAACGTCACCGAGGAAGAAATCTGCAGCAACTGAAACGTGTTGCATATATACTAGTCAACAGCAGAATAGTTGTCGAGGGTACCATTCACACAGCGCATGGAACTGGGGAAAAAATCATCAACTCATATTAACTTGTCTTGTTTACGGTACCATCCCAGGAGACGATGACATACTTGTGTACATGAACAAAATTATCATTGTAGTGTAGTGCTCATCATAACTTTCATCATAACAGCCCAAAGTCTACCAGGTGACCTACCAGGGGAAGAAGGCTGGCACTACCCTGGGTGCCGACTCGGACCAGCACGATGTCACCAAGCGTGCAAGGGTCGGTGCCCGGGGTTACTAACAACATCTGAAGAAGTGCCATGGTAGGTGAACTGTGTGCACTTCTATTGGCTCACATGGGTTCCTTTTTCTCACCTCATGTGTTAGCCTTATTCAGAGTTTGGACCAGAGGGCAAATTGTTGCGCTTTTGACCTGTTTTTCGCAATCGTCACTGTACACTGCCGGCCATTGGCATCAAACTACACCTGTATCACACTCCCAATCCCTGCCAAAGAAGCAGAGGAGATTGTGGTGGCCTATGACCTCCAACCCCGCCATCTCCAGATCCCTGATACCCACCTCCTCACTCAGAGCCATCTCGCCTATCTCATTCCCCGCTTCCTTACCGGTACCCAAGGAGGCCCCCAAGCCGGATTCCTCCTCCTCCTCCTCCAAAGAAAAAAGGAAATGTAAAGTTTGAAATGGTAAGTGGACACTCGCCGTTCAATCTTAGTGATACAGACGCTTAGACAACTATTCAAGAATGATTCCAATACCGTAGGATAGCTCGTGACACATCACTGGTTATGTAATAGCGTATTCACCCTATGCAGCATTGCTACAATAACTTTTGTACTTGCCCGCACGTTTGTTCCTTTGCCTTGGAATGAGTCAACCATCTGGCATAAAACCACCACTGATTGCATCAGACACCATGCATCATTTTGGATCACAACCTCACTCCTCTTGCCTCATGTGTTGGTGCAAATCTAATGGCGTTGGAATTGGTCAACCATCTGCATGGTTGGCACATTGCACTAATTCTTGACAAACAAAATTATCATTGTAGTGCACATCATAACTTTCTTCATAACAGCCCAAAGTCTACCAGGTGACCTACCAGGGGAAGAAGGCTGGCACAACCCTGGGTGCCGACTCGGACCAGCACGATGTCACCAAGCGTGCAAGGGTCGGTGCCCGGGGTTACTTACAACATCTGAAGAAGTGCCATATGGTAGGTGAACTGTGTGCACTTCTATTGTCTCCCATGGGTTCCTTTTTCTCACCTCATGTGTTAGTACCAATCCAATGGCCTTGGAATGAGTCAACCATCTGGCATAAAACCACCACTGATTGCATCAGATGGCTTTGGAATTGGTCAACCATCTGCATGGTTGGCACATTGCACTAATTCTGGACTTGTGTACATGAACAAAATTATCATTGTAGTGCTCATCATAACTTTCCTCATCACAGCCCAAAGTATACAAGGTGACCTACCAGGGGAAGAAGGCTGGCACAACCCTGGGTGCCCACTTGGACCAGCACGATGTCACCATGCGTGCAAGGGTCGGTGCCCGGGGTTACTTACTACATCTAAAGAAGTGCCATGGTAGGTGAACTTCTGTTAGCGCAGTGACCACTTCTTACTGCAATCTAGGATTTAGCAATTCCTAATCATGAATTCCCACGATATTACATTTGGCGACGAGGATTTACCTGAACTCACCCAGGACTCAACTACCTCACTCCAGGCTCAAGTCATGGCAAGCAAATTTGGACAGATCAAGGAATTTCAACCCGACTCTGACTTCATCAAATCATATCTCGAACGAGTGCAACTGTACTTCGATGCAAATAATGTGGCCCAGGCAAAGTACGTGCCTATTCTCTTAAGTTCTCTTGGAGCACAAACGTATTCTCTATTGAGTGACTTAGCAGCTCCTGATCTCCCCTCTACAAAATCTTTCGATGACATCTCTGTACTGCTACGTGCACATTACGAACCGAAAAGAGCTATTATTGCAGAACGATTCCATTTCCATAAGCGGGAACAACGTGGAGACAAAACTATTGCGGAATTCGATGCAGCTCTACGCCGCCTGGCTACCCACTGTAAGTTTAAAGATCACTTAGATGATGCTCTCCGTGACAGATTCGTCTGTGGACTCCGCAGTGACATTATCCAACGTCGATTACTAGCAGAGCCAGATCTCAATCATGGCAGGGCAATGGAGTTAGCTCAAGCAATGGAATCTGCCGAGCTCAACACCAAATCATTCAAGGAACCGGTATTGCCGATCAAAAACTTGAGTACTTATACCAATTCCAAGGAGGGTGCTGCGATTCGAGGAGTGGATCCTCCCAATTCCAGGGAGAGACAAGCATGTTTCCGTTGTGGCAGAACGAACCACTCAGAGACAAACTGCAAATTCAAGAATGCGGAATGCCATAGGTGTGGTAAAATTGGGCATATTGCTCCAATCTGCAGGACGAAATTGGATCTGACTGTCAAGCAAATTAGAGCAACCAGTGTTAGCGATAGCGACCGTGAGGAGGAATACCACCTTTTCTAAGTCACATGGGGGAGGTTACACTTTTACCAGGGGAGGAATGTGGTAACATGACTTCAGATACTGAATAGGCTTTTTGATCCTTTAGACTAGAAGTGTTAGTAGTAAATATTATATGTGCAACATCCTGTGCTTCTGAGTTTACCACTGATCTCATTTCTGTTTTACCCAGTGAAGTTTGCAGTGCTAGTACCTTATTTGGTCTTTTGGTTAATGCATTTTCTAGAATATCTTCTTTCCTGTTGAGTTTTGTATAAATAGCCTAGGTTTTATAGCCAGTATGATTCCAATCCCAGGATTCCGCTTTGAATATCCAACTGTTATTCTAAGTGTAATTGAACAACTCGAGTTCACCAATATTTCCTTTGGGCAACCACCTGTTGTGCCTTCACCCAGTCAACTCTGGACTGTAGTAGAGCAACCAACTGTTGTCTCTCAATGTTAGCGCAAGTGACCACTTGTTACTGCAATCTAGGGTTTAGCAATTCCTAATCGTGAATTCCCACCTTACTGCAACAGGTACTTGTGGTGTAGATGGGTAGCTCACTAAACTGCAGAGGATGGTCCATGCAATAAACTACGTGAAACTATAGAGCTCATTGGTAAAGAAGATGAGAAGGCCAACCCACGATATTACAACTTCTATTGGCTCATATGGGTGTTAGTACCAATCCAATGGCCTTGGAATGAGTCAACCATATCTGCCGCCATAAAACCACCACTGATTGCATCAGATACCACGCATCCATTTTGGATCATAACCTCACTCCTCTTGCCTCATGTGTTGGTGCAAACCCAATGGCCTTGGAATTGGTCAACCATCTGCATGGTTGGCACATTGCACTAATTCTTGACTTGTGTACATGAACAAAATTATCATTGTAGTGTAGTGCTCATTATAACTTTGCTCATAACAGCCCAAAGTATACCAGGTGACCTACCAGGGGAAGAAGGCTGGCACAACCCTGGGTGCCGACTCGGACCAGGTGCCGACTTCAGTATACTAAAATGATGTTAAAATTGCATATGGCTTCACCACAATACTGCATAATTTGGCAGAACAAATACCTTTGGAATGAGGCATGACATTTCAATACATCACTATCATCCTTGCACACCAGGGTTATTAGTCAACAGTACCACTGCCACATTGATTAGAGGTTGAATATACACTAGGGGCAAAAAATTTTTCCACAAAAATTCCAGGGGATTTAGTGATGGCCTGTCACATTCCATGCACCTCATGAAAAACCTAAGAAACAAGAGGAAATGCCATTAACCAGCCTCAGTCCCATCCCATTTATAAAAAAAGTAGAATTTAGGGATGGGATGGGACTGAGGCTGGTTAATGGCATTTCCTCTTGTTTCTTAGGTTTTTCATGAGGTGCATGGAATGTGACAGGCCATCACTAAATCCCCTGGAATTTTTGTGGAAAAATTTTTTGCCCCTAGTTTGTGCACTTTTTTGAGCGCATGAAATGCGTAGCTTATAGGTGTTGCTAACATGTACCTAATCACCATGTCAGCAAAGGAAAGCTATGACAGTCTCTCATGATGGCAGTGATGGATGTGGACCTTCTGCTGGGCATTGAGCAGGCTTTGTTGCTTCCATTAATAATATTGTTCTACGCATGTTGCTCTTGTCATCAGCTAGCTAGCTACAAGTCTTTGGGAGGTGGTGGGCATTCACCCTTCATCAGATCAGAGAGCTTGATGGCAGTCATAATAATTATAGGTCACGTACATGCAATGGCTCCATATAATAGCTTATAACTCCAGCCTCACTCACAGTTCTGGTCAGTATTGGTACAAGTACAAAGTCTTGTTCTGCACTGTAGCTACGTCATGAAAAACAAAGCCACGCCCCCATGATGGCACAGCCACGATAGATCTTGACAAGAACAGGTTGGTAGAAATTCCTCTCAGCCGTAGTGAGCCACCAGATGACGGATTGACAAGGATTCAGTAAGTGTCTCAAACGCAGCTATCACAAGCAAAAAGAACACAACATGCGCTTGCATGTGAAATGCGCATGCGCAATTGGCGGAACGCGTGACCTCTGGCTGCCTCAAAATGGCGTCGTGCTACAATTTCGTCGAATGGTAGCTAGCCAAAACTGCTGTTCTTGCCAGTTCGCAGACAAAAGGGCTCAAAGACTCTACTGCGGAGAAAGCGGTGTTGTTCTGTGCTTAAATGAGCTCAAGGACTCCTTCCGTTGGTGAGCTATGCTTGACTATGAGAAAGAAGAAGAAGAAGAAGAAGAAGAAGAAAGAAGAAAGAAGATGACGAAATCGGAATTTTACAGCGACTTGTCTCTCGACTCCCGCGTACTCTCAGGTACGTTTAAGAGTGTTTTTGTGAACTGCTAGGCAGTGTCATTCTGTCTGCATGCTTGGTTTGGGCCTTTGTAGCTTCTTTAGCTGTTTTCCTGCTAGTGTATCCTATGGTAAATTCGAAATTTCCTTGGCCATCCCTAAATAGAGAACGCTATCGCGTTCTCTGATAGCGTTCTGTGGCTTCGTTTACATACACACTAGTGTAACTCAGACCAGAAGGTCTATAGTGGGGGAATCTTGGTGGTCCCAACAATTCAACTGATAAGGATTCAGTACTTAAAAGCCCCATGATGGCACAAAGGAAACCCAAGATACGTTACGGTATTACAGTTCCTTTCCGCAAAAGGATTGGACTACGTACCTAATCCTCTTGCCTGATCTACTGCAATTCCTGAGGGAGGCGGAGGAGGGTCACTTTAAATTTGCCTCCCTCTTGAGTCAATAACGTTCCACAGATCAGACGTCACCAAAAAAAAAAATCACGTCATTATTTTTTCCGTTGGCGAAACGACTGCAGTACTGTACCAGGAGGGAGTCACCTACTGTAAGTTGTTTACTCAGTCACAGCACGGTACAGAGCCTACTACGTAGTTCCAGCACCCCTGCCATTCCTGGGTCTAGATGGTTAGAGCCTGTAGGTCGGTTGCACGACCAGGTGGCTGGTATGTTGGGGATGGATGATTTTGTGACTATGAATTAATCTGCTGACACCCAGATTCCGTGATAATTCCATCCCAATCAGTGGCATCTGTGCTCACCTCCGTAGCACATACAGATTGTCTGAGCACTTATCAAACACGCTGCATGATGGTTCATTTGGTGCTCGTTGGTTAGCACCCAGGCCACCTCGATGACCAGACCACTGCTACATGCCGCGCTGCAAGCGCACTGTTCACAAACGCTGTTGGAAGGACGAGAACATTTGCTCCACATGGTGCCACAGAGCTGCTCCCACTGCCATGTGTGGTTTGGTATGAGTGCTGGGGTAGGGGTACAAGCGACGATTAAGTGTTTAGCAAGGCTAGCAGATTTGTATGTCGCGGCGCTAATGCCCACCTTCTGCGTAAAGTACAGCCCCTTGCAAAAGGCATCCAAAATGCCCTGAATGTGACTACTACATATCTGAACATGAGAGGAACTCTTGACACGGACATCTGTGGTGCTGGGGTTTATTATAAAGGTGGGTAAAATGCCTAGTCTTTCTCCATCCTCCTAATAATTATACTCAACATTTCTTAACATTATGCAGATCACACCAGCAGTGAACAGTACGGCTACAGGAACATTGGTCTCCCCTCTATTGGGATCTGGAGCAACTATTGCTCCGGTAGTATCGCAGGAGTCATCGTCGTCATGTGGGGCATCACTGTGCACAATCCAAAAATCAAGGGCCAAGCAAATCGCATACTCACGAAATAGTATCCAAAATGCACCGCATGTGACTGCTATCTCAACACAAATGGAACTCTTCACAGACTTTTGTGGAGGACCATAAAAGCCCTAACAAGCACACGATGGTGCAAACGAAACTCATTGCAGTTTGATGCTGGCAAAGGAATGGGACAACGGTCTAACTATCGTGCCTGTGATTCCTGAGGGAGGTGGAGGAGGTGCCGTCTAGACCTCTTCAGTACAAACACTGGGATGAACTATCGTGCCTGTGATTCCTGAGGGAGGTGGAGGAGGTGCCGTCTAGACCTCTTCAGTACAAACACTGGGATGAACTATCGTGCCTGTGATTCCTGAGGGAGGTGGAGGAGGTGCCGTCTAGACCTCTTCAGTACAAACACTGGGATGAAGCAAGGATGCAACGAGCCGTAGATGCTCGTGGGGATGAGAGTTTGACATGCTGCTTTGCATTCTGGTGTCCCCAAGAGTACCCTAGGAGATCGGATGAGTGGTCGAGTTCCTTAAACCCTTTTTAACTCCAGATGAGGAGGAGGCAACCCTTTCTGGGACATGAGCTAGCGCAACAACAGGTCTTGATATTGTGTAGTTATTTTGTTCTTCTTGAACACACATTGACTGACAACAATCTGCTCGATAGGCCATGCCAGTGTACAATATGGATGAATCCGGGGTGGGGATACAACAGACGTTAATGTGTTCAGCAAGGCTAATAGATTGCATACCTGACCCTGTAGCATGTGACAACGCCTAGGTAATGCTGATACCAAGGCCCCTAGTGCTGAGGATGCCCGCATTGCTTTACAAAACCATAGTAGCAAGTCCACAATTGATCTGCTATCCTTGGTGGGCTCCTAACCTTAGCAAGCTACTTGCTGTCCCCTACGGTTATCAGAATTCAAACCAACAAATGGATGTCGTGGTATGTTCCTGGACAGAATATGAGTATAGCCGAAGGAATGATAAAGTAGAAAGGGAGAGTGTACTTCAGGCAGTACATGCCAAAGAAGCCCACAAAACACGGAATCAAAGTGTGGATGGCTGCTGATTCAAAGACAGGATGTTTCTAATTACGAGATTCACCAGGGGAAGAAGCAATTGAGTTCCCAGTATGTAGGTGAAGTTGGGCTGGCCACCTATGTTGTATTGGATATGACCGAGCCCTTTCAGCACTGCAACCGCCATGACTTCCTTGACATCTTTTTACCCCACAACCTGTTCGAACCATAGTGCAGTTACAGTTCGAACCACAGTGCAGTTACTTTTCATCTATTATGCAGTTGCTTTTCTCTGTCCTCCCAAATTAATCCATCAAACTTCATCAACACAATGCTCAAAATACTGATGAGTTTGGGGTGGTTACATCAGTGCAGCTGGTAGAGGAGCTACTGCGACATGGCATATACGCATGTGGCACACTACATGCGAACAGGCTTTCCGGGATACAATGGCATCAACAGGGGTGAGGACTTGGTTGGGGATGGATGTCAAGGTGTACCAGGTCGTCTGTGGTGGACATTCGAGGAAGAGAGCGGGCGGGCCAAGCACAGAGGGGGACGGAAGCAGGGGATAAAGATCAAAGCAAGGGGCAGTTGCAGAAGGGAAATCTGCTTGTTACCCTGTGGTTTGAATCACAGCCCCAGTCTACCTATGCATGGGTGGTGTTGATTTGAATGATCAACTACGATCATATATACTACCCGTCAGGCCGTTCTGGCAAGAAATGGTATACGTATTCTTGGATGTACGTATCCATCTCCAGTGGAGGGGGTCTCTTCTCACACGCCTTCATCAAGATCACGCAGCACTCACTTGCAGTTTTGCCCGGAGCTTGCAAGCAACTGATAATAATTGGTGGCTACAGTGGAAGAAAGAGATATGCTGGTAAAAAGCGAAAGGCCATACACTTTGACAGTGCCCTGTCTCTCCCAAACCTACCAGGTCATCAGGCGGTAAAGTTGGAAGGGTGCAACGGAGCATGCATCAACTGCTCACTCCAGAAATCCATCAGGGTGCACTCCTGAAACTGTGTACGGCTGTGATTGCTGCGGTGTACATCTGTGCCGTGGTGGCTGTTCCTGGAATTCCATACAGAGAATTCACACGTGTAAACTTTACCTTTCCTGGTATTAGTCTGTACCTTGCATTAGTTCGTACCTCATTACATAATTCCTAGCAACTATATGATTCTTAGCACCATGCATGCACTTTCCAGCGCTTCTCTATCACCATACTTCCTGCTTCCACTCACTGGAAGTTAATCACATCCAAGTCTTTCTTCCTTTTGCGTCTAGGCGCCAAGCATGTTGTGTATAGCTTCATCCATAACTCATTCTCTGAAACTGCATGCCCATGTAGCTACGTGCTGCAACTACCAGCACGCCTACATGTTACCAAAAGCTTACTGTATTACGTACGTATATCAACTGGCAAGAATTGCTCATTTACCAAGGTAACCCTGGACTTGAAACCCCTCCAACCATGGTTCTCGATAGTACACCCTCAGGTCGACCCGTACTTCTTAGTAAACATACCTATGCTGTCAATCCACCAGTTTCTTGCCATTTCTGTACTGCTTCAACTTGCCATGCTGGAAAAAAAGCGAAAGGCCACGTCCTTGGACAATGGCCTGTCTCCCCCAAACCTACCAGGTCATCATGAGGTGAAGTTGGAAGGGCGCAAGGGAGCATGCATCAACTGCTCACTCCAGAAATCCATCAGGGTGTACTCCTGAAACTGTTTCTTCCTTGGACGTACAACACAAACACACATACAAGTTTCCGTCATAACAGAACGGCCATGCAATACTTGAAGCACGTTCGATATCCAGATTCAAGACGTTTCTTCTCCTGCAAATGTTCATGCCATTTCCCTTTCACATCCGAGGTAAGTAATGTGCAAGTGCGACCGGTTAACTTAAAGTCAAAAGCAAGAGTACTTCAGTACCATTCCAACACTCCTGAGCACAACAAAGATGCCATCTTTAAAAAGTTTAACGGACCCAAATGGTGTTGTAAGAGTTTTTGCCACATTGCCCTGGGAATGGGAGTGAATCTCAGAGATGTGAACACAATTTACCACTATGGAGCACCCCAAAGCATAGATGACTATTTCCAGGAGAGTAGGAGGGGGGGGGGGGGGGGGGACGAAGTGGGGATGCAGCTTGATCAATTGTGTTCTGGAAGGCTTCTGACCGTCCAGTAAGAAGGCAGCCCACAACTACATGAGATGTAGAGATAATAGCTGTGAGGAGGTGAGAGCTCATGCTGTCGAAAGTGGCTACTTGACCCATCTCGTTCAAAGCCTGGTCCAAGCCCCATGGTTTGCTGTGATGTGTGTGCTAGGAACCACTCTATTCGATGCCCATTTGTCATGGGGAACTTCCTATTATTGGTATGTGAATTTTGATTGGTAGGTAGGAACAAGGAAATCCAATATTATATAGGGTGTGTCAATTATGCATCGCTGTCACTGGCATCAGAATCAGAGTCGCCCTCTTCCCTCACAGCACCTTGGTACTTCAAAAATTGTTTCTTCTAATCCATTTTTCTGTCTTCTTATGCTTCCAATTCCACAGGGGATGTGTGTGAATCCTGGGGAACGCATGGTGTTTTCTGCCTTTGGTGACAGTGAAGATAATGTTCTGCTTCAAGCCACAATTTTCTCATCTGACTTGCATGGTTGTGTGCCGAACGGAACCCCTGAGTAGCTCACATGCCACAGCCAGGAAGTGCCCTTTCACAACTCTGAGAAGAAACTCCAGTGTGGCATTGACTTTCATTTTGGGGTTGTTCTTCTTGACTGTTGTCCGATTGAGTAGGCTTCTGAATTAGCCAAGAGTGCCATGGTCTCGTGATGTCTGTCCATACAAGGCCTTCCAGATTACCTGGGTAAGAATGAAAACCATGTGTATTACCCATTTATAATGCCCAAAGTGTAAATTGACCACCAGATTGTAAACACAAACTAATGCCCACTGCATATCATGCCTCAAATGTTGTGTTTCATTATGTGCAACTGACTTTCAACATGCACAAAAGACAGTGTGCCAGTCTTTTGATTGGGGTTCAAGAAGCTGGAGATGGTCCTTCGGTGTGTCCCCATCCATCATGTGGTGCATCGCAGCTGCCTGGCGCTCACATGCGAGCCGGAATCCACCAGATGATATCTTCTTCTCAGGAGGATACTTTTCACCTAGGTAATCCAGCATTCCTGTCATAATGTCCAGCATACCAGCACTTGTAGCTACTACTTCAACTACTACTACTTTGTACTTTTCGGACATCTGCTGTGAGTATTTATGTTTCATGTGAATTGACAGGGATGAGAGATCCGTAAAGTACTGGGCAAGGAGTCGTGGCACCAACAATGGTTGTTCCTCATGCTGTTAACGTCTTCCTGAGATGGTAGAAAGGACTTCCAGGGAATTGACATCGCATCTGCGACCTGTCCAGTGCATGGAAGATCAAGAGGAGGAAGCCAACTATGAGCCGCTAGGAGGACTGTACATATGAACCACCTCACCCTCATGGTCAGTGCGTACATTGCACACACCCACCTTTTTTCCCCCAATGAATTTGAAGGTCACGTCATCTGCAATCCACTGTTCCAAGGAATTCGTGAAGTTTACTAACATCTTCTACCAATCTCAGGGTTGCAGGGTAGCTGACGCAGGTATTGATCGATGTGGTTCGTCCAGTTGTGTATATACCTGCATATGTATAAATACGAAATCACTTAAGGTGGTCGCATTCATAATTATTTGCATATGCACACTTACGTTTACCTGTTGGCATGTGACTCAAACAATAGAAGAGAGATCATTGCCTGAACCCCACACATCTCTCGGTTTCTTTCTTTCAGGATCACCGATGCTGCCATGCAGATTCCTGGGTGGTGAACACTGCCAGACTTATGCTTGTTCCGGGGGTCACTGGAGGATGTTAGGGTACAGAGAATTTGCAGCAGAATTGGGGCCTTCGAAACCAGCTCATCGATGAGAACCTTCCAATCAAATGCAGGCATCTCAGACACAGGAAGTTTTCCGAAAAGCCGATAACTCACTCCTGCGGCACAGCTTGCTACACTCTGCATCCACCTCATCAAGTAGGTTGAGGAAGACGGCTTCCCGCAGAGCACTGTGGTTAACAACAGCCTTGACGACCAATGGGATATGACCACCAGCAAGAGCTCTTCCGAGTGCTGACTCCTCGGCATTTAGCTGCCTTGTCCAAGGGGCTGCTCTTGCAGGTGTAGAAACAGTTGGTATGAGAATGAATTAAACTGGTGCATAATCATATACTTTCCTTTAGCGTACTTACTGTCACAGATTTTCCTGCTGGAAGTGATGTAGGTGCACTTGGTCTGTTCATAGCTGCAGGGAAAGTGTAAGATATGTTATTACCATGTTTTCATCTACTCATTAACACCTGGATACCTTCAGTACTCTCCTGCAGAGGACGTGGCTCCATCGCCTTCAGCAGCACAGGGGACACTTCACCTTGGAGAAGAGAACTCGGCCTTTGCTCCACAACTCAAAGTCAGGTCTAAAGGTGGGTAATCACACAGCATGATTCTTGGCTCTTTCACAAGTAAAAAGGGTACAACTCACTGCCTCTGAATCCCTTCTGCTTGGTGTTTTGTGATTATCTTGGGGTATATCATCACCTATGTTACAGTAATGACAAATGATGTTCACATGGACACAAATGTAATCACATGTAGCGTATGATTGTGTACCTCCACTGCCCTCTCCTAGGGGCTGCACGAGTTTGACCGGAGATGAAGGAACCTCACAGTTGATGAGAGGACACGGCTGCTGCTGCAAAACAAGCTTGACCTGATACGGATGAACCTCATAGTCGATGAGAGAACACAGCTGCTGCACCAGTTGGACAGCGAGTGATGCTGTATATTGTGCAAACAGTTATTTAATATTCTTCTGTGTGTAACATTTTCCACTTTCATTGTGGAGGCAGAGAACTTGGACCAAAGTGAAGACGCCTGCTAGATAGTCGCTTAGCCGGTGGTCTGGCACTAGCAGTATCAGGTGATACTCCGTCCCCACTGCTGACTTTGGCACACTTCAGTGGTCCATGCAACCTGTAGCTTTTCTTGGCAATTTCAGAAAAGGCCACTCGGTCCTTTGAGGCTCGTTCCAAGACCTCAAGTCGAGTACTACACGGACGACAATGTGCTTCGGTAGCGTAACATCGGCGGCAACCAAAGAAGGCCAGCTAACGGGTTACAAATACTTCCACAACCTAGATCATGAACCAATGGACACTACCACCACACCAGCTGAACAGAATATGACACAAGATTAGACGACACACTAACAAATGAATCCAGTGCTAGTAGCAGAGCAGTGGATAAATCTGACAAACAGCAAGATGACTCGGGTCCAAGTGCCGTGGATGAAGAAACAGTCAGCATACAAACCACAACAGAATACTGCAAGGACATAATCACCGCCAACAAAGAAAATGAAGCTGAATCACCAGTTCCTCCCTATAAAACAAAACTATGTACGGCTGTTGAAAAGAACTACTATCGGTCTCACCACTCCCTTCCAGATGTACACATCAACAGTGACTATAGAGACCTTGTTAAAGGTTACAAATCTGTGTGCAGACTACTGGAAATGTGGTTCAAAACCGCGTAACCGTTACTCATCTCTGTTAACTTGACTTGTAATTCTCTGTTGAGTAGTGATCATATAATAATTTGTCAGCTCTCTATATCACCTTCGACTGCCGACAGAACTAGAGGCGGCCGAGCATGTGGTCCAAACAAAATTATAACAGTACGAATTATACTACTGTCTAACGTACCTTGGGCTTTGGCTGTCAGTAATCCGACGCGGTAGAGTCATCTGGTACGCTAAGCACCCATGGAGATGAATCCTCCATCCTCTTCAGTCTTCCACGATAGAGTTTACAGCCCCTTCTTCCTCGAGAACACACGAACACGAACGCGTGTTTATTGTGCAAAACATTCCCGTATATGGAAGAATACCGAGTAGTTACGCTCCGTAACGCTTCCGGTCGAAATTTAGTCTAGTCACGCCTTCATCTACTTGAGATGTCCGTCCTTCTTGCCGATGCAAGTCACAGGGGATAGCGTGCGCATTATAGCGCACGTGAACACAAAACATGCGAGTACTCGCAAGGGCACCTCTACTGTGTGCTCAAGGACTTTTGAGATGTACCATACTAGGACAATGTGATCATATTAGACGGAATGATGTTCGCTAATACGGTGTAGCATGCTGAGCATGTGCACAGTGTGTACCAGGCTCAGTCTTCCTACACTCTATCGTTCACTAGCATTTTTGGATGATTCTTTCTGATGCCTCTGCTTCATCTCTCATTTATGCAATCTGTAACAATACACATTCAGTACGATACCACCATGAATATCCATTTCACTCTGACACATATCCATTTCACTCTGACACCATGAAGTTGCCGTTTTACGTCTTGAAAGGCAATACCACCACGTGATTAGCATAGCATACCGATTAATTAGTTTCTGAGGTGCCGTATATTCCAACCGATATCCAACTCAATGTTTGTGTGTTATTTAACACGTATTTCGACTGTATATTCCAACCAACATCCAACTCAATGTTAGTGTTATTTAACACGTATTTCGACCGTATATTCCAACTGATATCCAACTCAATGTTTGTGTGTCATTTAACACGTATTTCGACCGTATATTCCAACTGACAATGTTAGTGTGTTATTTAACACGTATTTCGACCGTATATTCCAACTGATATCCAACTCAATGTTAGTGTGTTATTTAACACGTATTTCCGGCAGCTAAAGGGAAGAGGATTCAAGTGGCCAAGGGATCAATGTAGGATCCCGCTGGCGAAGTTCAAGGAACAGGCTAACAGAGAACCAGAAGGTGATCTCAACGCCATGCGCCTGAAGCTATACATTATTTATCAACAAGGAACTATGATTGGGCTTGATTTTTGACAAGTACATGCGTAAACATAATACACGTAGGTGTACCCTTCTATATTAATGATAGCCCTTGAAAAGGTGTACATATCCATGTTCACAGTACAGCACGGAGAGGTGGGATATGGAGGCACACTTTCCACATCCCCACAACAAAGCACGATTGCCACAAATGCAGTTTGTGCTCCACACTGACAACTTTTGTGTGACGGATTGGCTTCAGAATGTACCTCATGAGATACGTACATGTCTGAAGATAGGTACATCAGAATTTGCAACATAAGGCGAAAGTCACCTATGTTGCTGAAATACATATTCTGAAACAAATACACCACACTGCACTTTAATCAGCAACATTTAGGATGGAGTATTAGCTGCTGCTTGGCCACATCCTACTTGTATACATATATGGCCCAACAATCAAGCTTCCACCACCATGAGACAACCCTCGTGTCGGAAGCGATCAACTGCAACCAATGCAACAGATTGCGAGGGAGCACATGCAAAATGTTGCAGACCAGCAGAACAGCCAATTGCATGCTGGCGAAAACAATCTAATGTGCTGATGTGAGGGCCCACACTGCATGGTACGTATCAAATAGTGTCTGCCAAGACTGAACTGAAGATGTGGCCTGGGTGTCTGCTCTACTTGTATGCTCGTATGATATGCCTATTGAAGTCACTGGCCGTCATATTGCATTATACCATAGGCGCTCTAATTATGTGTCACTCAAAAATAAACATAACGCAAGAATAGAAATCGGTCAGCCAAACAGCGACTAACTTTGATGCATGATTAGAAAAGGTACGCACTAACCTCACTAGGTACTGAAGTCAGGCAAGTATGCACAAGGCTACTACATAGCAAGAAAGCAACTCACTTATGTATTCTGTACCCCAGGATATGAACGCTCGTGTAAGACAAAAGGTAGCAACAGTCCGACAACCTGTAACAAACACAGCTGTACCATTGCTGATGTCCGCAATTGTGCCTTTACACATCAACATTCACAGGCTATGATGTAGTGCACCCTCTTCGCTGTTCAACTGTACTTTCAAGCTAGCTGCCATGCTGCCATTACAAAGGAAATTAGTCCACAGAGTGTGACGCATTATTAGAAATTATTGCTTTGATAATTTGAATTTTGACGTAGAATTAGAAAGGATGCATAATTAGAATGCCTGTGGTATAAGCCTACATGCCATATAGTTTTGTACCATGCACCAGAAATGGCCCACAAGGCCAAAACCAGCTGGTCGCGAATTGTCAAGACAGTTTGCTTACTTTTGGCAGATTTTGACTACTCCTACATATGTATAATACTGTCATAAAACTTGCAGTGTTTGTGAAGTGGTTTAAACCGCAAATCCATTTAAACACCAGAAGCTGTCTGATTCCTAATCACACACCTCCTGGTGAGTTTTGTACATACCTCCATTGGTGTGCGAAGATGGCACAAGGGACAAGCCAGGCTTCATGCTCCGAGCCAGCACGCAGTTCAGCAAATGACAAAGACGATCACTGGTGGATTGTCTATCTGCACCAAGGTCTACACCTCAGTAATACTAAAATAACTGAGAATTTAAACATTAATCCGAAAACAGCTTATCCAGCGATTGCTCATTTGGTTGGTCGCTCCATATCCTCCCCGGCCGTCTCCTCTGGTAATTCCATACTTGGCATAGCATGTGTGTAGTTGTCTGACTACAGTCAGTGCAGGCATCAAAGTTGCTGCGAAATTAAGTTCAGCACTTTGCTGCAAATGGCATTCATAATAGTTTAGGCGGGAAAACCCGCGTAGGCCGTATCAAAGAGAATGGTTTGCATCCACCGCCCCACGCTCTACGTTCAGTTACTGCAAGTTTTAGTAAAAGTACAGTACCCTACTGTATCACTATGTACCTAGTCGTCAAGCTCAGCGAGGAGGCAGCAGTCAGTCGCTGTTATATAGCTCCCTTCTCCTTCACCAGGAAGGTAGCTAGCTCCTTGCTGCTTCACCAGGAAGGTAGAGTTAGTATTTTCCGGATCACCTAGTAAGGTGGAGAAATATAATTGTCAAGCAGCACGGTTGGTGCGCAAGTTTAGATTTCAGTACCAGTTTCTTGATTCTCCAACAGCCTCCTCCTCCTACTCCACCTGGATTACTTGCTTCCGGTAATCGCACTTCTTCCTCCGTTCTTCCTGCTCCCCCTTCGTCTGTGTACAAGGTTAGATATTTTAAAGTTTTCTTCCCCCCCCCCCGTATACAAAGTTAGCTATTTCTTTCTCCTCCTCCCTGTAGGTTCACTTGCTATAGTCTTGCTCCTCCATCTCTGTCCCACCCCCCACCACTGCAGTCTGCAGTTTTAAGTGCAAAGCTCTTACTTATCCATTCTTTCTTCCACTCCTCCCTCCCCCCTCTCCTCCCTCCTCCCCCTCTCCTCCCTCCTCCTCCTCTCTCTGATTTCCAGTCGTCCTCCTTCCCTTCCATTTTCTCTTCCACCTCCTCCCCATTTGTCTGTTTAAGGTTAGGTATTCTCTTGCTCTCAACTTCCTCCCTTCTCCCTGGCTTGACTTGCCACACTCTTACTCCTCCATCTCTGTCTCCTCTCCCTCCCCCCACCACTGCAGTCTGTGTGCATTACAGTTTTCAGTTTCGTCTCCTCCTCCTCCTCCTCCTCCTCTCCTCCCCTTCTCTTCTTCCTGCCATTTCCCATCCTCTTTCCCTTCCCCTGTCTCTTCCTCCTCCTTTTTCCTTTCCCATCTCTTTCTTCTCCTCTGCCTCTTAGGACTCTTCTTTCACCTTTTTCCTTTCCCTTTTTTCCCCACCTCTTTCTTCTCTTCTGCCTCTTAGGCCTCTTCCTCCTCTACCTGGAAAGAGGTATGGTAATGTTGCCATGTATTCAAACACAGGTGCAGAAGGCCTGGGAACAAGTCTCCCACATGTACACTGTTACTGAACTTTCTGCAATATGCCACATGCAGGGCTCACTCAGGCTTTCCCATTACAACTCTTGAGCAAAACCTATGTCTGGCAGGCCTCAGCAATTACTGCGGAAGATGCTGTCCATGCTCAGCACTAACAAGAAAGGTACTGGAAACAAGTACTTGTGGGTTCCACAGTAAAACACTTACCTCTGCCTCTCCACCTCCTCCTCCTCCTTCAGTCCCAGTCAATTAGCAATTCTATGGTGAAAGACAAAACATTTACAGCCATACCTATAATACTAGTGATTCAAGTGCTAGCCTCGAAGCGGAGGAGGGGGAGAGAGTGTCTGGTATCCACTGTTTGTGCACGCACTTAACTTCCCGCCATTCCGGGAATCCCAGATAAGACTGCGTCATCCCCGTGGCTTGTTGACGTCAGATGCATGTTCGTAACCGTATCACGATTGTATTCTGCCAATAATGAGGACTTTGTGCAAGACCTAGATAAGGCTGTTTCGTACCTCTAGCAACGACGCTCTCTTTGAAGTGAGTATACGAAGAAACTCTGGCTATGCACTGGTTTCGGGAAGTCATTGTGTTATACCGTTCGTGTTTGATGTGAAGCTTGCCCGAGATGACAGCGTAGTCATTGTAGTCTTATCCCTCATGGCATTGATGACAGACCAAGATCCAAGCGTAAGAGTGAAAGTTGTGATCATGTCTTCGTGGTTTCGTTGTGAGGTACAGACATCATTGTTCACGCCAGGAAAGATTTGTGACGTCATCTGCATAAATCCATGTGGTTTTAATAATTAAGCACATGTGCAAACAGCGGATACAATGCACTCTCTCCCTTCTCCGCGCCTGGGTTTGAGGCTACTCAAATGCCTGAGACTTACTATCCACATCCATTTTACTAGAAATGCAGACTATGTGGAAGGAAGGCCAAGCATTTTACACCCATTCATGAAAACCACAAACATAATCTGAAAAAGCCTCGTTCCTATGTGGCCTGGGAACAAGACTAATCAGTGTCGGAATAAAACGACAAACATCTTTGCAAACGCTGAGTTAACCACCACCAGGCCTTCACCTCAAGACTTAAAACTAGCAAGAGTGTCAATCAGTTCGAACTGCACATACTAGGACAGAGATTCACTAGACAATCCATAGGCTTAGGTGATAGGTATAGTGTTGTGGTACACAGTATGTGCGGGTGGGGGGTGGGGTGGGGTGGGTGAGTGAGCGGGAGAGCAAGTGAGTGGGTGGCTGGGCGAGTGGGTGGCTGGGCGAGTGGGTGGCTGGGCGAGTGGGTGGGTGAGTGGTTGAGTGAGCGAGCGGGTGAGTGAACAGGTGGGTGAGTGAGTGGGCGAGCGAGTGAGTGGGTGGGTGAGTGGTTGAGTGAGCGAGTGGGTGGGTGAGTGAGTGAACAGGTGGCTGAGTGAGTGGGTGAGCGGGTGAGTGGGTGGGTGAGCGGGAGAGCAAGTAGTAAGTGGGTAGTTGGGCGAGTGGGTGGGTGAGTGGGCGAGTAGGTAGGTGAGTGGGCGAGTAGGTGGGTGAGTGGGCGAGTAGGTGGGTGAGTGGGCGAGTAGGTGGGTGAGTGGGCGAGTAGGTGGGTGAGTGGGCGAGTAGGTGGGTGAGTGGTTGAGCAAGTGAGTGGGTGGGTGAGTTGGTGGGTAGGTGAGTGGGAGAGTGAGTGAGTGGGCGTGTTCTTAACAACTCGACTAATCACGATTATAAAAATGCACCAAGAGAATTAGCTGGGTCATGAGAAACTGCTATTTCTACATATTATGGTCCACCGTATATCGGGAAATTTTCGTTGTTAACACATTTTGCGAATATCATGCCAAATAATTTACAATTACTGAGAAAAATGATGGTAACAAACGTGTACATTACTGCGCAATTCACGGCTCTGAAGCAGCTGTTTTGATACCTTCTCAAAGAATCACTCAAGTGGACAGAGAGGTTCAAGATGCGGGAGCAGCACATTGAGCACCTGGTGTGAAGGAGCAGACCTGGTACTTACATTTGTCACGGCCATGGTGGGTCTGCAGCAGTTCGAGTTTTCCCGAAGAAGCTGGGTCGGCGTGTCAGTGAATGAATGGCAAGTGCAGCAAGGTCAGAAGTAGTAAAAAAAAATCAATTCGCGAAAAATTTTCAACATGAATAATTGTCACACAGAACATTGTCAACACATTCCCGATATACGGTATAGACCCATTGCAGCTAATACCATCAACATGGTGGCTGTTTGGAAATTCCACAGAGTGGCTGCATTGACGTGATGACTAAGCACTTCCACAAGGCAAAAGAACACGGAAGTTGAACGGAAACGTCCATCTCACTCGTACTCAAGGTTGCATAGCTGCTCGATCCAATCGGCACGGCAACTGAGCTACAGTAGTACAGCTGCTTGTTTCCAAGATCACTGTAGGAATTACTACATGACTGTACTTTTCTTGCCTCGACTTCAAACGCAGCCCCTCTACCGCAAAGAGCGACATATACGGAAAACGTTTCCGTATACGTATACTAAACGTTCCGTATACGTATACTAAACGTTCCGTATACGTATAATAAACGTTCCGTATACGTATACTAAACGTTCCGTATACGTATAATAAACGTTCCGTATACGTATACTAAACTTCTGCCGCCATCTTGGATCGCGGAAAAATTGGGCTCCCCATTTGTCTGGGGAGTATTACCTCCAATAGGTTCCTACCTATGTTCAACCCATTCCATATCGGATAAACTTTAATAGTAATTCAATTCAAATTTCAATTCCCGCACAACGCTGTAGCCGCTGTATAACAACACACAAAAAATTAGTGTAGACAAAGGGCAAGGCTACTAAATACGGCGTAAAGGCTCACTGCTGCATGTAGTAGGTATCTGCCTCGCCAGAGTGCCCAGATCCACCTGCTGTAGCCGCCTAGCGCCTAGCTAGCTAGCTAGACAGTCGAGAACAAGGCCACGTGGCGCAGTCCCTAGCCTCGAGGCCTCGTTCCCAGGCGGTGCATGTGGAACCGGGGCTGGGAATGGTAGATCTATGTACCGTGTCTCGTGCCCAGACCCCTTGCACTTCTGGGAACGAGATTAGGCTGTAATTGGCCGCGCAGGGACTCGCTGCGTGAAACACAAGCACAAGCGGAGTAGCGGACACAATTACAATACAAACGCCTACAGGACTGAAGTTTCATTGTAATGGCGGCCACAGACATCGAGGTTGAGCTGCTGGAAGTGCGTGTCGATGTGCCGGCGGCGGACCCCGTTGAACCTACACGTACACAGGCAAGCCGGGTTTTTTCTTGTTTGAAGTTCTGTTTAGCGTCGAGGAACTGCGTGTTTTAAAAGTGCATGTTCCAAGAATGATTTTCAACAATAGCTGTGAATTAAAGCTCATTGAATACTCAATGAAAATAGTCAGGTGTATCGTTTAGGGTGACTGTTGTTTACAGATGTTATGCAGGGGATTTTGGGAAGTGGACATTTCGGGACTGGTTGGTTTTTCTGTAGTCTCATGCCCGTCCATCCAGCCAGCCCCCTGATCACGGGGCCACCGTTCACCTTTTTTCCGACGCAATCCCCCTTTTTGCCTTGACCTGTGAATGAACAACCAACCATGACGTCATAATGACGTGTGCGTAGTATACGGAGGTATACGGTCCAAGTAATAAGATATACGGAAGTGCACGAGTAGTGGACACGTGCAATGAAGGTTGACAAGCGCGCTGACAATCCGAGGCCGTGGAAGAAGCGCGTCCTACCAAAAAGCTCTGCAGTTGTGGGGCAGATCTCTCATCACTGAGCATATATCACGTCAGAAAACACTTGGCTGGGTCAAATCACTTGAAGGTACAAGCAGCGAGTGGGCTGCGGGCACTCACGTCCACCAAGAGGACGCCTGTGGTGCAGCGCCCATGCGCAGAGCTGAAATGGATGTAGTGAGAGGGCTTAGGAGGGGGATAGGAGGCAGTTTTGACGGCATAAAAGGCTAGAATCCCTGCAAGTACCAAATTGCCACTCCGAGTACTTTTTTTGCCTGAGGGGAGAAACAACCAACCAACTAAACTGGCATTGCGTCTGGCAATTTGGTAACTGTGGCCCCGTGCCCCTGATGAAGAATTTCTGGTGGTTTGAGTAAGATTTTTTGTCACTAGCACCTTTCTCGTCTGGAATGTCCAGGGTTTTTCGGAATCCTTGCAACACTACACTAAAATGCTCAAAGCGAATTGCTTAGACCATTCCATATATGGAGCACAGGCAGGGCTATACAACTGTACTTAAGCACTGAACTTTGTCCTTTAATTAAGTTACTAGGGTTTCACACAGATGAAGTTTCAACCACAAAATTAATTATTGTCCAATTAACGCAACCAGCTGTGGCTGTCTGTTGCAAGGGTTTGGAAAAGCCCTGTCAGGAGCAGGGAAGACCTGTATTACCTCACACCTTTTGGTTTATACCGTTATATGGAAGACCTTTGCGTATATGGAAGACCTTTGCGGTATATGGAAGACCTTTGCGGTATATGGAAGACCTTTGCGGTACCGTAAGTCAGCTCTAGTACAACTATGGCTGCACAAAGGCCAATTTGTATTTCACACCTACTTAGCTGGGTCTCACACAAATCCTTAACTGCATATGTACATGTGATGGCCTCCATAGGTAATGGCCTCTTGCCGTATATGGTGAAATTTTGGAGGTGTGAAGGACTACAACTTGTCCTAGGCGGGGCATGCATAGTTCAACGCTCCTTCGCCGCCTTTGGAGGCTCATGCGCTCCTGGCCCTGTACATAGGATGGCCAATGAATGAGAGCAGGCGCATAAGGATTGTTACTGTTGATTTCACTTCGCTTCGAACATGCGTATTGCGTGCCAAGTTTGCGGCAAGAAGTTCCTGTGGGTGGAGCTTTACGGAAATCGAACGGCCCGCAATACGCTGGAGTCCGGAAGCTGCGGGCACTTTGCGTGATTGTCATATTTGCAGAACACAGTTTCCGTGAAAATCCACGGAAATACGCACGCATGTTCGAAGCAAAGTGGAATCGACAGTATTGTGGGGGTTACGTCACTGAACAATCGAAGAGTGGAAAACAGTTCTCTTGTTACTTTGTAGTTGACTTATGACTGCTTAAGAAGCTTTCAGCCTTCTCCAACTCGAAAGTCCACTGTCCTTCTGATGCTTTGGGTTAGCAAGTGTTGCGGACTACTTGAAGTTCAGAAGGTGGGACTACATGGCAGGAGTGTCTACCTTCAAGTTTCTCTGATAATTGCATTCTTAGTGCAATCAATTACACCTTCGCTGGACCCAGTGGGTGTGGATGTCTGGGCATGATACTAGTTATGTTAAGGCTGCATGTCAAAACAACCTGACTTACATTTGCTGTTTTATGCATGGAGCAGAAGACAACTTGGCCAGTGACTTGTTTGATTGTCTACGAGGACCGAAATTTCTGGCTTTTGATGAATAAAGTTCCCTTAAAATGTATGATATCGTAAGTTCCATGAAGGTGGAGACAATTTATGTTTTTCCATCCTTAACAAAAGAAGAATGAGATCTCCCTCTTGCCAGATACATTTAGGTTCACTGTTTTCTGAAGTTGCTGTGTGCAGTGTTTGGAGTCACTGCTGTTTGCCTTTCTGTTCCGTAAATTGGCAAGTAGGCATAAACGAGAATGCCTTTGTTCACTTCCGGTTCAAGTTGATCTCGTTGTCATGGAAACATTAACACTTGAGTTCACTCATGAACTTTACAATAACTACCAACCTCATGTTCATACTGCCATGGGTTTATGAGATATATGCATGCAGTGTTATCATGATGATAATTCAGTTGCAGGTTAAGGAACGAAATTTGAAGCTGCCTTAGCTGCACTGAGTACCATGTAATTTGGGTCCAAATTAATTGTGATATCTCGAAGTTTGACTCTTTAAACTGTATTCAAGTGGATAGTATTACATGATGTGTTTCAATAGCACAAGAATACATCATGTCTGATCTAACGAAGCAAGGGGTGAAACTCCAAATAGTGCTGTATTTTTGCTCCACGTGAAGATTGCATCATTGCTGGGCATTTTCACACTTGTCACTAGGCAGCCCTTTGGAGTCATGGCTTGTAGCCTGGGTACGCTTCATACGCTCGGTGTAGCTCTCACTTGGCGCTTGTCCCATCTTTGTAGCTAGCAAGATCGGTCTCGTACATGACTTTGACTGTTGATAAGAGGTGTGACAACATATGACAGTTGTGCCGCAGATCACGTGAGAAGATTCCCCAGGCCTTCCCCCTCCATTTTTGGATACTGCAAGCGATAGGTGTAGAAGGCCTGGGAACGAGGCTGTTCTATGTAGATGGGTTGAGTGTAGTGTGCGTCCTGGTCTGCAAGTCATTAAACATGGGCTCCTGTTGGGTCAAGTCTGGTGGCTCCAAGACTGAAAACTAAATCTAGATTTAAATTCCCCGATGATTAAGTAAACCAGGTACAATTGAGAGATTATCTTCCAGCTATTTGTGCATCCATGCAGAAGAATCTTCGTCCAAAAAATTCAGTGTGTAAATTTAGGGTCCAAATCAAGGTTACCACGATGGCCTCCAACTTTATTGCCGAGTGGGAAGCGAGGCAACTAATCGTGCAGTGTGGAGGTCGAATCTGAGCTAGTGCGACTATATTTGTCCGTAACGCAGTGGAAGTGGCCCCGCACGCAAATTACGCATTGGACCCCGGCGCGGCCTCCCCGCGCGCGCGCGTATACAACCCGCACGCGTTGTCCTGTACAAAATGGATGAGTACGAGTCAGTTTCTGACAGGAGACGACGATTGACAAGGCAAAGAGTGCAGCGACATCGAGGGAGAACTGATGAGGCAAGGAGGGAGACTGCCAGAGCGGCTGACCGCAAGAGACTTGGCAGGCAGAATGAAGTTAATGTTCGCCGTTCACAGAGACTCGCTATCACTCGTGGTTATGTTCTGCAACTGCCAAATTGTATCAAAGCTTCCCGCGAGGCATCTCTGCGTGGTCAACCACGTATGCACTAGTTACACTTCTGGTAGGGGAAAAATTGTGCCGCATAATGTAACTTTTGACTACCTTAAGAATGGCCTACAAAGAAGCTGCCTACACCATCGTGATCGCTATCATGCAGTGACCCAAGCGTACAATTTTGGTGGGGAAACTCACCTTGGTACTGGAGACACAAGTGCTTTTGTTTCGCCGTCAGCCATCATTGCTCGAGCACTATCTTCGACTATCGTTGCCAGTACAGCTCTCATGAAAGGCCCACAAAGATTCTGACTACACGGTCGTGAATGCTCTCGTTCACTGTGCCAAAACTCACCGTGTTGGCGAAGTTATGAGCACTGTAATAATTTCTTGTCTTCCCTTTGACTGCCATTGCTAGTGATTGACTGAGCGTGGTTGCCACGTGGCATGTGTGTTAATACGAACTGTGATACTTTGCTTGCGCTACGGTGAGTTGCAACTGGGGTTGCAACGGCTACCAAGAGTGCAGTTGCCCCTAGAAAACTTTTAATATGTATGCCATATCAAAATTAATGCCGTCATTAACATTATAATTTGATGTGCAAGTACTGTACGTACAATCACTGACTTAGCATACTGATAGCACGTATTAAACTGTGATTAAACAGTCAATGATTCTCCAACTGAGTTGTGTTTTGTGAAGGCTGTTGGATAATCTTCACCTTAAATTTTAGGTCTGATCGACCATTCAAAGGGTGACTGGGGATTTTATCCCTGGTTATTGCGCTCTGTAATATAGGCCCAATCCTCCACGATCGACCAGCAATCACCTCAGTGCTGCCGCTAGCTCCTAGCCGCACGTCTGTGATGCTCTCGAGAACTGCTATCAGACTCGCAGAACCTCTGACAATGCCAACACAAATTGACACAAAAACCCAAAGTACAACAAGGACAATGTGACATGACTTACGTACATACACAAAACTCCTAGATGAAATACCACACCTAGAGGGAATGTGGTTCACACATTAGCCCCTACCATGACAAATCCTAGCACATTAACACATGCTCCTCCCCTAGCCTCGTTCCCAGGCACTCAGTACTTGTAGTGGAAATGAGGCGGCCGTGGTGAAAACCCGGACCGGACCGGACCGGACCGGACCGGACCGAACGGAAGTGAAATAGCAATAATTAATGTAGAGCGACTTAGCGCTAGCTAAACGACTCTATGTTTTGTCAACTATTACATGTAGCACTTGCAGACAATTGCCGGAGGAGTTTCGTGGGACCCGAAGAGCTTCAGCAAAGGTACTGTCTGTATTGCTACTGCATTTGTAGTTAGCGTTGCGTTTATGTCAAGCTTATAGCTAGCATGGGGCGATCGCGAGTCTCACGGAGAGTTGAATAACTAGTACTTGATGCTTTTGTAGTATAGATTACTCACACTCGCTTGGCCCAGCTCTCTGACTTACCTATAGCACCGTGAAACGCCAACAAATGCCTGGTTGCCTCCTTCAAGTCGTCCTCAAATTCGGGGGTCGTCGCTACCGTACCGGCAGACTTGGACCCGCGCGGCTACCTCGCTAACGCTTCGTGGCTTCAAAATACTGTGCAAATCAGCCAACTCGCGAGACTAAACTGTTCTCTGACTTCCCTGCACGAGGCAATGCCGCAATGGCTACTCGCAATGGCTACTTCACCATCCAAGTAAGCTATTTTCTCTACACGTGGAGACACTAATTACTACTTCCGGTCGGTCCGGTCCGGTCCGGTCCGGTCCGGGTTTTCACCACGGCCAAATGAGGCTACTACTCCCCTTGCTTCCATGGCTTCCATTATAAGCTGACACCTGTGACTTACTAATCTATGTCTAATGTGGCTTATACATGACACAAAAATAACCAATCCTTGCCATGTATAACCAAACTGTGCCGTGCTTGAAACCGTGTTGGCTTGCGTTTACGCGACATCAGGAATAATGAGCAATTATCTTTCGACCTAGAGCAGTATGGCTACCTCGCGTTTGCGGAAAGTTTCTCAATCTGCTGTTACAATGTATGCGTTCGTTTACAGAACACTGGCAGTCGGAGTTGAACGCAAGCCAGTCTGCATGGGTACGACATTGTTCAGACAATGCAGAGCAAGACAACACACTGTACTTGTCCTACTTCTTTCTGAGCTAGTATTTCTGGCTGCTCTGAAAGCACCAAGGAGAGAGTGGGTTCGGCCCAGGTACATTGTACACTTAGTAATTGCTCACTGCAGTCATACCGTCTTTGTTAAGTTCCGGTACTGAATTGAAACCGTATCTGCAACGGTGCTAACCGTGCTGGCATGGAAAGGTGAGGTGGTCCGAGCACGGTTATTCTAGTGCGGTTCAGCACAGTTCAGTTACCGTTTACACAGTAATTTATAGCCATGCCGAATGTACTAACCGTGCCAGCACCTCCAGTGCTGCGTCGTTTAAACAGGGTATTAGACATTTCTCCCACCAGGTGGAGTGGCTTTTATAATAATTGTATTATTCCAATTAGGAGGATGTACTGGAGAGCCTCAGGAAGGTCATTTATTCGGATGATGTGGAGTCTGTCAAAAATCACCTGGAAGAACTGGAGAGGCTCCTCCAGGATGGTGACACAGTGGGAGAACGACTAGCTGACAGTGGAACTCTGTGCTATGCTGCGTGGTGGGCTGGGTCTGGGTCCACCACGATCATGGATATCCTGGTTCAGAAGGGTGTAGGTAAGGCGCTGTTACAAGTTTGATATAATACGTATCTCCACATACCTATTATTGACCAAATAGCATGCTAATTAAACTCCTTGTAGGGGAAAAATTGTGCCGCGTAATGTAATGTAATCCAAATAACCTTTGACTACCTTAGCAATGGCCTACAAAGATTCTGACTACACCGTCGTGATCACTATCATGCAGTGACCCAAGCGTACAATTTTGGTTCTGAAACTCATCTTGGTGGTGGAGATACAAGCGCTTTTGTCTCGCCGTGGCCGCCATTGCTCGAGCTCTCTCTCCGACTTCTGGTGGCAGTACCGTTCTTAGCAAAGGCACACGAACATTCTGACCACACGGCCATGATCGCTGTCGTTCACTGACGCTTACCAAAACTCACCGTGCTGGCAAAGTTGTAAGTGCTGTAGTAACTTCGTGTCTTCCCCGTGGCCGCCATTGCTAGCGATCGACAGAGCGTGGTTGCCACGTGGCATGTGCGTTAATTGGAACTAACTGCGATACTTAGCTTTCGCTACGGCGAGTCACAGCTGGCGTTGCAACGGCTACCAGGAGTGCGGTTGCCCCTCGATGTAGTTTGATATAATTATAGCTGTAATAGCACTGTTCGAGAGTGCGTGTTGACATCATCGTTATTGCAGCATGCACTCTTGCACTGTTTCGCAATAATATTATATCTTACACAATAGTGGTTAATACGTATAGGTAATCACATGGGTTTCGAGTGCAATTTGGAAAATAATTGCACGAGCAACAGGCAAAGTAATTGCACCGAGAGTGCAATTTGTGACTGTTGTGAGTGCAATTATTCCCAAATGGCACGAGAATACATGTGATTAAATACTAATCATATACTTCCAGGCATGGCATGGTCGAAAGCGGCTTGAGCAATTAAAGCCACGCCCCAGCCACAAAAGCGCTCGAGCGCGAGTGAACTACACGCTACTAGTACCGCTTATCTTATTTGCTCAGAGTACTGACCTGTTGTGTAGTGAAGCTTTTGGACGGAAGTGCGGTGTTGCAACTGACACCCAGGGTCAGAGGGTCCCACTTGAAACAGCAGCACAGAGCCTAGCCTGTAACAGCCACGAACAGTACGGCTGCAGCGCTAGCTAGTATGGCACAATGACTAGCGCCACCGTTTCTGTGACAATACTTTCGCCACGCTATCGTTCGCTTCAGCTCAGATACAGAAAGCTACAAGCCAGCGTTCACACAGTACAGCCATTTTCAACTGTTGCTAATGAAAACGAGGCGTAGCCATGACGCGGACGCTCGTTGGTAGGGCGGAGCTTCACCTGATTGGTTAGCACGCGCCGCGGGCGCTTCGTAACCGTGCAATTTCTGACAGCCCTCGGGCTACAATAACCGTTCAATTTGGAAAAAATTGCACGCTTTTCTATGGGAGTAAATGTATGGCAACTCTATAAGTATGTGAAACACCCCCGAAGACACCCTGTGCAGTAGGGATGGGCAGTATATTGTTATTATCGTATATCGTGATATTAAGAGCCCACGATAATCGTATCGTGGTGATTTTAAAATTATTGTCATATCGTGTTCACATTATTAGTGGTGTTGTTTTTTCAGAAATAAGGCATGCAGTAGCTAATTAGTGTACACACGCAATTTATGACAACATAATAAATGCTTGGCTTTGTAGGTTTGGCATGAGAAGTAAAAAAACTAGCTAAAAAGCATTTATCGTGATAATATCGAATATCGTGATAACTAACACATGATATATCATGACCACATTATTCTAATATCGCCCACCCTACTGTAAAGTTGTTCAACATTCCAGTCATCAGTGACCGTAAACTAATCTGCTTTGTTTTCCCCCCAGATATCAACACCAAGTCCGAGCTTTATGGTTCCGAGGTAAGGACTCCACTCATTAGTCTAAGATTTAAGTGGTTAGTCCGAGACAACTTTTTGCCCCATTCACTGCTAGCCTCGTTCCCAGGCGGTAGGAGAAACCACCTGGCAACTACTTGTAACTGAAAATAGAGCAATGCAATGTTTCCTTAAGCCAAACATCAATGGAGTGAGGAACCAGGTTTAGGTGATAATAACGCAAAGAGGAAATAACAATTACCACTAAACATGCTAAAGGTGTGACCAGCCATGCCACATGTCCCTTTCAGGGGATGGAATTCTGGGCATGAGACTAGGGATGGAATCAGATCCTTGATGACACAGTGTCTAGGAAGGCGGTTTCTTGGTGATATCACTGGTTGCTTCCAAGACCTATTTGGAAAAGCACTGGACCATAGTGCCCCTTCTTTTGGCATCGTAACAAGTTGCTTCTTTCACAGGACGTTTGTCACGGGGGTGTTGGCCTTTGCCACAACGCGTGCACGTTTTGCCAGTTGGTCTTCCACTAGCTGCTGCTCTGCTCTGTTGTCTGCAGTCGCAGCCGTAGTTAAGCCATCCCATCCTTGTATAGACTCAAAGTCTCAGCTCTCAGTTGCTCACTGCTGCCACCATGTAGTGTGTTCGTGCCGCGAAGAGAGATCATTATTGAATGCCACAATATTTATATAGCCTCATTCCCAGGCCTTCTCACCACAGCGTTTGTCGCTTGCAGTACTAATGCATTAGTACTGCAAGTGACAAACGCTGGGGTGAGAAGGCCTGAGAACGAGGCTAGTACATGTAGTTATATAGAATCACATGTGGCTAAAACTAGAGTAATACCATGTAAGCCAAACATCAATGGAGTGAGGATAAAGCTGTAGGTATGATAATTATCACAAAGAGGTAATTACAAGTACAATGTAGCTCAGCTACTTCCCCCTTGTTCGCCTACGTAATCCAGCCAGACAGCTCACTGTGCAGAGCTGCTTCTCCCCAATTGCGTACGCTTCATCCGCTGCTCCCCGATTGCATCGATCCGCTTCTAACTGCTGTTCCCCGTTTCCACTTCAGCTGCTGCCCACCGATTGCATCCGCTTCAGCTGCTCTTCCCCGATTTCAACAGCTCCCCGATTGCGTCCGCTTCGGCTTCTGCTCCCCGATTGTATCTGCTTCAACTGCTGCTCCCCAATTGCATCCGCTTCAATTGCAGCTCCCCGACTGTGTTCGCTTCGACTGCTGCTCCCCGATTACATCCGCTTGTAGCCTCACCATTCTGGAAGATTCCAGCCCATGCCCAATGTTCTCGAACGTTCTTCGCAGAGTTCGAGTTTGAAGTACGAAGGTCACGCGTCACTAGTCTAGTCCAGCCCCACGAACATCCCACTTCCGTCACACACATTTACACACACACACACACACACACACACACACATTAGACTCTTAATATCAGAGAACGCGGTAGCGTTCTCTATTAAGGGATGGCCAAGGAAATTTCGATTTTACCATACTGATGCACCAGCAGGATAACGGCCAAAGAGGCTACAACCCCCCAAACCAAGCATGCAGACAGAATGATACTGCCTAGCAGTTTCCAAAAACACTCACAAACATACCTTAGAGTACGCAGGAGTCGATGAACATGTCGCGGAGAAAAGTCCGATTTCGTCATCTTCTTTCTTCTCCTTTCTCATAACGAAACTTTGCCCAAGGATAGCTTACCAACTAAACCACTTCTTGAGCTAATTTACGTACAGGACAACACCGCTATCGCCGTAGTACTCGCCATGACCACGTTTGTCTGCAAACTGGCAAGACCAGCAGTTTTAGCTAGCTACGATCCGATGGCATTCTAGCACGACGCCATTTTGAGGCAATGAGGTCACGTGTTCGCCAATTACGCATGCGCAATCCAAAATGCAAGCACATTTTTGTGTTCTTTAGCTTGTGATGGCTGCGTTTGGTACACTAACAGAATCCCTGTGAATCCGTCATCTGGTGGCTCCTACTGCTACGAGGAAGTTCTACCAACCTGTTCTTGTCAAGATGTATTGTGACTATGCCATCATGGAGGTGTGGCTTTCTTTTCATGACGTAACTACAGTGCAGAACTGTGAGGCTAGAGTTTTGGATTTCCATTGCAAGCACATGACCTACACGGCTGCCATCGAGCTCTCTGATCTGACAAGGGGGTGACACTCCCATACGCGCTGTAGTCAGAGCTGCGACCGGGCTTATCAGCGAATCTTGACCCCGTATACTAAGGAAAGGCTGCAGTCGCTACGCATTCTTCCGTATACTATCGGCGGTCAAGCGGTCAACGGCTGAAATACAGCGCAGTCAAACGGTCAAGAGTCTTTTTGCAATGCGGTCAAGCGGTCAAGCAGCAAAAATGACGGTCAAGATTTCTTGACCCCGGTCGCAGCTCTGACTACGGTGTCAATGGGAGTGTCACCCCCTTGTCTGATGAAGGGTGAATGCCCCACCCCCTCATCCGCGAAGGCAGCAATAAACATTGATCACAACAGCAACATCAAAAATATATTATTAGCTATTAATGGAAACTGCAGCCTGCTCAGTGCCCAGCAGAAGGTCCACGTCCATCAAGAGAGACCATCGCAGCTTTGTTGTTGACATGGTGATCACCTCGTAGTCTCGGGCCTAGGAACGAGGCTAACATGGTGATTAAGTAACTGGCATACATCCAGTTCCCCCGTACCCTTATGGTGACGTGATGTTGCACGTACCATGACTAAGAAGTTACGCATTTCATGCGCTCGAAAAAGTATGCAAACTAGTGGCAAAATTTTCTGCGAAAAATATAAAGGATTTAGTGATGGCCTGTCACATTCGGAACTAGAGGTGCTCAGCAGAGCACGTACCCCGTGCACAACTTTGACTTGACAGCTATAGCCTATAGCTAGGCCTACCACCGACTGTTATTCATACAGCATGCACGATGAGCTAGCTAGGCCACGATTTACAGCGATATCAGCATGCGCTGCAGAATGAGATACCGTAAGTTGTGGCAGTAATGTTAGAAATAGGGTGTGGTCAAATTGTATAAATTAGAAGCACGACTTTCACGCAGCTTTTCTCAGCCTCTCGAGTAGATCTCTGGTCTGTGAGTTACGTAGACGCTAGTATTTTCTGAATTCTGACACTTCTATCCTGAAATAAGCCTTCAATAAGGCCTTCACTGCTCAAACCGCTCTACATCTATGGACAGACTGACAGGACAGACTGACAGACAAACCGATCACTCTACCCCCTGCTGCGCATGCGCATGGGGTAATTATTCCACCCCTCGAAAAAGCTAAGAAACAAGGAGAAATGCCTTTAACCAGGCTCAGTCCCATCCCCTCCCTAAATTCTACATTTATAATGGATGGGACTGAGCCTGGTTAAAGGCATTTCTCCTTGTTTCTTAGCTTTTTCGAGGGGTGGAATAATTCCGAATGTGACAGGCCATCACTAAATCCTTTATATTTTTCGCAGAAATTTTTTTGCCACTAGTGTATATTGATAGTGCTAAACGTGTGGGCATAAACAAAAGTCATCCTACGGAGCCCTACACTAGCAGGATGGAGCGATTGACGAATGGTGTGACTGTGACCTTTCAATGCATGATGCAATTGGGTTTACTGTTGTCATGTGACAGCATTCTGAAATCTATTGGTAACAGTTTGATGGTTTGATAGAACAATTTGTTGTTTTTGGCTCCTTCCAACCAATATTGGTCACTTTCATGGGCATGTAAGTTCTAGGCATAATTGAATCAACCATGGGGAAACCTGTCAGTATGAAGTGTTCAAAGGCATCAGAAATCAACAGTGGGTATTTACTGGGCTTCTGGTTGGATAATGCTGGACTCTGGTAGTGTGGTTTCATAATAAGTATGATGTCATCTTTATATAGCCTACCAAGTACTGGTTTTAGTCTCGTGCCCAGACCACACCCCCTCGCGGGGAGAGACGGGTTGGTGAACGAAGTCGAATTTCTTGGGCTTATTACCGGAATGTGGTAAGGACCAATGAGATTGCGAGATTGTTAATAATTACATAGTAATCGCTTTGAATACCCACAAGCTGGAGAAGACAACGGCCAAGAGCCTTTGCCATGCCAGTTTGCCCTTAGCGCTTGACTGTGTAAGGCAACGCTATGTCTGCCGACAACTTCTGAAGACTTACGCTCGATTGTGTTAGTTGTGAGCCCTGTGATATCGCTTATGAAGGATCAAGTGGAAGTGAGGTTAGTAAAGAGATCAAGTACAACGAAGGGGCCCCTCTAGGTTCAAGCTAATGCTGGCCCTAGCCCTAAGGGGCCGTTCTTCGTATTTTACGCCAGTAAAGTGCCTGAAAGGACTGTCAACCAAACGGGAAGCAGATTCCTTGGACGTCGAAGGATGCTTCAAAAACCTATGGGCCATGGGTGAGCAGCAAAAGGTTAGTACATCTCTCCGGATATGAGTAGCCATGATCGCACTTGGTCGACACGGGAGCCTTCAATGGACACTTTCGCTGGCACTTAACACCACGGGATTATACATTGATTATACTGTACTGTGCTAACTTGATTGACAGAGAATGAAACATTGTGTGCAGTAGTCAGGTTGTCTGTAGCTATGTGTCTCATAATTACCGTAGATCGGGAAATTTTCGTGTTAAAAATATTTTGTGCGTAAATTTTTCGTGGCGTTAAATTTTCGTAGTTTAGCTCATCAACGAAAAATTTTTTAGCAATCATTGTGTCAAGAATGGAGACGTATGAACGAGCTGCTGCTATGCCATCATCACTGACGTACCGACAAAGCGTTCTTCTGGGCTGTTCTGTATCTCCTGTACAGCCCGTGCTTCTTCCCTTCCGCTTTGGCCCGCAGTTTGTCGAATCAAGCACCTCCCGATTCTCTGAGGCAATACCTCGCGAAGGAACGGAGAGCGACAGAGATCTTTTGAGATCGGAGAGTCCATCTGCGGCCTTGAAGAATCGCAGAACTTGAAGGACCATGAGCGCAGCACAGGTGAATTCACTATACTGTAGACGTAAATTTACACGTGGCTGACCGTAAAAATTATCTGAATTTTGTGCGTTAAATTTTCGTGGTTGCGGGCAACTACGAAAATATTTTAACAACGAAATTTCCCGATCTACGTTATTGTATTGTTGTCCCTGATCACTTGTACATTGGTGCAACATTGTGCCCTGTATATAAAGCCCCGATAATTATTGTATCATGGGTGAGAAGCTGCTATGACCTTTATGACTCCGACGGTGAAACTCTGCAGCTGCTCGCGATTTCGGGAACCGCACAGCAAAACATTCCGTAGTATGCTTCAAGCCCAAGAAATTCGACTTCGTTCACCAGACCGTCTCTCCCCACGAGGGGGTGTGGTCTGGGCACGAGACTATACTGGTTTAGAGACCGCAGATTTGTCTGGCAACCTAATGCATCAGTGCATTGTTTTTAGTGTTTATAATAGCTTTGTATCTTTCTCTCCATCAGTGGACTGCACTGCATGCGGCAACATACAGATCCAATCTTGATGCCTCGAGATACCTTTGTGACAAAGGAGCTGATTTGAACATCAAGGATGAGGATGGGGTAAGTGAATGGGACTGCTGCTGACTCAATATCAGTACTGTATTTTCTCTAACTAGCTGGACCCCGTCCAGTGGTCGGTATCTAGGAATGTCTTGCCACATCCAGCAATGCACACACACTGGTAATGCAAAAAAAGGTGCGGTCAGTAATACTACTGCACATCCTCAGAAGCATGATGTATATGTGCATGTGACGACCATATTATTATACCGTATAGTCTCGTGAAAGAGTGCCCACCCCCTAAATTTCCTGTATAGGGTCAAAGTTTACTCTAATGAGCATCAATTGTGCTAGCAATGTGAAGAGACGTAGTCAGTGACACTTAGTGTCACTGACTACATCTCTCCACGTTGCTAGCACAATTGTTGCTCAGAAGCATGACATACTCACGGCAACCATACTCACAGCAACCATATTATTCTTTCCACAATTGTTGCTCAGAAGCATGACATACTCACGGCAACCATATTATTCTTCTTCACTCTTTCCTCTTTCCAACAGAACACTCCCCTGCACTTGGCGGTTGAGCAAGGCTCTCATGATGTCGTGAGATGCCTTCTTGATGTCGGAGCTAAAGTCTGCATCAAAAACAACAATGGGGTGAGCAGTGGCGGATCTAGGGGGGGGGGGGGGGGGGGGGGGGGCACACCGGGGGCTGGTGCCCCCCCCTTTTGCTTCTTTATCACTTTATTTTCCTCCTTACTAACTTTCTGCCGCTACATCCAGCAATGCACACGCTGGTAATGCAAAAAAAGGTGCGGTCAGTAATACTACTGCACATCCTCAGAAGCATGATGTATATGTGCATGTCACGACCATATTATTATATCATATAGTCTCGTGAAAGAGTGCCCACCCCCTAAATTTCCTGTATAGGGTCAAAGTTTACTCTAATGAGCATCAACAATTGTGCTAGCAATGTGAAGAGACGTAGTCAGTGACACTTAGTGTCACTGACTACATCTCTCCACGTTGCACAATTGTTGCTCAGAAGCATGACATACTCGGCAACCATATTATTCTTTCCACAATTGTTGCTCAGAAGCATGACATACTCACGGCAACCATATTATTCTTCTTCATTCTTTCCAACAGAACACTCCCCTGCACTTGGCGATTGAGCAAGGCTCTCATGATGTCGTGAGATGCCTTCTTGATGTCGGAGCTAAAGTCTGCATCAAAAACAACAATGGGGTGAGCAGTGGCGGATCTAGGGGGGGGGGGGGGGGGGGGGGGGGGGGGCACACCGGGGGCTGGTGCCCCCCCCTTTTGCTTCTTTATCACTTTATTTTCCTCCTTACTAACTTTCTGCCGCTACATCCAGCTATGCACACACACTGGTAATGCAAAAAAAGGTGCGGTCAGTAATACTACTGCACATCCTCAGAAGCATGATGTATATGTGCATGTGACGACCATATTATTATACCGTATAGTCTCGTGAAAGAGTGCCCACCCCCTAAATTTCCTGTATAGGGTCAAAGTTTACTCTAATGAGCATCAACAATTGTGCTAGCAATGTGAAGAGACGTAGTCAGTGACACTTAGTGTCACTGACTACATCTCTCCACGTTGCACAATTGTTGCTCAGAAGCATGACATACTCACGGCAACCATATTATTCTTTCCACAATTGTTGCTCAGAAGCATGACATACTCACGGCAACCATATTATTCTTCTTCATTCTTTCCAACAGAACACTCCCCTGCACTTGGCGATTGAGCAAGGCTCTCATGATGTCGTGAGATGCCTTCTTGATGTCGGAGCTAAAGTCTGCATCAAAAACAACAATGGGGTGAGCAGTGGCGGATCTAGGGGGGGGGGGGGGGGGGGGGGGGGGGGGGGGGGGGGGGGGGGGCACACCGGGGGCTGGTGCCCCCCCCTTTTGCTTCTTTATCACTTTATTTTCCTCCTTACTAACTTTCTGCCGCAACATCCAGCTATGCACACACACTGGTAATGCAAAAAAAGGTGCGGTCAGTAATACTACTGCACATCCTCAGAAGCATGATGTATATGTGCATGTGACGACCATATTACTATACCGTATAGTCTCGTGAAAGAGTGCCCACCCCCTAAATTTCCTGTATAGGGTCAAAGTTTACTCTAATGAGCATCAACAATTGTGCTAGCAACATGAAGAGACGTAGTCAGTGACACTTAGTGTCACTGACTACGTCTCTTCACGTTGCTAGCACAATTGTTGCTCAGAAGCATGACATACTCACGGCAACCATACTCACGGCAACCATATTCTTTCCACAATTGTTGCTCAGAAGCATGACATATATACTCTCGGCAACCATGTTATTCTTCTTCATTCTTTCCAACAGAACACTCCCCTGCACTTGGCGGCTGAGCAAGGCTCTCATGATGTCGTGAGATGCCTTCTTGATGTCGGAGCTAAAGTCTGCATCAAAAACAACAGTGGGGTGAGCAGTGGCGGATCTAGGGGGGGGGGGGGGGGGGGGGGGGGGGGGGGCACACCGGGGGCTGGTGCCCTCCCCCCCCCCCCCCCTTTTGTTTCTTTATCACTTTATTTTCCTCCTTACTAACTTGTTGCCGCTACATCCAGCAATGCACACACACTGGTAATGCGAAAAAGGTGCGGTCAGTAATACTACTGCACAATGTGCATTGCACATCCTCAGAAGCATGATGTATATGTGCATGTGATGACCATATTATTATACCGTATAGTCTCGTGAAAGAGTGCCCACCCCCTAAATTTCCTGTATAGCGTCAAAGTTTACTCTAATGAGCATCAACAATTGTGCTAGCAACGTGAAGAGACGTAGTCAGTGACACTTAGTGTCACTGACTATGTCTCTTCACGTTGCTAGCACAATTGTTGCTCAGAAGCATGACATACTCACGGCAACCATACTCACGGCAACCATATTATTCTTTCCACAATTGTTGCTCAGAAGCATGACATACTCACGGCAACCATATTATTCTTCTTCATTCTTTCCAACAGAACACTCCCCTGCACTTGGCGGCTGAGCAAGGCTCTCATGATGTCGTGAGATGCCTTCTTGATGTCGGAGCTAAAGTCCGCATCAAAAACAACAGTGGGGTGAGCAGTGGCGGATCTAAGGGGGGGGGGGGGGGGGGGGGGGGGGGGGGGGGGGGGGGGGGGCACACCAGGGGCTGGTGCCCCCCCTTTTGCTTCTTTATCACTTTATTTTCCTCCTTACTAACTTGCTGCCGCTACGTTGCAACTCCTGGCCTGGCCTCCTCAGCTCGCAATACCGTGCGTTGCCTGAAACCGAACGGCTTGGGAACGAGACCACGATCTAATATACCCCTCCGTGTATGTACGTATTACGTTCGTGAGCGAAATTTGAGCAAGGAAGAAGTTCATGGTGGCCCTGGGACCTGCAATCCTCGTACATCTGGAACTTGCAGTGCAAAGCGCGAAGGTACCACGAGAGCCCATCCTGAGAAGTGAAAAATGAACACGAAAAATTTTTCCGCTCAGCACTACGCGCCTCTATGCACTGCCTCCGGCAGCGTTTAATATATAGTGCCCCCCCCCCCCCCCCCCCCCCCCCCCTTTCATAAATCCTGTATCCGCCCCTGGTGGAGAGTGGTGTGTATGATATTGAAGTGCTGAACAGTTACATAGTGGCATACTGTATAATTTCATAACAATTTTTGTCTCGGCACCGGAGTGCCGAGACACAGTGCTGGATGCGTAGGTACGTACGTACGTACGTGGTACGTATGTACGTCGCTTTTCGCAATGCGCCCGCGCAAGTGCTGCATGCTCTACACTCTTAATAGGGTGTCAAACGTATTTATAGCCTGCAAGTAGGTCTTCAAAAGTGATTATGGGTTTGCATGGCTGCTCATGAATCCTCTTACCAAGACTGCTGCTACGTAGCTATAATACTTAATTCAGGACAATGAATACTCACTCATCCAGTGTGCTGCATGCACTCAAGTGCATACTAACTCACTCAGCTCTAGCTAGCTAGCTATAGCTATATAGATAAGTGCTGAAAGAATTGGCCAAGGTGTTGACTAAACATCAAGCCCAGACACGACCATCCTGCTTTCACCCTTTGGGTGAACATTCCTGACCCACCCCTGCTCACACAGAACCTCCAAGGATATTGATGCTCACTTAAGCTGAAAGTCTCATAGCTAACAGGTTTTGCAGTCATCACGCATAATAAAGGGTTAAGCAGCTGCCATGTCCTCTGCATGATTCTATATAGCTGATACCAAGTCGTGCCGATACACATCAAGTCTTTTAAAGACTCACTTGTTAGAATTACATAGGATTTGTACGAAATCATTATAGGCATGTGAAGTATTGCTTAGGCTTTCTGCAACCACCCTGGTGCCTAGGCCAGGAGGCATGTGACACCTGGACCTCCACAAGCTATTGAATAACTTAAGTATCAGTATTTATCAGTACATGACAGCGGTGTGGTCAGAATCTTTGTGAGCCTCGCCTAAGAGCTGCTGACCACAGTGGAAGAGAGCACTCAAGCAGTGGCAGTTGACCCTGAGAAGTACACCTGGAATCCCCGATGTAGTACGATTGCTAAATACCTCCCACTTGAATAAACTCGATTATCACCCATTGTGCAATCATGATGGGTGGAGTCAAAAGTGACTATTTCTGGCAAGTATACCTCTAGAAATGTGGCAGTGACTGTCAAAACTTCTCTCCATCAGGAGACTGACATGGACATAGCTACTGAGGAAATAGCGAAATATCTCATGGACACTGAGGTACGTGGATCAGAATTCTGCCTATTCATTGCTGGTGCGACAACAAGATAGCATGCAGTACCGTATACTGGGAAATTTTGGCAGCCATTAAATTTGGTGAATTGGCCGGAACAGGGAGTTTAAATTTTGTTGCTGATGGCGACAGAAGAAGTATGGCGTAACTTACATATGTGTGCATCGCGATTTGACGAGATCGAGATGGTATCAAGCACCCATGGTTTGGGGACATTACATCGCAGCTGAGCTGGGGGGTGGGTGCTAGATACGTACTCAGACATTCTCCCTCCACGTTTTGTTAGTAATGTTTATGAATACGTACCCTGTTTAGGAGAATATATTCAAGAACCTCAAAGATGCCATTTACTCGGGCAATATGGAGTTGTTCAATCAACACCTGGCAGGACTGGAGAAGCTCCTCCCGGACACCGCTGTGAGGGAACAACTAGCTGCCAATGGCACTATGTGCTATGCTGCAGACGTTCAATCCATTCCAATGATGGATATCCTGATTGAGAAGGGTGTAGGTAAGGTGTTGCCAGCTGAACAGTAGGAATCCCAGTGAAACCCTTGTAACAAGCTGAACAGCAGTAGTGAAACCCTTGTTACAAGCTGAACAGCAAATACATTTGTCACCATGGTGGGTCCGCAGCAGCTCGACTTTCCTGAAAAAGCTGGGTTGGCGTGTTAGGGAAAGACTAAGTACAGCAAGGTCAGAGTCGTAAAAAGATTTGTCTGCATTTCGCGAAAATTTATCAACACATAATTGTCACACGAACGATTTTCAACACGAAAATTTCCCAATACCGTACTCTCACGAAAGTCCGCCCACTCTGCAAAGAGCGCCCACCCCCCACTTTTGGCTCAATTTTCTATATAGGGTCAAAGTTTACTCGAATGAGCATCCACCCTCGCGCTAGCCTGGTGCCTCGTGTAACAGGCGATGGAGCGCATTAGTGAGATGTTCCAGCGTATCTGAGGTAAGAACCTCCTTGCAGCAAGTCTCTATTAGTCTGTGTGTCCGTATCTATGGTGTCCATGTGTGTTGCCTGTGCTGACGACGGCCCCGCGGCCTCCACGGCTGGACCTCAGCCAGCGCTTGGCGGCAGCGAAGACGACGTGGTGAGCGGTGATGTTGCTAGTGACTCCAGCGATGTAGATGTGCTGGGAGGGCTTTGACTCACGCGCGCTTGCTGCTCGATCGCTGCTATTGCGCTACTTGTGTACGTACACAAAGGTGGGCGCTCTTTCAAGGTTGAATGCGGAAACACTCGAAAGAGCGCCCACCCCCCTGTTTGGTGAGAAAGTAAGATGCAGCGCCCATGGGCGGACTTTCGCGAGAGTACGGTATATATACGATAAATGCTTGTGGCAGTAGTGTTTAATAATTCGCACAGTTCATATTCATGGTCTTACGTACTTCACCCACGAATACTGCGAGAATATCCCACCATGAAATTAACTATGACTACAGTACATGTGCTGAGGTTTTCTGGTCAAATAGCAAACTGGAAATACCGTCATAGGATCGTACGTAGCCATACCTCCAATTGCCAAGTACGTGAGGTTTCAGTAGCTGCACAGCTCTCACCAGTTCACCCAGCAGTCAGCTAAGAGGGGAAGCCTCTCCTGGCCGCAAGCAATGAACTTCACGTTATACGTAGCTCTCTAGACTGTTAAAGTCAGACTTAAACTGAGTCAGATTGAAGATGACTTTGGAGGAATACATGGCAACCATCGCTATAGGTTCTCCAACTCTGGTACAAGTCTGAGAAACAAGAAGTGCGTTGTCAAGTAGTTAACTTTCATGAATGATGCTCCGCCATACACTTCCGCTACCGAATTTGACCTTGTACTTCCGTTCCGTGTTCCGTTCCACATTCCTGCATTCCGGCTTTCACAGTTGCCCCGCCCTGTGAACTTGTGCATATACATGTAATGTATTCCATTGACTAGCATTCTTTACAGTGCCATTTTCCCTCCAGATTTCAACTCCAAGTCGTCACGCATATTTCTTTATGGGTGGCACGAGGTAAGTGTTTTTGTATTAAGTGCAATTATTAGTTGTGTCAACTGAGGAATCTTTGACTACTTGGGAATGGCCTACAAAGTTTCTGACCACACCATCGTGATCGCTATCGCGCCCTGATGCTTACATGCCGATATTAACCTTGGTACCAAAGTTGTAAACACTGTAATAATTGTTTACTTCCTATGGTCGTCACGTGACAAAGGGAGACAAGAAATGATTACGGCATTCACAACTTCGCCAGCGTGGTGAGTTTCGGCACATCAGCATCAGTGAACAACAGCGATCACATCTGTGTGGTCAGAATATTTGTGGACCTTTCGTAAGAGCTTTACTGGCAGTGAAAATCGAGGAGAGCACTCGAACAATGGCGACGGACGGGAAGACAATAATACCGCTTCTATCTCCACCATTATTTCAGCACCCAAATCTAACGTTTGTGTCAGCGAATGATAGTGACCACAATGCAGTTGTGACTGCTGTAAACAATTTCTTGTCTTCCCTTTGGCCGCCATTGCTAGCGATCGACTGAGCGTGGTTGCGACGAGGCATGTACGTTAATTGGAATGAGCACAGCACAGAAATTGTTACAGCGCTCACAACTGCACCAGCACAGTGAATTTCAGCATGTAAGCATCAGTGAACGACAGCGATCACGGCCGTGTGGTCACAATACCTAGGTTGCTCTACCACCAAGTTGCAACCGGTTCCAACAGCTGCTACCAGGAGTGCGGTTGCCCCTCGTTAATCACTTAATTAAACTAATGCGAATTTCAGGGCTATAACTGTATAGACTTGTGGCAGTGACAGTGCAATGTTGTTTCTTTCTCCCCATCAGTGGACTCCCCTGCATGTGGCATCTTGGCGTGGATCCTATGGTGAGAAAGTTGTGAGATACCTTGGCGACAAGGGAGCTGATGTCAACGCCAAAGATGACCGTGGAGTAAGTGAATGAGTGACTCCATAGCTGCTGCTTTGGTTGACTATCATCGAGTCGGTAGACTATATGTAGGGATACAACGGACACGCAATTGAAGCTAAAAGCTAATACAAAAAAACTTCCCAAATCTCTCCAAATATCAAAAACGGGCGGCAAATAATCCTTTATGACAACTTACTATTGGTCTTCGAGTGTTTTCCTGGCCCAGAAGACTCCCAGTGTCGTGAATAACCGTCGTGAAAGTACCACGCCAAAAAGTCGCCAAACCACCAAAATCGGTTTTCTTCTTCTTCTTTCTTCAGATGGGCTAGTTCAAATTTGGCTGACTCCCTCACGACGGTGTTTGCACAAAACAGCAGCATTTTACACTGAGCAGTGCACGACCCCATCGCTTTTTGGCTACTTCAAAGTCTCACGAGGCACTTGAAACCGCCCACTCAATAACTATGGCTTCATGTGCAACGCCATTTTCGTCATATGTGCGCATGCGTAGAGCAACTTTGAACTTTGAACTCAAAATTGTGTACTGTGTGCGGAGCAAATGCTTTCAAGTATGCTGCTATAAAAATGAGGTAAACAAGTGTAAAAAACATTCAAAATGTATGGAGATGTAGGGATAACAGAACAGCATGAAAACAAGCAGGGATGATGGCATAAAACAGTTCAGTATACAACACCCTACATACTTTTCTCATTATATATGTATTATGTGGAAAGATGTGTTGTATACTGAACTGTTTTATGCCATCATCCCTGCTTGTTTTCATACTTTTTGCTATTCTGTTATCCCTACATCTCCATACATTTTGAATGTTTTTTACACTTGTAAATACTGCATTAGACCACTCATGAATAATTCAGAGCTCTGGCTTCCAGGAAGCAACTTAGAGTCACTCCTGCAAGGTCACATCACAGGAAGGATTTGCCACCCGAGACAGCCCACCATCAAGACTAAACTGAGCGTGGCTGCTTAAGGCACTATTCGATTAAATTTTTGCTGGTAACTTTGCTGCTTTATATCTCTGGAACTATAACAGATAGTTATCTGCCGATTGATTGTGCAAATCACCTCCTGAAGAGCTCACTCTCCCTGCAAACAGCCTGAACTGGTTTCGACCCTCATTTGTATAGCGGTGGGTCATCATCAGCAGGCACCGCTCTGGTGGAAAGTGGCAACTGCAAGGTCTCTTTTATACTCAACAGGGGCATTGTGACAGAAGCCACCCCTTGGAGCCAGGATGGTGTGCAGTGCATTCCACTCTATCAAAGCTCAGGTCGGTGCCCTGCGGACAGGCTTACAGGCCTGTGGGGATTGACTGTAAGGCACAATGCCTTAGCGCCTGTCTGCCACCCAGGCACCCCAACAGCCTCTGGCACAGTTTATCTGAAACAAGTTGCATTCCAAAATTACAACACCAAATGAAAAAAGTATGAACTCCTGGAACAGGAAGTAAAATCCCCCAGGGTATTTGGACCTAAGCAATTAGACTCCAAGCTCTTTTGCATCAAATTACTTAGAGGCAGACAGGAGCCCAACCCTCAAAATTCTCTGGCACTACTACGCAGTATTTGCTAGATTGTGATGAAGAGATATTCAATGATCTGTGTATATTTTTAGCTATCTGCACAAAAACTTACTGGATCATCCAAGAAGAACATGTTCTAGGCATGTATAATTTTCATTTCGTGCCCAAATTTCTTTTCATGCCGCCCTGCAAAATACACCAGGATACCCATGCAACAAGTCAAAACGCATGAGAAACAATTTCCCTTCCTAAAATTCGAGGGGCAACCGCACTCCTGGTAGCAGCCGTTGCAACCGGTTGCAACTCACTAGTATGTAGCGCAAGCTAGGTATCGCAACTCATTCCAATTAACGCACATGCCACGTGAAACCATGCTCGGTCGATGTCGATTGATTGAGTCAGCAATCATGAATGGCGTCTCAAGGAGAAGGCAAGGGATTGTTACAGTGCTCACAACTTCGCCAGCACGGTGAGTTTTGGCATGCAAGCGTCAGTGAACGACAGCGATCACGGCCGTGTGGTCAGAATCTTCATGTGCCTTTCCTAACAACAGTACTGCCACCAGAAGTCGAAGAGAGCGCTCGAGCAATGGCAGCCACGGCGAGACAAAAGCGTTCATATCTCCACCACCAAAGTGAGTTTCAACACCAACTTTTTGTTTCAACACCAGTGCTGGATGCGTAGGTACGTACGTGGTACGTACGTACGTACGTCGCTTTTCACAATGCGCCTGCGCTAGTGCTGCTCCAGCTCTACACTCTTAATAGGGTGTCAAACGTATTTATAGCCTGCAAGTAGATCATCAAAAGTGATTATGGGTTTGCATGGCTGCTCATGAATCTCTTACCAAGACTGCTGCTAGCTAGGGACAGGCCAATTATGCTCCAAACTTTGCTCATTATTCTATTCCCGAATTCCCAAAGGTGATCCCATTATTCTTTTTATTTTTCCCCATTATTCTCACTTTTATTCAACGAAAAAGTTGTCATTATTACTCTGTACAAACAGTATAAATCAACTTTCAACGCCCTAGGTCAGATGGCCGTGGAGCTCGCAGTTTGTCCAAGAGACTCGGGCACAACGGGCAGGTAGAAGACTCACTCTCAGAGTCATACAGTCGATTTCCATTGCGTTTGAACATTGCGTATTGCATGGATTTTCACGGAAACTGTGTTCTACAAATAATATGACTCTCACGCAAAGTGCCTTCGTGGCTTTCAAACACTTGCATATTCCTGGCTGTGTCATTTCCGTGAAGCTCCACGCACAGAAAGTTCTTGCCGTACTTGGTCACGTCGCATAGCTAGCTGCAATACGCAATTCGCAATGTTCAAACGCAATGGAAATCGACTGTAGCTACTACTGGCGCCAGCCGTGCTGCTAGCGCTAGCCGTGCCTGTGGCTTCTGCGTCCATCTTTACCACGATATATCGTCGAGCGAGCCATGAGGTCACGTCGATCGCTGCAATCTAGCTCACGTGATAATGCCATGACGTCATATCATGCGGAAACGTGCCCATTAATCTTTTTTCAAAACTTCCGCCTATTATTCCCAAAGAAATTCCCGCATAATATGCGTGTCCCTACTGCTAGCCACTTAATTCAGGACAATGAGTACTCACTCATCCATAGCTCTGCACTCAGCCATCCCAAGTGCATACTAACTCACTCAGCTCTAGCTCGCTAGATAGATAAGTGCTGAAAGAATTGGCCAAGGTGTTGTCTAGGTCCATTTATGAATTAAAATGGCCCGCCTGGCTCTGACTAAACATCAAGCCCAGACATGACCATACTGCTTTCACCCTTTGGGTAAACATTCCCACTCACCCTGACCCACCCCTTGCTCACACAGAACCTCCAAGGATATTGACGCTCACTTAAGCATAGCTAACAGGTTTTGCAGTCATAAAGGGTTAAACAGCTGCCATGCCGTCTGCATGATTCTAGCTGATACCAAGTCGTGCCGAGACACATCAAGTCTTTTAAAGACTCACTTGTTACATTCAGGTCAGGGCATGATAGCGATCACGGCAGTGTAGTCAGAATTTCTGTAGGCCAAGCCTAAGTACTCAAACATTATATTATAATTACGCGGCACAATTTTTCCCCTACCAGGAGTGTAATGATGCGAAGTATAAGGTCTCATTGTAGCCTCGTTCCCAGGCCCCGCCCAGCAGCTGCCTCCAACTTGTACATTGTAACCTTAATTGTATTGTACCTGGTGTGATGTCATGCGCCATTGCTTATGCATTGTAGATGTCCTGCAACACTTTGTACCATGCATGCTTCTGTTGAAGCAAGAGTAACAGTAGTTGCTGCTGAACAAAACCAGCTATAAGGCTAACTGCAGATTTGTCATGGTGAACGTCTCTTTCTCTCCATCAGTGGACTCCCTTGGTCTGGGCAGCTAAGTGGACTCCCTTGGTATCGGTCTGGATAGCTAAGTGTCGGTTTTGTGACCAACTTATACGCTACCTTGTTGACAAGGGAGCAGATATCAACATCAGAGATGACTATTGGGTAAGCCACAACATGTAGGTAGGTATTGCTACATTGTGTTTGGGTTGGTGTAGGTATTGGTATTTGGGTATGTGTCTATTGTTGAAAACTGGTGAGGCACAAGATAGCAAGCAGGGTACAGTTTTCTCTGAACAACTGTACGTGTGTTACATGCCCTGCAGTGAGAAGGTCAGGAGCTATACTTACGTACCTACAATCTTTTGAGGCTGACGATTGTTTTAGTTGTATATAGTAATCTAGGAATACATATCCTCATCATGCCTCATGCACATGCTGCATGCGTACATGAGAAATGCATGACAACAGACTAGTAGCTAATAGTATTATGTAAAGACCACGAGTTTAACTTGAAATTATAACTTGTACATTGAAATAGTTCAGTAGATTTGTTCACTTGTGAAAATTAAAACAAAGTGTGATCACTCCAATACACGCTGTAGCCATGGCCACAGAGGCTGTGACCGTCCGAAAACTGCCTTGACCGCGCCACCATGCTGCTAAACTGCCAGTGACCCTGCGACCATCGCAAAATACCACTGTGACTTTTTGATAGTATGTGAAGTAATACAGTAAGTCACACCCATGCCACACCTACATCCACCGTGTATGGGGTCACAATCCCCTGTCATAGCTCTAAGTATACTGCTTGTTGGAATGACCACCCCTTGTATACAGTGAATGCTGCTTGTTTGAATGACCACCCCTTGTATACAATGCTGCTTGTTGGAATGACCACCCCTTGTATACAGTGAAGTAGCCTCGTTCCCAGGCCGTGTGACCTGGGAACAAGGTAACAGTGAAGTAGCTACGTACTTCCCATGTATGATAAGATGTAGTTCACTTGTAGAGATTATACCTACCTCATGTACCTATGCTATGCACTGTTTTGGCTGGGTTAGTACCGTAAGCGCTCTAAATTTGCGCCATTCTAATTCTGCATCAAAATTGATGATTCCGAAACGTTAATTTTTAATTTTGCATCAAACTTTATAAAATATATCCTCATGTCCATTCTATTGTTGCGTCACTCCGCAAAGTGTTCAGTGGCTCACTTGCATTAAGCGCAATTACGGGTATAAAAGTGCAAGCAGAATCTGCTGAAAGGCGACTGGCATGGTGGAACCTTCTAGTACTCGCTGTCGCTACTTGTAAAATCAATGGACCTTTCAAGGTTTCTGTGATCCCGCTTGGAACAAGTTGGCAGAGGTCCTTCTGTACGTGTAAAGAAGGCTGTACAGGTAATTTTAGCAGCCATAGCGCTCGCACACACACTCTTGCAACAGTTTCTAATTGTGCGTCACATTTAGCAATTTTTCTGAAATGTATTTTCTAATCTTGCGTCGTCTGGAAAAATGATTAATATGTCGGTGACACAAATTTAGGTTGCTTACGGTAACGACCTATGAGGATAATTTCGATGGTGGATGTTGATTTTTTTCCAATTCTTTTCAACAGAACACACCCCTGCACGAAGTAGCTGGGCAAGGTCGTTCAGAGTTAGTGACATTTCTTGTTGAGAAAGGAGCTGATGTCAACATCAGAAATCGCTGTGGGGTAAGACTGCAATGACATTGAAGTGCTGTCACATTTATACTATGTACCTCCCAATGTAGTAATTAGATAGAGTCTGTGGGAACAATATATAAGTGAGTGTGCTACCAGTTGTATCAATATTGTTGAGACCTCTGATTATATGCTAGAATGCAATTATCCCCCAACGCGGAAGCACTTAACGTCACATCTTTGTAAAGGCTTTTTTATAAGCTTCAGAGAAGTCAAACAGAACTCTACAAAGTGAACAAGGCATAGAGAAAAGCTCAGCGCTGTTAATTTAAACTTGCGTATGTTCTTCAGAAGCATTATGGTACAGTTTATACAGAACGCTTACTGCTACTTGTTCTGTGTGCCGTCTTTGGCTTTTCCCGTTGACTAACCCTAGAACTGTCTTGATATTTGCCGAGCGGGAAGCGAGGCAACTAATCGTGCAGCAGGGCAGTCGAATCTGAGCTAGCGTATATATATATATATATATACAAGTAGCTGAGCTCGCTTCGCTCGCTCAGCTACTTCCCCCTTGTTCGCCTACCGTGCGTAATCCGGCGCCGGACAGCTCTCTGAAGAGCTGCTTCTCCCCGATTGCGTCCGCTTCAGCTGCTGCTCCCGGGCTGCATCCGCTTCCACTGCTGCTCCCCGTTTGCCTCCGCCTCCAGCAGCTGCTCCCGATCGCGTCCGCTTCGACTGCTACTCCTCGATTGCGTCAGCTTCAACTGCTGCTCCCCGATTGCGTCCGCTTCAACTGCTGCTCGCCCGATTGCGTCCGCTTCGACTGCTACTCCCCGATTGCGTCCGCTTCAACTGCTGCTCCCCGATTGCGTCCGCTTCAACTGCTGCTCGCCCGATTGCGTCCGCTTCAACTGCTGCTCGCCCGATTGCGTCCGCTTCGACTGCTGCTCCCCGATTGCATACTGGATTCCAGCCCATGCCCCGGCCCAATGTTCTCGAACATTCTTCGCGGAGTTCGAGGTTCAGTAAATAAATTAAAGTACGAAGGTCGCGCGTCACTATAGTCTAGTCCCGCCCCACGAACATCCCACTTCCGTCACTCACAGACACACACACACACAGACAGACACACGTTAAAATCTTAATGTATTGATAGCCTCGTACCCAGGCCCTCACGCGGAACGCGGAAGAGGGCCTGGTGACACTTGGCAAAATTCCCGTATGTGCTCAGTCAGCATAATTGCGTAAACGATTACATTCCTTACTTGGATGCTTTCGAAATGATGCGAAAGGTAGCTGTTGGTGATGGCTGAGTAGAAAGTCCTTGCCAAGGAGCGACCAGAGGTGAGTCTTGAAGGCTAGAACAGCAGTTTTATCAAACGGCTACACTTTTCACAGGGTGAAGAATGTAATTACTACGCAATAATTGGCAATGGATGAACGTGATTCGCCTACCCGAAATCAAGACTGCTGAGCTCAGCACATACAGGAATTTTGCCAAGTGTCACCAGGCCCACTTCCGGGTTTCGCGTGTGGGCCTGGGAACGAGGCTAATACCGTATAGCGCTTAAATTTCGTGGGTCTAAATTTTCGCGAATTTCGCGAATTAAAGGTCATTCGCGAAATTATTTCAACGAAAATTTTGACACGTGTTGTGCGCCTACAGCTACGTGGACAGTATTCCAACGTACGCGCGCGACGGCTAGCTTGATGGCTCTGTTTGTGTACTTCAACAGGATGGACAGTAGTCGAAGTAAAGTGTAAGCTTCGGATCCACATGGAGAGTTCTACCGTAGAGCGCTTACGGTACCATCTGCATGACATGTGCGATATCTGCCAATACTGAAGCTGCCAGCTCGATCCGGCGAAACGCCCAGGCAGGTATCTGAAAACGATCTCTGAGAGTGTCGAAGTGGGGAAGAGAGTGTCGCAGAATACAACGCACCGACAAAGTGGTCTGTGGTAGCTAGTTGAGTTCAGCGCGCACGGGAGTCTTCACGCAAGTGCAGTATATTACACCACACCCATTCTGTGGGCGTGGCGTTTTACCGCGAATTCGCGAAATTTTTTCAACGAAATGTTCTCGAAGAGCAATTCGCGAAAATTTAGACCCGCGAAATATAAGCGCCATACGGTATATATATATGTTTGTAACGCTCAGGAATGCAATAAGGACATCACTCATACGCACTGTCACTGTGCATGTGCAAGGCAAGTGCGCGGGGTGAACTCTCGCGTGGTCACTAACGCAGTGAATGTTGTCCTTACAATATAATTATGGTGTCTGCTGCTACTTATAATACAGAGTTGTAGCTCCAAAAATGATTATGGGTGTCGTGAATATACTTACCCGGCCACAGATGAGTCACATGAATATACTTACCATGTTACCAGGCTGTGAATACATAAACATGACAATCTCTATTCCTGGGATTGCTTACAGCAACTACTAACTCGCTTCCCGTGAGACTCTTCTGCGTGCATTCACGTATGCACTAGTTACATGTATAACAGAACCTCCGTAGTTAGTGTTGTGCTTTTGATTCCAAGCATTCAGAAGAAACGTGGTCATAAGTCAGTTTCATGATCGAGGCAATCGACAATCTTGGGTTCTGGCGCTCACCGACCACTCTCCACCCTTTGAGAGCCTCCGGGCAAAAACACGTAATTAGTAGGGGGAGGCCCCAACCTAACCACTGACCGGGTACAAGAGTCGTAGGTATTAGCCTCGGGCTTTGTAAAGCTCAACCGTAGCCATGATGTGTATACACGTCTACTGCGGTTCAGCACTTGTAAATTATTGATGCATATGTATGTGTCTATCGCTTATCGAGGTTAATTAAAACGAAACGGAGTGCCTCAAAAGACAAATCATTTTGGTTCTGATTTGGTTCTCTTTGATTCTCTTCTCCAGTCAACTCCCCTGCACTTGGCAACCAAGAACTCCCATGTTGAAATACAGAAATACCTAGCTGATCATGGGGCGGATGTCAGCATGAAAGATGGAGTAAGTGATTGACTACTTGTGCTTCATCATGCAAGCAGGGGGTGTGGCATGTTTGTCAGTTAGCTTGTGCATTTCCCAAGGTGAATAGTTACGTTGATACCTCTAGTTTGGTCAGAATTGGTTTGCAGGTTGCGCTGACATTTTCATTTATACGTATATACCTTGTACTATGGCTTCCTAGAACCGCATGTCTTCAGTTAGTGGTTATGAACTACGAAATATCCTTGTGCTTAAAAGGTGTGGCTACTTATTTTGGGGAACGACAAACACTCGCTTCAACTGTCATCAACATGTCTGTACTAGCCTAGGTACGTGTTCCAAATGAAAATAAGAGATGAAAATAAGAGGCTAATTAAGTGCCTCTTGATTTTAAGGGAACAAGATGCATTTGCTGTTTCAAGACTTTGAAAGTGTAGGAACTACATACGTAAAACATGTAGACTTACATTTGGTGGCAGCGGTGGGATCCACTGCCCGCCAGTCGGCGGCAGGGCCCACATGCAGTGTGCAGCAGGAACATTGAGAGAGCGAGGGAGAGAGGGTCACGTGAAAGCAACGACAGCAAGCAGACCAGAGTTGCTGATCAAGTGACAGCCGCTGAGAGGGAGAGGGCACTGCAAGGAATCGGCTGCGACATTGCCAGAGATCAGAAGCGTGAGCTGCCAAAAGGGCGAAGGTCGCTTGAGGGCAGAAGTTGCCACAAGAGAGCGCTAGCAAGGAGCGCTGAGTGGACGGAATCGCTGCCAAGAGGAGTGAGGATCGCTGAGGTGGCAAGAGTTGCTGTGGCAAGAGTAGGAGAGGTGAAAGATGCCCGTGTACGCTCTCAGAGTTGCTGGCAAGACGATGCAGAGAGGGCATGTGTTGCTGTGCGTCAACGGAGGAGGCGTGCATCGCCTGGGGTACCTGTGAAAGCCGGAATGCGGAACGCGGAACGGAACGCGGAACGGAACGCGGAAAGGAACGCGGAACGGAAGTAAAATGCGGGCCGCGCGCTATCATCACGCGCAGGGCGTCTTTATTCACTGGACTGGACAGGACTCACCCAAAAATCTGTTTTCCAGTGTAGGACAGAAGCTAAGCATACTTATTTATTCACTAAAGTTGCTTGCATAGCCTGCTTTCGTGTCTTTCCTCGAGTCGGTAGAGGTCAAAGGTCACGTGCATATTTAATGAGCTTCAATGAAAAGATTAGAAGAGCATTTATTTACCGCAGACATCGAACTCCAGCCTTTTTCTGAAGCATAGAAACAGAAAATAATATTCCTCTATCATCCACGACTGACTGAAGCGCATTTTGCTGGAGCTCATTAAATATGCACGTGACCTTTAACCTCTACCGACTCGAGGAAAGACACGAAAGCAGGCTATGCAAGCAACTTTAGTGAATAAATAAGTATGCTTAGCTTCTGTCCTACACTGGAAAACAGATTTTTGGGTGAGTCCAGTCCAGTCCAGTGAATAAAGACGCCCTGCGCGTGATGATAGCGCGCGGCCCACATTTTACTTCCGTTCCGCGTTCCGTTCCGCGTTCCTGCGTTCCGGCTTTCACAGGTACCTCATCGCCTGGCACCAGAATACCGCCGAGAAGCAGAGGGGCGTGTGTCACTGTGCGTTTGTGTTGCTGTGTGCATGTGTTTGTCGGCCGGATGTGTCGCCGTGCATTGTCAGCCGGAAGGGGCATGTGTCGCCGTGTGCCATGTCTGCATGTGTTGCAGGGGCCGGGGCCGTGTTTGGGAGCTCAGGAGAAGGCTAGAGGCTGAACGAAGGCCGCAGAGTACTGCAAGAAGATATGTGAGAAAACTGCACCCGTTACAGAAAAACCAGTTTTGCTGCAGGAGAAGGGGGGTGGAGTGTGGAGGACCGGAACTGTTAAATAATGTTAATTTAGTGTTTGCCCAACATTGGAGGGAGCCCCTTTGGAGCCCCTTTGGAGCCCCTTGATGCCAGGGCGAATTCTTTTGTGTATTGTAGTCTTTGTCCTTACCTTTGTTGATGTTCTGTATGGTCTTTTGTTGTTGCTCTGTATTTAAGTAGCGCTTGATTTGTACATGTATGTAGCTAGATTTAAGAGATTTGGAGATTTGGAAGTTCTTCAGTTGACTCAGATATTATTCTTCGGCTGCAAGTTAAAGTTCAAAGACAAGTTACCGCTCGGGTCCGTTACATTATCAAAAAGAGAAGTACTTGTCCCAGTCCTCAACTGCCCTGATCTCACATACATGTACCGGAATTATACTCTCATGGTAGGGGGGAAATCTGTTTGGGTATTAAAGCATGTCCTACCAAGATTCTTACTACTCCAACGTGAGCTGCCGTGCACGACTCAAACATAAAACATGTAATTTGGTGCTGAAACTCACTTGGTGGCTACAGATATGTTTTGTCTTCCTGTTGGTCACCATTGCTCGGGCGAGCGCTTGCTTCGACTTTTGTTGACAGTACGGCTCTTAGGAGAGGCCCACAAGATACTAATTAGTACACTGTCATGTTTATCATTGTGCACTGACGCCTATAAGCCGAAACTCACCCTGGTGGCAAAGTTGGGAACTCTGTAATATTTTGTGGCCTTCACTTTTGCTGCCATTGCTCGCTTCGACCCGACCATGGTCAATATGTGACGTGCGTTAATTGGAATGAGCCGTGAGCTAGAACTTTGAATTGTGTAGGCTTCTCATTTGGCGAGATGTTGGCTTGTTGTGTTGCTGCCAACATTTGGAAGAGGAGCCAGATCAATGCAGATGTTCTCAAGGATCGAGTTATCACAGAGTCGGTAGACTCTGTGTGTATAGGGATACGACGTACACGCAATATATGCTAATACAAAAAAATCTCTCCAAATCTCAGAAACGGTACACTTATAAGCCTTTATAACAACATACCAGTCATCTTCGAGTATTTTCATGGCCAACAAGACTCCCAGCGTCGCGAAAAACCATCGCGAAAGTACCAAACCAGGCACTCGCAAAACGGGCAACTTTCTTTCTTCTTCTTCTTCTTCAGACAACTTAGCTCAACGTTGCCTCAATCTGTCACGATGGTTGTCGCACGAAACAGCAGCATTTTCAACCGAGCAGCTAGTGCAACGACCCATCGCATTTTTGCTACCTCCAAGTCTTCACCAGGTGGCTGCAGCCGCCCACTACAATAACTATGGCTTCGTTTGTCACGCCATTTTCACGTTTGTACGCATGCGCACTTAAACGATCACTTAGCAACGATACGTAATTATTACTCAAGATCGCTGAATTAGAAACAGTGGGGAAGATGCGTTGACTGTTGCGTTGTCAATCAAACGAGGCACTCTTTATAAGACTGAGGTTAGTCCCTGTACGCATGATTGCTACCTATACTGTATTCTGTGAGCAGGGTGAATGCCTATCTCAACTCTCAACACCCATATGAATGTCCCTACTATAAACTGCCTATGCCATGGTCATCTAGACAGGGAGAACTAAGTGGCTTTCCAATTCTGGAAGTGTAATACCTGAGTAATATTGTCCATATACCAAGGCAAGGACACCTACTGCCCAGGTGCCTGTGAGGTCACTGACTTTTGCAGCAAACTTCAGCTTAAACATGCGCCTGCTGCCAAAAAATGACATAAACAAGTAATAAAAAACATTTAAAATGTAGCAGGATGTAGGGATACCAGAACGGCAAAAATTAAGTAAACAAGAGGGATGATCGAACACAACAATGAAGTATACAATCACCCCTACATATCTTTTTTCATTGTACAGTCATGTACCGTAATTTGGGAAAGTTTCGTTGTTAAAATATTTTCGTAGACAGAGACGGCTACAAAATTTAAACGCACGAAAATATTTCGACAGCTAATTATTAAAACAACGATAATTTATAATTTTACGGTACGAACTCTGATTGCGAAACAGTTCAACAATGTCAATTCGAAGCTACTTCAAGCCGAAGGACGGTCTTCCCGATCCCAGGGGGTCGTTATCTTCTTGTCTGCCCTCGCAGGCAATCGCTCTTGCGAACAAGGAAGTGGAGAAGGTGACGAGCGATACAGGCAAGCAGCGTGGTCAATACAGGAGGTGAGACGAACTATTTTTGAGCGTTGCGTGGCTCCCTCTCACATATCAGCATTTTTCCAGCTGCTGCCTCCCATATTTCTTTGTACACATGGTAGCCTCGAATACAACAGACTGTTTCGAACTCCTCCATGCCAGATCGCTCGAATTTCTTGGCGTCACAAATGTACACGTGTTAAAATGTTTCGTGTTAAAAAAATTTCGTTGCCCGGATGGGCTACGAAAAATTTTTAACACGAAAATATTTCACATGAAATATTTTCAACTCGAATAATTCTTAATTTACGGTATATCAGAGAACGCGATAGCGTTCTCTATTTAGGGATGGCCAAGGAATTTCGAATTTACCATACTGATGCACTAGCAGGAAAACGGCAAAAGAAGCTACAAAGGCCCAAACCAAGCATGCAGACAGAATGGCACTGCCTAGCAGTTCACAAAAACACTCTTAAACGTACCTGAGAGTACGCGGGAGTCGAGAGACAAGTCGCTGTAAAATTCCGATTTCGTCATCTTCTTTCTTTCTTCTTTCTTCTTCTTCTTTCTCATAGTCAAGCATAGCTCACCAACGAAAGGAGTCCTTGAGCTCATTTAAGCACAGAACAATACCGCTTTCTCCGCAGTAGAGTCCTTGCATCCGTATATCTGCAACCTGGCAACAGCGGCGATTCTGGCGTCGACGATCTCTCACACGACCCCATTTTGTGGCCCCCAAAATGAGCGGTGGGAGTGGCATTGTATTGTGCATGCGCATTTCGAACATACACACACACCCACACCCATCTGTGTCCATCCCTCATCTGGTGGCTTACTGTAAAGAGGGATTTGTACCAAGCTGTTCTACTTTCGTGTCTTTTCATCCATCCCAAGTTCAAGTGAGAGGCAGTATTGTCGCCAAGACTCCCCTAGCAGTGAGTTATATTCGTATAAACTGCTGCGAATTGTGACTCGGAGCGGCATCTACCCACTACCCACTGCTGCACAGGTTTCATCGATTGATTTACCTTGCGCGGCAACATGACTGGGATGTCCACAAAATTGATGTGCTGCTGATAAATGTTCAAGCAGCTTATGGAACTTGCTGCCATCAAAGATTTTGATGACCTCTTTTCAGAGGAAGTCAATGCGTGCAGTGAATATGATGATGTCGTTCCCGATTGTTCACGATCACTGCCTGGCCTTCCTCGCATCGAGACACAGCTTCAGATTAAGCATGCTAACCCTAACCCGTCCCGCAGCCTGGGATCAGAAACCACCTGTACAGAGGAAGGCCTTCCTGATGCTGACTGGAGTACCAAACTATACATACATGTAATGCACTTTCCATTCATTGACCATGCACACCCTACATCCACTGGCAAACACACACCATACATCCACTGTGCGATCAAGCTAACACACACCCTACATCCACTGTCCGATCAAGCAAACACACACCCTACATCCACTGTGCGATCAAACAAACACACACCCTGCATCCACTGTGCGATCAAGCAAACACACCTACATCCACTGTGTGTGATCAAGCAAACACACACCCTACATCCACTGTGTGATCAAGCAAACACACACCCTACATCCACTGTGTGATCAAGCAAACGCACACCCTACATCCACTGTGTGATCAAGCAAACACACACCCTACATCCACTGTGTGATCAAGCAAACACCAGACCTGTATATCAAACATAATATTATTATGCGACTTCCAACACAAGACCCACTCTTTTACAGCATACAATTCTAAGCTGCTCCTGAACATTGATGCACCTAACAATTCCTTTCTGTTCCCCCTACTCCAAGTGCCTCTCATGGGATTAGGAACGAGTCAGTGAATTATCACTTGCATCCTGTTCTATCAAGCTCCTAAGTAATTATCCTCCCATTTAAACATGCACCTCCCAATTACCATGAACAACCTTCACATCCCCCATATATCAACCTGTTGATAATTGAATTTGACTGCAAACCAAAAGGTTTATTCATTAACCTAGTGCCATTTAGGTGTTTGGTGGGTTGGACTAAACTAGTGACATACATCACCTTGTAAAGACCAAGGGAGCAGTTGTATGCATAAAGACACTGCACTCTGCAAATTGGTTGCTATGTTCCCCAATTACCAGATTTCATAACAAGTGTGTACAAGTGGGCATCTCAAGTGGATAGCACTTACAAAGTTATGATAACATTAAATTTAGTGACACAAAATGCATTCTTTGACCATAATTATGAGAATGATACTCCTCTTAGACGAGTCCAAAAGTTCCTACGACTCAGAGTACCCTTACAGTGATACCTAGACTCCTTCCTAACGAGGCTAAGTGATAACATGACTAATAAGCTACGCATTTCATGCGCTCAAAAAAGTGCACAAACTAGGGGCAAAAAAATTTCCCCCAAAAATTCTAGAGGATTTAGTGATAGCCTGTCACATTCCATGCACCTCACAAAAAACCTAAGAAACAAGGGGAAATGCCATTAACCAGCCTCAGTCCCATCCCATCCCTAAATTCTACATTTTTTAAATAAATGGGATGGGACTGAGGCTGGTTAATGGCATTTCCCCTTGTTTCTTAGGTTTATTGTGAGGTGCATGGAATGTGACAGGCTATCACTAAATCCCCTAGAATTTTTTGGGAAAATTTTTTTGCCCCTAGTATGGAAGAAAATCTCTGTAGGGGGGGGGGGGGGGGGGGGGGGGTATACTTCACTGTTGTGTTCGATCATCCCTCTTGTTTACTTACTTTTTGCCGTTCTGGTATCCCTACATCCTGCTACATTTTAAATGTTTTTTATTACTTGTTTGCATTAACTTTGGGCAGCCTCTGATCAACATGCCGTTTGTACACTGCCTGATTATGGGCAGTCTTTGAACAAGGTTAGCTGTGCTGGTAGATGCAATCAGAGTCTGCCCAGGTTTCCACATGAAGAGAGTAGGACCTGGGCCATGATTCAACAGCTACCTGGTGTGTGATTTCCACTTGACCAATGTTGAACAAATTCTTGACCATTATCGTAGTGTTGGTAGACCTATAATTATGTACATATATACAGCGTGGGCAGGCCCCAGTTTTGTGATCATATGCATGTGCCTCATTTACCATATTAGGTGGTTGTGATGGTAGACCTCATTAAGGTCATTTGTGAAGGTGATGTGGAGTCTTTCCATCAGCTACTAGCAGAGGTTGAGAAGGTGGTCCCTAATGATGACAACAATATAGGAGAGCAATTAGCCGTCTGTGGTGCTCTGTGCTGTGCTGCCAAGACTGGGTCTATTCCAATGATGGATACCCTGATTCAGAAGGGTGTAGGTAAGACTCTGGCTAGCAGAACAGCAGTTACATGGCATGAATCAGCCTGCCCTAAAATTTGCAACATTGTACTTATGTAGCTTCATTTCCAATACTCCCATAGCCAAATTCCGTGGCTGGTATGTATTTATTCTTCTTGTCAATATATTGGGAGTTACTATTAGAGGGCATACCCGAATCTATGGAACGTGAAACAAAACAAAACGAAACGAAACGAAATGAAATGGAACGGAATAAGGACCGAGCACGCACGTGCACGAATAAGTAGCTACGTGTAGCTAACTAGCTTAGTAGCTAGCTAGCTAGCTCTAGTACAGCTAGCTGTGAGAGAGTGCTCTTGCTTTCGAAGATAAGACTGTGGTGAGAGCCCCTCGAAGGAGTGTGCAGCGGTGTGATTTTCTTGGGGTCATGCCACCGGGAGCTGTGAGAGAGCTCTTATTTTCGAAGTGACAAGACTTCTGTGGTACCTGTGCAAGCCCAAAAGACTTACATGTACCTCGAACGGGTGTGCAGCGGTGTTGTATTCTTTGGGGACATCCTACCGGCCTGTCATGTCGAGAAAGTTAAGACTGCTCTTGACAGTGACTTTGGTGCAGCTATACAGTCATGATTGCCCCCTCCCTCTAGATGTGTTGCACGTATGTGACCAAAAAGTGTGGCCAGAGGAATCTGATGGTTTGCTCCAGGGTGATGGTGATGGGTGAATGTTGTCATGTCTGGGGTGCCCATGCCTCGGCATATTCGCTGCATGGTCCTCATGACATGATAGCTAGCTATAGGTTACAGCCCATTGGATGAGACATGACATGATGTGATGTGTGCTTGTGTTGCATTATGTGTTTGCTGTTGAATGAGCTCTAGCTATGTCAGTCGTGAAACAGCGGAAGTGGGCGTGGCAATATGCATAAAGCCGGACGAGGCCGGGTACCTCCAGCTCCATGGACAATACACTACCCAGACTACTGTCCATGGAGCTAATAGTTAATAATAGCGGTGATTCCCTCCGTGTGTAGGTCGTCTCGCGCCTTGTTTCAGTGTTACTGTGCACATAGCTATTATCAAGCTACACAGACAGATGAGGTAGCTAGCTACGGCTGCTTCTATCAAACTGCAAGGTATAGGCCTAATTAGTCACCTGGCCTCGTTCAGAGCTTCCTGCCCCTACAGTGAAAGCTCGGAACTGCTGCACGCTGACCGCGACACAAACGATCCCATCTATGAGCTAACTAGCTTCGCACACACAGCTTGTAGCTAGCTGTACAGGAAGTTACTGCTACATGTACTTCCGTTTCGTTTCGTTTCGTTTTGTTTCGTTTCGTTTCGTTTCGTTTTGTTTCACGTTCCATAGATTCGGGTATGCCCTATTAGAGGGTAGTATTTATCCGAGAGTGGCAGCCCAGCAATAGCTCCAATGTCAGTGAGTAGATCCTCTTGGATCCGGAAGACGTACCACCAAGGCACCAGCTGGTTTCAGGTAACACTGCACAACCACTTTCACTTGTTGCATGTGGTGGTGGGAGACAAATTGTCGTTTGTATTATTCGACCCTGAAAATTCTGCTCATTTTCCTAGCTGTTGGACAGTGACTACAAAACTTTGCAGATGCATGATACTATTCGGCAGACACGTCTGATCTTGGAAGTATAGTACCTCAATGTTCTTGAACTAGTCACCATATTTAAGCACCTGCACCTATAATATTATCTCCACAGGAGGAACTAGGTGTCTATTTTACGAGATACACTTAACTTCGAATTACATTCCTCAGTGGGAAGTGTGCTTCATTTGGAATTATGGTCTATAGGATCGAAAATGGCTGAGTATCTGCATGAAGACCTCAATGAGTAGCTTGGGATGAGAGTCCAACCTGTGAATTATATGTGCTTTAGCTTACGTATAAGTGAGCTGCGCTCAATAATGTGCGACTATGTACAGTAGTGGGGTATAGCAGGGAAAATGGGCTAAAAGTACATATGAAACATCACAGGAATGACATCCCGTGGATATTTGGTGGATGTGATTGTGAATTTTCAGTCCTGCTATTCGTATTCATGAAATATTATCAACACAAGTGGCATTGTAGGCATTCTGATCACCTTGCGTATCTGTACGGTTTCATGGGTGATATAAATGTGCTCATAGCAGTCATTACCTGAACTGACAACGTGAGTATAGTGCTTCCAGTGAAATTTTTTTTCTTCCCCCTCTAGATATCAGCACCCTTGGATCCATGGGAGAGCACTGGAGAAAGGTAATCCTACGTACTACATACCATATTTCCATGATCAAACGCAGTCCTTACTTAGTGGCCGCCCTTGAGCACCTTCAGAAGGCCTGAACAAAAGAAACGCTGCCCTTGTTTAGTAGCCAGGCTAGTAATCGAATATCAGCATGTCAGCAACCTCAGCAGGGCAAAGCGCTCGAGGAGGGAAGCGACGGTGACCTTTTACTGCGAGCGACGTGTGGCTGGTGAAATCTCTCGTGAAACTAATGGCTTTGACAGTTTCCTACCGTTTTGTTGGGATGACTATGATGGTACCACACGGGACTGAAGCAAAACTTCAACCTTCTTTGTAAGCTTTTTCTTCGCTACAAAGCTGTGTAAACACGATGCACCAATCCGCTTCCTCACTTCTTGAGTTTAATAAATGCCACCTTTGATTAGTGGCTGCCCTGGAATAGTAGCCACAGTAAATCGTGTGATGAAATAAATAGTAGCCACGGCATTTTGATCATGGAAATACATAGCCTCGTTCCCACGCAGCCTGGGAATGAGGCTAGGAAATACGGTACTCCAGATTGTTCTGCTGTTTCGGTGTATTTAGTGACAAGTCACAAAAATACTGCTTTGTTGTAGACGTGGGACAATATATCGATTTCACAGTATATCGTACATCGTACGGCTTACTTAATATCAATATATAGTTTTAAACCGATATTGCAGTATTGAATCCATATGGCATTTATTCAGTGCATATATTTCACATGCGCTGTTCCAGTTTCACTCATGTATGTGAAAATGTGTGAGCTGTATGCTACTGGATACCTATCCAACCCACTACCCAATACATCGATATATCAAGTTCACAATAATCGATATACAAAATCGCCCAGCACTACTTTGTTGCATGGCGAGGTGGGCGAAATGTGCAATGAGCCCGAGATCATCCATGACAAACTTCTCCTGGAGAGCAGCTGCGTAGTTGGTTCAAAATCACATTAACAGAGCAGCTACGCTTGTTCAAACGTGCACTAAGCACAGTAGAGCAGTTCAAAAACAACTCACCTAGCAACAGGCTATCATCCAGGATGTTGCAGTTTATACGCCCTCTCCCTTGGGCGCTATATACACTCTGGTGTCAGGCTAAACTACGTAACAACATCCGTCGTGAGGGTACTGTTTTCACACAAAATGGCATGCAGCATTTTACACTGAGCAGTGCACGACCCCATAACTTTTCTGCAATTTGAAGTCTCATGAAGCGTTTGAAACCACCCATTCAACAACTATATGGCTTCATTTGCAATACAATTTTCTTCATTCATACATTACATTAAAATGTATCGAAACATAGAGATATCAGACTCAGTCTGGTAAAAAGCAGTGAAAAAGTGTAGCATAAAATGTTTCTGTATACAGCCAACTTGAAGCCCCCCTACATATCTTTTATATAAATGTGTGGTAGAGCTGTATATTAATTGAAAAGTTTTGTGCTGTCATCCCTACTTTGTTTCCCTGCCTTTTGCCGTTCTGCTATCTACATCTCAATTACGTTTCTGTTTTGTACTGGTTGAGGATTGATGCCTACTAGTAAAGCCAACAGAACTATGAGGCGCAGAACTCATCCATGATACCGTATAGTCGTGCATTATTAGGCACAGCTCACTTATAGGCGCATATTCACTGTTAGGTGCAGGTTCAACTCTCGTCCCAGGTACTTGCTGTTAAACACTGCAGTCTCCTTCCAGAAACTCTGCCATTTTCGATCCTACGGAGTGGAAAAAAGCTATAATTCAAATTGTAGCGCACTTCCTATTCAAGGAATGTCATTGGTTATTAGGCGCATCTCGCTTATACATGTAGGCGCATATTTCCTTCCTGTAGAGATATAGGTAAATGCACCTAATAACGTGCGACTACTGTACCATAAACGTTTCTGTATACAACGTTTCTGTATATAACGAGGGGCAACCACACTCCTGGTAGCCGTTGCAACCCTGGTTTCGACTCGCTGTAGCGCACGCCAAGTATTGCAGTTCGTTCCAATTAACACACATGCCACGTGGCAACCACGCTCAGTCGATCGCTAGCAATGGCAGCCGGAGTTTCGGCACGTAAGCGTTTGAATTACAGCGATCATGGCCGTGTGGTCAGGTGGGACCTTTGTAAGAGGTGTACTGGCAACGAAAGTCGGAGAGCGCTCGAGCAATGGCGGCCGACGGCACGACAAAAGCACTTGTATCTCCACCACCAAGGTGATTTTTACCACAAGTATTGTGCAGTTGTGTCACTGCATGATAGTGATCATGACGGTGTAGTCAGAATCTCTGTAGACCTTTCCTATGTGCTGTGAGGTTTGATTAGTTACGCGGCACAATTTTTTCCCCTACCAGGAGAGTAATTATGTGTGACTTCTCTCCATCAGGTGTCTCCCCTGCATGCAGCATCTCTAGAAGGCAATACAGATGCAGTGGGATACCTCATTGAGAAGGGAGTTGATGTCAACATCAAAGATGAGAGAGGGGTAAGTGAATAAGACTACAACTGACTTCATATTGCCCTGCTGACTGTACATACAGCATGGCAGTCAGTGTTGTATGGCTTATACAGTGCTGAACAATTTTGGAATGGGATATGGGACTGAGGATGTCTTCACTTTTGAGAGGCATACGCCATCACTAAATCATTTCTGCTTTTCGGAGAAAACTATATATGCTTTCTTCTAGGAGGGGCAACTGCACTCCTGGTAGCCGTTGCAACCGGTTGCAACTCGCTGGTAGTGCAAGCTTGAGCTAGTTCCAAATAACACGTGAGAACCACTCTTGGTTGATATTGAGTCAGCAATGGCGGCCAAAGGTAAGTGAAGAATTATTACAGTTGTGATCGAGTGCTATAATAATGTCTTGTCCTTCCTTTGGCCACTATTGCTGACTCAGTAGACTGAGCATGGTCGCCATGTGACATGTGCATTAATTAGAACGAGCTAGCTTGCCCCTCGTTTACTATAAGTACAATCTTAGGACCATCAACAATTCGATTGAGCAAAGGGACACTGATTACACCTCAATTGCTTGCTTGTGGTCCTTTCTTTGTTTCATGGCCAGGCATCCATGCCCCCCAGTAGAGAGTGTCTGGTCATTACACAAAGTTTACACTTAGCCTCAAAACTATTTCACTTGGTTCAGCTTACACCCAAAACCATTCTCTTGCTTCCGTACATTCTTGGGAATCTGGTACCCTATCGAACACCAGTGGGCATACCATCCTCTCAGTAATGTATGCTGAACTCGCAGTTTCAATGAACACAAGCCAATGTATATACACTCCTGGTAGGGGGAAAAGTGTGCCTCATAATCTTTACACGGCAATTAATTAGCTACTTAGTGACTATACCGCCATGATCGCTATCTGCAGTGACCCGTTTTGGTGTTGAAACTCACCTCGGTGGTAGAGATACAAGCGATTTTGTCGTGCCTTTAGCACCATTGCTCTAACACTTTCTTCGACATTCATTGCCAGTACAACTCTTACAAAAAGGCCCACAAAGATATTCTGACCACACGGTTATGATCAGTGTCATGAACTTGCGCTTACGTGCCGAAACTCAGGATCTGTTTGGAAGGTCACGTGAAGTTCAGTCACTCTGGTGTACAAGCAACCAACCCTACATGTACATGAGCAGTGAGAGTGTATGCTTAGTCTTCCAGGTAGTCTCGTTCCCAGACCCTGAATGTGCACGTTTGCGGTCTGGGAACCTTCCAAGTATCTTTAGTAATTTCAAGTGGAATGTTTTTGTTGTACTTCTTGTATGTTGCAGCGAACATGTTTGCTCCTGGCATGTCGTGATGGAATGACTAAGATGGTGAAGTGTTTATTGGAGAATGAGGCGGACCCAACTATTACGGACCCCTTTGATGGTGCAAACTCCCTCTCTGTGGCCGTTCATTCAAGACATGAGTAAGATCAGTCTATTACATACCAGTATTGTGAATGCATTATTCCAGTACATGCACACCTACGTGGCAGATAAGCTACCAACCATTAAGTTAGTGCATGCGCCAGCTGCAACAGTATCATTCAGTGTTTCATGTACAAGTAAGTTTGATTGTAAAGTTAGCAAATCTGACGACGTCGTGTGTGCTTATAAGAGTTCTGACCTTCACATCTTGCCGTGAGAAGCAGTAAAGGTTTAGAGAAATAAGAATTCACTCCGTACAAAACAAAAAAATTATGGTGACTCGTTTTGAGTTTCCTAATGATGGTCTCAAGTGCTTGTGTCTACATTGGAAACATTGATTGGCAAGACTATGTTTGCTTGAAATTTATACATTCTGTATGTATTCACTGTGCGGTTTCCTAATCTACTGCCAAAAGTGGTAAAGTCCAAGACAGTGAAGCAGTAAATATATGGCTTGAATTAAACTACCAACGCTACGTAGCTTTTTCCTGTTGTGTATTTACCAGTTGTGTGCCTACTTTACAAAGAAGGCTATGCACGACCTTGTTTGGTGGGGGGTACTACATCTATACGCACCCTTTGCAGCAAGTGGATGGGAAAAGGGGAGTGGTCGCTAGATACATGATTGTGATTGATATTGTGCACGTTCTTACATAATGCAGACCAGTATTGTATACTTACTAGTCCCATTCCCAGACCCAGTGTATGCATCGCTTCCAGCCGTGTGTGATACTGAAAGTGACCTGTGTTGGGGTTGGTTTGGGATCGTCTCAGTCGCAGGCTAACTTTAGGTGGGAACCTATTTACAAATGTGTGTATGGCGGTTCAGTGGACTGATTTATTACTCTTCAGGCATTATGTATGCCTCATTTCAGAATACCCGAGGAGTGGAAAATTGCCCATTCCTGAATCACACTGTTACTCATAAGGGGTAGATGCACTAAACTTCAACTGGACCTACATGTACTGACCATCAAGCATCAACTGTTCTGGCCTTATTACTTTTATCGCTCTTCCCTTGGTAGAGATATTGTTGCAATCCTGCTGGACTCTGACAAATGGAAAGAGATGTTGAGAAATCCGATGAGGAATACACCCATTATGAGGGAGATAATTGCTCTCATGCCAGGTATGCTCTCATGCTAGGTATGCTGGACGTTAATACCCATCTCCTGTGTTGGTAGAAATGGTGAGAGAGTGAAATGGATAACATTGAAGTTCCAGTTGCATGACCTTCTGATTACACTCCTGGTAGGGGAAAATTGTGCTACGGAATTACACTCCTGGTAGGGGAAATTACACTCCTGGTAGGGGAAAGATTATGTCTAAATAAATAACTGTTTGGTTGCTTATGAAGGCCCTACAAAGATTCTGACTACACTCACTACCATGCAGTGACCCAAGCGTACAATTTTGGTGCTGAAATTCACCTTGGTGGCGGAGATACAACCGCTTTGTCGTGCCGTCGGCCGCCGTTGCTCAAGCGCTCTCTTCGACTTTCGTTGCTAGTACAGCTCTGACGAAGGGTCCACAAAGATTCTGACCACGCAGCCATTGGTCAGCTGTTTAAGTACCATATGTACACGTGAGACTTTCAGCTTCTGATGGCATGGCCTTGGGAAAGACGTATAGGTTCTGCACTATCGGGAAGGATGGGATATGGGGAAGGTGGCGAGTGGTAGTCCTCCTAGGGTGACAGCACATGGCCGTGCTTCGTTTGTCACTGGGTGGGCCATTTCTGTACTTTTAGAATAAAAGTATCCATGCAAGAGAGCAATCATAATCTTCGGGTGCCTTTCCTGAGAGCTATACTGAGGACCAACAGGAATACAAAAGCATTCATTACCCAACCACCGAGTTTAGTTCTGTACGATTATTATGCACTTAAGTCAGCAATCATGCTAGTGTTGTCGTCACAATTTGCATACGTACGTACACCTTCCCTCTGTGTGCTAAAGATTTTACTGCTACGTATTCCCCTACCATGATCTGGGCTGTAATAAGCTTTGTTGAATCAACACTGTTGTCTACTTCCTCCATATAGGTCTTGCTGAGGTGGCCTTCAATAGATGTGTTACCACCAATGAAGGTGAAGTGGATGGAAGGAAACAAAAAGTTCAAGCCACTACTGAACACTTCACGGTTGACTACAACTACGAGTTTCTTGAAGACTTCCATGTCGAACGCTCCTCAGACAGGTACATGTATACGATATGCCTGAGTAGGATACTTACCAGGTGCAGGTATAAACTGTACGGTTCACTTGTTATTGTTTTCCTCTGTTCTCCAGTGGTGCTGAATCCTGGCATCCAAATGAGTTCATAAAAGACAATCACTCCCTCAACCTGATGGTGAGTAAACTGCAATTATTAATGCCTATTTGGTTCACAGACCAATGGTTGGGCAAGAATAAATGCAGTCTAGCCGCTAGCCCCTCTCCGCCCGGCCGGTCAAGCGGGCGCGCGGCGGGCGGAGAGGGTCTAGCAAACATTGCACTTGATCACGTTTCAACTGACCAATCAGATCTCACTGAAGCGATTCGTTCCAATTTTATTCATGACTCTCGTTGTTGTAAACCGAGCCGTTCGCATACGATCAGCCCGGTGGAGAGCGTCTAATAGCCTACACTCGAGCTAAACTAGTCCAACCTGGATGCCTCCAAGCGTACAGAAGTCGTCCTCAACTCCAGCTGGCACTTCACCGGTTCATAGGTACATGTAATTGGCATTCCAGAGAAACGTGATCAAGTGCAATGTTTGCTAGACCCTCTCCGCCCTCCGCGCGCGGCTTTGCCGCGCGCCCGCTTGACCGGCCGGGCGGAGAGGGGCTAGCGGCTAGACTAGAATAAATGTAGTGCGTTAGTAAGTTACATTACAAAGTGTAAAAACATTCAAGGAGATATGACGTCATAGCGGAGGTTATGCGATTTATCCTCCGCGGTACAGTGTACATCAAAGGATCGCCACACTGTGCTGAGAATCAGAGAGCTGTAGCTGTCTAGCAGCCGGATCCAGCTATTAACTTGACTTGGAGGTTATGTCTGTGGTAGAAGCCGGATCTACTATGTCGACTCGGAGGTTATGCGGTTTATCCTCCTTGGGAAGTTTAACCTCGGCTTCGCCTCGGCCAAACTTTCCCGCGGAGGATAAATCGCATAACCTTCGCGTCGACGTAGTAGATCCTATACGTATACAACCCCACCTTACATATCTTTCCACATAATACATGTATAACTAGGAATATGCATGCGCAGTGCCTTTGCCTCGTGCGCGTTTGAAATGCACTATAAACAGGTTTCATGGGCCAGTGCACGTGCAGCAAGGTGCGAAGTTAGTTCAGTTGACTGAGCTGAGAAGATGGAAATCGTCCCCTCGAGGAGGACGAATGCGTTAGCGAGGTTCTGCATCACTTGCCTAATACGAGGATCCACGCTGAGTTAGCTCATCGGTTCTTAGCAGCAAGACATTCTCGTAATATGCATCATACTACCAGCAGACCTCACCTAGTTCGCACCACTGAGTGATCTAAGTGGGGACAGCTAGCTCCGGCTCCATCGTATACTGCCAGCAAAGGTCCACAATGTGGTGCCTACACGTGTGCAGCGCACTTCAACCAGTATAGTCCCAGACTACAGAACCTGCCCCCATGCAATTAAAGTGTGACATAGTTTCAGCGTGATGGATATATATATATATATACAGACACGACGTGACTGCACTGCACAATTAGTTGCCTCACGCTAAGGCGCTCGGTAATGAGTTTGTAGCATTCACTCTGCACACAATACGCAATTTTGAGTTCAAAGTTGTTCTCTACGCACGCACACAAATGAAGAAAATGGTGTCACAGATGAAGCCATAGTTATTGAGTGGGCGGTTTCAAGCGGCTCGTGAGGCTTCGAAGTTGTCAAATACAGTGCTCAGATACATGTATCTCAAAGTCAATCATGGCCACCTTCTGTGTGACTGACATTATCATTTGAGCGACAGAAGAGCATGGGAATTTAAAGTTTTTGGTGCAATATCGTCATCCTTGTGCGAAGTCAGTGTGAATTATAATTTAAGTGTTATCCCATGATACCCAATTATAGCAATGTGGTGGTGCTCGCATGAGCTCACTCTTTACTTCAACTGAATGTACTCTGTTTGTTTAAGGTAAGAGAATGTGCCGAGTTGAAGAATATCACAGTCACTGTCAGTTGATATCTTTGTACTTAGAGGGTAAGAAAATGTGTGAACACAAGGTATTAATCCTCCATTTTGTAAACTGATCTTTGATTGCAGGCAAAGCATGGCTGCTCACGCCTCTTGAAGCACCCATTGGTGATCAGCCTCATTGAATACAAGTGGACCACATTTGGTCGATACATCTTCTTTGCGAATCTCTTCATCTACCTCGTCTTTCTGACATTTCTGACAGCGTTTGCTCTGGTGGTCCTCAACCCTTTGGAGAGAACATGTTAGCACATCTTATACCCATTGCACTGCTATTGTGATGAATTTTAGCACTTGTACCCATTTCTAGCCTCGTTCCCAGGCCATTCCCTGCGCCAGTATTTGATCGCTTGCAGTATTTGATCGCTTGCAGTATGCAAACACGGCCTTTTTTGCGTACTGCTAGCAATCGAATACTGGCACTGGAATGTCCTGGCAACGAGGCTAACCCACTGCATTGCTATGGTGATGAACATTTTCCGTACCTTGCAGGTGTTAATGTTACGAGTGGATCATTCAATGGGACAGCACCAGAGGATTGTGAAGGTGGGGCTGTTACAGAACATTTAGTTCATTGTGATTATTTTATTAGCTTTGTTCATTCCATCTAGGTTTATCAATTCATGAGTACCGATTCCTATACATTGGTGCTGCAGTCACCATTCTGACCGCATTGCTGCGGCTGGCAACAGAGATATTCCAACTCTGCAGGCGGCCACTTGAGTACATGCTGGACTGGGTCAACTGGCTGGAGATCCCACTTTATCTGCTCTCCATAATATTCACATTTGTATTTGCGACCCCGTGTCTGTGTGTTTACAGCTGGCAGTGGCAAATTGGAGTGATGGCTGTATTTCTAGGATGGGTTGGACTGATAACCTTTCTCCAGAAATGGCCTGTGACTGGAGTCTATGTTCTAATGTTTGTGAACATCCTGACCTCCTTCCTGAAGATAGCCTTTCTGGCTCTGCTGCTGGTGATCGCCTTTGCTCTGGCATTTTACATGCTGTTGTTTGAACCGGACGAGACAGTAAGTGATATTAATGGTGCATATATACGAGGGGCAACCTGACTCACAGTTGCTACGTATGATGTGCACGAGTGTATGTTTAGTGTGACAGTCATAATTTCTGTGGCCTACTATGCTCATTGCGCGGTCACATTCTGATGACAGTCATGTGAATGCAACTGCTCCTTGCATGTCCTGCACGTGAATACACTTCTCTCAGGCTCGCCCTCCAATGTCCTGCATTCCACTAGTATCCCACCAATATTGTACCTGTAGCAACTGGATTCCAGTTCCCCAGGGCCAACGGCTTGACATCCCCTCCAATGTCTACCCAGCTCTATACCACCAAAAATGAGTAGGTGTATTCTGGAAGTTGTTTTACTTAACTTCCTATGCCGTGGTATTCAAACCAGCAATCTTGCAGTCAAATGCTTTTACCACTTGGCCTCCAGCCTCACAAGTTACGCAATATTATTCTGAACTGTCCACATGTGAAAACTACACCAATTTGTAAGCTATCTGCAATGAAGCAGCGTGCAGATCAAGACCAATATGTTGTACTCTGACTGATGTTAGCAAAACAGTAGCTCTGAAGCCATGCATCTATGAAGGTATGCTCACCTGACTATTTTTACTACTGGCATCCATCCTCCAGCGTACTGCCTTCTCCCACCCTGGACGTGCCATTGTGAAGGTGATGGCCATGACCATCGGGGAACTGGATTATGATGAGTTATACCATCAGCAGGAGGGTGAGGATGAGATAGCCTTCCCACCTGTATCATTCTTTCTCTGGATCATCTTCCTTGTCCTGATGCCAGTTCTGCTGAGCAACTTGCTGGTGAGTTGCTAAAAGTACTGGAACTGTCATGCCAGGTTATGTGTTTGGTGGTAGTCTATAGTGTGTGATGGATGTGTGTGGGTAGCATGGTTGTGTGCTAAGGAATCGCAGCAAACTGCAGTACGCATGAACACCTCGCTAGGTACTGAAGTCAGACGAGTGTAGACAAGGCTATTGCATAGCGGTTGTGGTTGTCAGACTAGCTGTCGCTGCCTTTTCTCCTACATGGGGCGTCCGTATCCTGGGGTACAGAATACATAAGTGAGTTGCTTTCTCGTACCTTCACTGATGTCCCAGCCATATCGCAACTGTGTCTTTGTACATCAACGTTCACAGGCAGTGATGTGATGAGCCCTCTTCGCCGTTCAACTGTACTGTGTGTGCTTCGAGCTAGCTGCCATCCCGCCGTTATAATCGCGTTACGCAAATTAGTCCCCGCTCTGGAGTGCGACGCATTATTGGAAATTATTGGTTTGAGACATTGAATTTTGATGCAGAATTAGAAAGAACACATAATTAGAGCGCCTACGGTACATTCCTTTTGTGGGTGCTGAGTGTGTAACATTATTCTTGCACCTTGGACTTTGCCTTCCCAATCATCTACACATTTGTCCCTTGCGATTGATTTAGCAATGCAGTCATTTACACATATACTGGTATCACTATATGCATACACTGTAGGTCGGTCTGGCTGTTGGTGATGTTGACCATCTTCAGAGAAGTGCTAGTGAGAACAGAATTGTATTACAGGTGAGAATTGTGATAATCATAGTTTCCCACTAATATGCCCCCTTCAAAAATACGCCCTCCCCCCTCGTTTCACGTAAGTTCCTGCACAGAATAGTTTAATGCCCCCTGGTGAGCATCTTCTGTAAACTACACGTGCACAACTTCAGATCGTCTCTCAGATCATAGTAGTCACCGTTGATGTCGACGATACAAGTCATCTCACTGCCACTCTTCTGTTGGAAATACCAGGAAATGTCCCGTGGTGCATGACTGACAGTATCGCTGTTCTTGGGGATGGCTACAGCGAGTCATCGTGAAATACCAGGAAATGTCCCGTGGTGCATGACTGACAGTATTGCTGTTCTTGAGGATGGCTACAGCGAGTCGTCGTGAATGTAGGGAGACCATGCACAGGGCTTATGATAACAGCCTGACACAGGACAAAATCTGGTCACTTTTGTCTAATGTCCGAACAAAATGACCAATTTTCGAACAAAACGACCACTTTCTGTTCATATGTTAATTCAACATTTAATAGTTTGTCCGGACAACTTTCATTTGTTATCATAAGCCCTGCATGCATGATGACCACAAACAGTACTGGTGATTGTTTATACTTTTATAACTGTGAGCATGAACCTTGGCAGTGTTACTTAGAATATGCATATGCCCAGAAATCCCTTGTGCATGCAAGCATAAGTAGTACAAGTAGCTTCTCTTGCTCAGCTACGTACTTCCCCTCATTCGCCTTCGTGAGTAATCTGGCGCCGGATAGCTCTCTGTGTAGAGCTCAGTGCTGCTCCCTGATACGCGACTGCATCCACTTCAGCTGCGCTGCTGCTTCCTGATTGCATCGATTCCCTTCAACTGCTGCTCCCTGTTTGCATCCACATCAGCTGCTGCTCCCCGATTGCATCCGCTTCAGCTGCTGCTCACCGCTTGCGTTTGCTTTGGCTGCTGCTCCCCGATTGCATGCATCTTGTAGCCCCAGCTGTTCCAGCCCATGCCAAGTTCTCGAACATTCTTGCAGAGTTCAAGGTTCTGTATATTGAAGTATGAAGGTCGCGCATCACTATAGTCTAGTCCCGCCCCACGAACATCCCACTTCCACCACATACACACACACACACACACACACACACACACACACACACACACACACACACACACACACACACACACACACACACACACACATTAAAATCTTAATACATTGCCTCATGATGTATATAGGCCAGCCATGTGTAGTCAGAAGCTAATGTAGGAAAGGCACATTGGAAGAGTTTGCTGAAGTATAGTGCATATGGTTCTCCAAGTGCTGAAACTGAGGCATAGTTAACTCACTGTCTCTGGCTAGAGCTACTGACTGTGTCGCACTGGCTCCGCCAACCCATCCATAATGTCCATCGCTACTTACCGCATAGCGGAAAAGCTTTGTGAGGCACAAAATTTTGTGATCGGATGCCTACTTGCTAAAGTTTGAACCCACAAGAATTAGCTCCGCGATCTTTTTGCCACCTGGAGTAGCTACGTAGCTATGTCGATCTATCGTTACTTCCGACCTGTACGAGTACTGCCATCCCACGAGGGACCCTTATCGACCACCGCCAGTCCCACAGTTGCTAACAAAGTCAGCCAGCAAGTAGCTGCATATCGCACGCATAGCACATCATCACGCTCACAGTAGAGAGGACCATATTTAGGCCTATAGCAAGATCTCGAGCGAACAACAGCCACTGATCACTTCATGGCAGAAACCCCATCCTCTGGTTACTATGGATACAGATTGGGCTTTGGATAAATCACCAACATTTATTTTATTCTGGGTGTCCCCCTAGCCTCGAACCCAGGCGCGGAGGAGGGGGAAAGAGCGCCTGGTATCCACTATTTGCGCATGCACTTAATGTTTACATAAAACCACGTGGATTTATGCAGATGACGTCGCAAAACTTTCTGAGTGTGAACAATGACGTCTATACCACATGACGAACCACGAAAACTTGATCGCAGCTTTGACTCTCACTTGGTCTGTCATCAATACCATGAGGGATGAGACTACAGTGACTACGCTGTCATCTTGGGCAAGCTTCACATCAAACATGAACGGTATAGCTCAAAACCAGTGCGTAGACCGAGTCTCTTCGTATACTCACTTCAAAGATGCCCTCTGCTCGGGTTTGAGTGTCATCGCTGCACACCCAAGTCACTGAAGGTACGAAACAGCCGCGTCTAGATCTGGAATAAAGTCGCCATTATTGACAAAATATGATCGTGATACGGTTACGAGCACGTATCTGACGTCAACAAGCCACGGGAATGACACAGTCTTATCCGGGATTCCCGGAATGTCGGGAAATTAAGCGCATGCGCAAACAGTGGATACCAGGTGCTCTTCCCCCTCCTCCGTGCCTGGGTTCGAAGCTATTCATGGCAATGCACAAGCATGTCCGCTGATGGTAGCCCCTTACCTTCACTTCCATGCCGAAGTGCACACTGAGCCTCATTAGAACACATGCATGTGAATTAGTAGGGATGTGGTCATAGGACCTTTGTCGCGAAACAAATCATCACAAAAATTTTATCTAGCTGATATCACAGCCTATGCAGACAGCTTAATTGCCTTGCGCTTAGGCACTTGGCATTTAGCAGGAGCTTGCAAACTCTTGCCACAAGCTACTCTGCATTCATTCACTATACTACTTGCTCTCTATTTCAGATTGACCTTGTCTTGAGCTTCGAGGAGCTGCTGCAATCTCTACATTTTCGCCATCGATTTGTAATTAAGCAGTCAAAGACATTTCCCAATGTGCCAGCCACCCTTCTTCCTCAATGGTGTAAAAGAGGGGCCACTGACGAAGATTTGCCCAAGTTCGGAAAGGCTCAGAAGAGGGTTGCCAAGTGGTATTCCAAGTTGTTAATCACAGATGAGTTCAGCACCTCCGGAAGGAATATCTCTGATGCCATCAAACCACAGGTACTTCAGTGGTCGTGTTGTGATCAAAACGTTTTCAGCAAGGAGCATGGAAGATGATGGAACTATTAGTAGTTTGGATTGTCAAATAAGAATATGACACCCATATTTCAACACTCAGTTCTGTGACTGATCTGAGTTTGTTCTCCGCAACATTTTGCAATGTGACTACTAATCAACAAGTTAGGGACTTTCCACTTGCCATCTAGGTGCTGAATGTAATCCTCTGATTGGTCTGATACATCTATTGTGCATGACACTGCATGTATACCAAATTTCATCAGTCAAGTAGCTTTGATCAGAAAACTATTGATTTACAGAAAATTAATCAATCTCATTCAGGATTCCCTAGAAAAGCAGCTGCAGCAGTTGGAAGCCAAGCTGAAGAAACACAGTGAAAAGCAGAGTGACCATTTCCAAGAGGCAGTCAGACAGCTTTCCAAGGTATGCACAGTATGTAATAACGAATATCACTGAGAAGTATTAACAGAACATAAATGTGTAGCTACAGACCTAGCAAACATGATAAGAGCAGACCTGACCTTACAGATTGCAGTGTTAGATAATTAAATAATGTGATGTGCTACCATTGTCTCCTGCTGATCCTACCATTTTGTGCACAGCTTTGAGTCTATAAAGTGGGGATCAAGGGAGCTTTTACTTGAATAGACGATTATAGTCTCTCTACTGTACACCCCCACAAATGCGAGGATGAAAACGACTTTGCTGTAGCTATCCGGAAGAACTGCAACAGCATTGTTCATATACTCCATGAGTGTGCTGGTTCTAGAGTTGGCCATTGATTATCAAACGACATGTATTATTGGACGACATGTATTAACAGATGATATGTATTATCGGATGACATGGATTATCAGACGACATGTCTCGGGCGGATGATGCACTCACCTTCGACTTGTGCATTATCTCACCCTCGACTACATTGCCCTCGTGCATTAAAGCCCGTAATGCACTGCAAACTGGTATTTAAGTAATATTTAAATACCAATTTGCAGTGCATTACGGGTTTTAGTGCACAAGGGCAATCTAGATGACGGTCAAGGGCGAGATAATGCACGAGCCGAAGGCGAGTGCATTATCCGCCCGAGACCGTTCACTAGATTGCCCAAGTGCACTGAAGCCCGTAACACACTGCAAACTGGTATCTAAACTACTTAGTGCAACTCACTGACCCGAAGCAGCCGTTGATCTTTGAAAAGTGTGCATTATCCAGATAATGCACACTAAAGTGTGCAATAACAATAATGCTCCGTCATGTGATCGATTCTGAGGCGTCTGATTCGTTGAGGGTCACTTGAGTCAGCACTAAATGTTGCTTAAATACCAGTTTGCAGTGCATTATGGGTTTTAATGCACGAGGGCATGCAATATAGTTAACGGTCGAGGGCGAGATAATGCAGAAGTACATTATCATGCCCGAGACCATTAACTAGATTGCCCAAGTGCACTAAAGCCCGTACTGCACTGCAAACTGGTATCTAAAAGCTACTTAGTGCAACTCACTGACCCGAAACAGCTGTTGATCTTTGAAAAGTGTGCATTATCCACACTGAAGTGTGCAATAAGGGATTTAATGCTCAGTCATGTGATCGATTCTGAGGCGTCTGATTCGTTGAGGGTCACGTGAGTAATACTAACTTTGCTTCCATAAGTCCAATTGAAGAATTAGTATGTATCATTGTTGTCAGCAATAAACATGCTCTCTGATGGTATAATGATCTCAGTTTCAACAAAATGCTGAAGGTCAAATACTATCTCTACAACTAGAGCATTACAATGAACGGTGGTTTATTTCACTCTGTACAGTAAGACTGAATGTTTGCTCAGTGCTTCACATGCATGTTATCCAACTGCAGGAGCAGGCAAAAATGGCGGAAGAGCAGGTGAAGAAGTCAGAGGAGCAGGTGAAAATGTCAGAGGAGCTGGTGAAGAAGTCAGAGGAGCAGGTGAAGAAGTCAGAGGAGCAGGTGAAGAAGTCAGAGGAGCAGGTGAAGAAGTCAGAGGAGCAGGTGAAGAAGATGGAGGAGCAAGCAAAGAAGATGGAGGAGCAGACTGAGCAGCTGGCTGGTGAGGTTGCTTCACTTCGGGACGCAGTTGAGAAACTTGTCACCCAGATGGCTACGAAGTGAAATCATGATGATTGTAGGATAACTGGTTAGTTTTCATAAAACATGCACTGCATTAAATTAATTTAGGATGCTGTGTTGCAATTGACTGACATTTGACATTAGTTTTTGCTTTGCTGCCATAATTATTAGTTGGTTTGAAGAGTGCAAATTTGTAGATAGTATAACATCTATATGGTTTGAGTGCATAACTTGTACAATTATTATACATTGATTGTATTGTAACAGTACATTTTCTTCTTGAAACATTGTAGGACTTAGCCTCGAACCCAGGCGCGGAGGAGGGGCTCTTTCCCCTCCTCCGCGCCTGGGTTCAAGGCTATGTAGGACTGAATTGATATGGTAAGTTTGCAACTATGAAAATGACATTGAGTGACTGAAGATTGCAACTGCATAGAATTGAAAGTGCTCCGATAGACACAGCTATAATAAACTTCCTCTAATTACAACCTAGAAATAGGTATAGCTACAATTACGATTAGGTGTCATGTATCCAATAATATTATGGTGCTCCTACATACCTTTCATGGGAAGGGTGGTTGAGTCTATTTTAAGGATATGCACTAATTAGTTACAGGGTGCCTGTGGAACAAGTGCCAAGTAGACCACTTATACCCTGTGCGCTGCAACTGTTTGCAGCATGCACACTTTTAATAATTATAATAGCTCTTTACCAACCAATGACTGCAAAAGTCGTCATAAGTATGAGCTCCCTTATAACAATTATAATTATGGAGAATTTAACCCATTGCACCCCGTAGCAGCCAAATGAGCCCGGAGGATACCCATAAGGCCATAAGAATTTATATAGGGGGTTTAATATTAGGCGTTAATACTTTGTACATGTTATTCTGCTTCTTTAAGCTGCTTGCAGTAGTAGTTAATGAGTTAATACTATAGGTGTCATACCTTAATACACGGTTTTTGCTGTTTATGACGGTAGAGACGGTTGGTAGAGTTAACTTGATTATGCTTGCATGAATAATTTTGCTGCTCAGTTGAGCACAATGATCAGCATGCATGCACTTCCTGCCAGACAAATTGGCACTTGCATAATATATAGTTGCAATAAGGATTATGGCAAAAATATACATCAAAACACATAATTATTAATTTGTGCAAGGAGTGTATAGTTCTAAGTTCTTCGTGTTCTTGTTCTGTAAGCAATTATACGTACAACTTCGACAGACTCCAGTCCCTGCTGTGCTATAGCTATAAATTATTGTATACAATGTCATGATTGTGCTGTGTGCTGGGCCAATATCCATGTGTATGATTTTGTGTTTGTTTGTGTGTGGTATGTCATCGAGACCTTAGTCACCAGGCTATGAACTTGGCTGCCTTTTATGGACTGTTTGTGCCAATTTAAATACATGCACTCACAGCCATTTCAGCACTTTGCTCTACATGTTCAACATGCAGTCTCATCTGGGATCGGTTCCTCCAACCTGTGCTGCTATAATTCCATGCAGTGGCAACAATGTCTGACTAGTGATTAGAAGTTCTTGCCAGGTTCGAATCCAAGCTGGTCCCAGAATGTTTGATTCTCTCTCTCTCTCCAATTACATGACATTTCCGTGTCCAAGATTCATGGCTTGTGACTAAGGTCTCAACGATTTATTTAACGATATCAATCACTTAACACTGACATTTTTGACTACTCCCATCTTTCACGGCCTGATGACTATAGTGTCACAGTGAAGCTGTCAAAGTTTGTTGACAGCAACATTGCTGACTTGTCACCATGGATGACGAAGAAGGTGAGAGGGTGTTGCTAGTGGTGACAGTACAATGTAATGGTACAGATGTTGGTTGGGGGAACACAGCAACATTGTTTGCACACTTCATAATGTAATTACATTGTAAGCAGGCATGAATCTACTCTGCTGAGATTTTCCCTTAGTTGACCAACCTGCCTCTGAATCTGTTTACTAAGCACTTCCTGCCTGGCAGACAGATAGTAAGGCAAAATTACATCCAAGTACACAATCATATAATCGTAATAGTTCACGGTGTTCTTGCTCTGTAAGCAGTAAGAATTTGACAGACTCCGGTCCCTGCTGTTGTGGGGCAGATCCATTCCCTTCACCACTATCTCCAGCTTGTGTGTGTGAAGACATATGCATCCTGGGAGGGAAGGAGGCAGAGAGAAATCAAGGTGAAGGATACAATTGCACTCCCTACCTGCTAGGGCATTAGCCTCGTTCCCAGGCTCTCTCCTCAAAAAACGGGGGGAGGAGAGAGCCTGGGACCGAGGCTACTAGGGCACAGCTCAGGCATATTAAGGAAAGGGGAAATGTTTTTCAGACATGATATTTGCACAGCTTTACTTACACAGGTATTTGAAGGTGAAAGTGGGAGTGGAACAAGTGAAACGTGGTACCATTGGAAAGCTCATGAAATGGAGTAAACAATAAATTTGATTATGACGTCACTGAATGGAGGTGTTACTTCCTGTTTACATTCAAAAAGTTGTCTTGATGGTCCGATTTTCTTGCTATTATGCTGTACAGTGTGAACATTGATATAGGTGTCTAACAGTTGTTATCAACAGCTTGTTTGTCTGTGTAAATGGTTCAGTCTTGGAAAATGTTAACTGGTTAATGCTTGGTATTTTATAACAGCTTTTGTACAACCGTTGCAATAAAATGAGCCTGTTTTGACCATAAACTAGCTAATATCTTCTGTCTACCGCGTTGTATCAAAATTTCCAAGACAGATCCTACCTGAGGTGACCGGGCAGACTGTTGCTGGGTAGGTCAGACCAGTTAAGGACGCGCAAACTGTATAGCATAACGGATCACTTTCCTGGGCTTGAGCGCTCAATATGTAGCCATTGTTAACAATACGGATTATTATTTCCGGATATATTCCGCATATTAAGAGACAGCTGCTACTGTGAGTCCAGTGCGCACGATCGACCAACACAACGCTTCACTTACTGCCAGCTGAAGATCCACAGCGAACACTTCTTTCCGTCGTTCTTATCCTTCGAGCGCGTTAAACGTGCGAGCGCTCCACTGCGCTCGAGCTTTGTTTTTCTATGACGTCACGGCGAATATACGGCATTTTCTAATTATCAGCAAGTATTCGCTTTTCGTAGACTGTCCTTATTGTAGCTGAGAGCCTTTCTCCCAGGCCGTACCTAGGGCCAGGAGTGTGAATAGCACACCATATTAAATAGCCTGTACCAAAAATAATGAGAATGTAATTGTTTGCTACACTGCACTGATTAAACAAACTCATTCGCACTCAATTACACGCTTTAAAGCAGTGGAAGAATCATTCTTCTCTGATCAAGAGTTCTGTAGCTATTTTGTATACATGCTGCATGCTGGCCCAATATCCATGCATATGATCGAGGGGCAACCGCACTCCTGGTAGCCGCGGTTAAATGGTAGCTCAAGCTAAGTGTGTCAGTTCGTTCCAATTATCACACATCATGTGAGTATCATAATAGCTATATACAGGGATGATCAGAAATAATTATTTAGAGTGCTCTCGAGTACCCTTTCATAAAGTACGTGTAGCCGTGTTGCAACCCCGGTTGCGTAGCGCAGTACGTTCCAATTAACGCACATGCCACGTGGCACCCACGCTCAGTCGATCGCGAGCAATGGCGACCAAAAGGAAGACAAGACATTATTACAGCACTCGCAACTTCCCCAGCACGGTGAGTTTTGGCATGCAAGCATCAGTGAACGACAGCGATCACGGGCGTGTGGTCAGAATCTTCATGTGCCTTTCCTAAGAACGGTACTGCCACCGGAAGTCGAAGAGAGCGCTCGAGTAATGGCGGCCACGGCGAGACAAAACCGCTCATATCTCCACCACCAAGGTGAGTTTCAGCACAATTATTTTGATTTTGTGTCACTGCATCATAGCGATCACGACGGTGTAGTCAGAATCTTTGTAGGCCATTCGGAAATAGTCAAACGTTTATTAATTATTTGCATTTCATTACGCGGCACAATTTTTCCTATACCAGGAGTGTAATGTTGTGTGTGTGTGTGTGTGTGTACGTAATTTGATATTGAAGCAGTGGAAGAATCATTCTTCTCTGATCAAGAGTTCTGTAGCTATTTTGTATACATGCTGCATGCTGGCCCAATATCCATGCATATGATTGTTGTGTGTGTGTGTGTGTGTGTACGTAATTTGATATTGACCCTTGAAATCACAGGAACGGGAACATTACGTGTAAATCGGAGAGGTATACCAACTGAAGTGAAGGAGTTAAAATCGAGTCTAGAGAAAGGCAAGAATGCTCCTCGAGGAACTGGATATTATCTGTGCGAGGAGGGCTCCCAGGTTGTTTATGTGTGTTGGCAGGACAGGCGCTGCGTACTGCTTGCTTCAACTGCCTATCCGGGCCACTCAGAAGGAACTGTTGCACGCAAGCTGTTGTTAAAGCATACAATAAATACATGGGTGGAGTAGATAAGTCGGATCAATATTTGAGTTACCACAGCATCCTAAGGAAAACTGTCCGATATTGGAAAACTCCCTTCTATCATCTGGTGGACTTGTGCGTCGTGAATGCCTTCATTCTGTATAACTGGATTACCCATGAAGCTGGAGGGAAGGTAATCAGTGAGAATGATTTCCGTGATGCTCTCGTTTGCCAGATAATCTACTATTATGGGCGAGAGAGAGAGAAAGTTTCATGTGGAAGGCCGTGCAAGAGTGATTGCCGAGTAAAGCATGGCAGTGTGCTGTTTCCTCTCGAGCAGAAGGCTAGATGCCAATACTGTAGAATGCACAGTATCGTGAACTGGACACAGAGGAAGTGCCCAGATTGTCCCAACACACCTGCCTTGTGCCAAACAACAGGTAGGGACTGCCATGCCAAATGGCACTTGCCATCATTTGATGAAGTAAGGGACAAGTGGTTTGAAAAGAAGGCATCAACAGAGGCTGGAGCAGTTACTGGTGACAGCCATGCTCCAGAAGTGGACACCGCTCAACAGAAAACAAAATGTGGCCGTCTAAGAGGTGCCATTAATAAGTGCCGTCGTCGTGGCAACTATCGTTCAAAGTAATTTACAAACTATGTTATGAGTGGAGTAGAAAGTTTATTATTCCAAGTAAACCTCTGAACAGAAAGTTGACGTGTGCCGTTATAGTTTTATTATTGTCTTGTGGTGTGTGTACCTGGCTGATGTCTTGCTTTATATGTGCGTATCAACAGTCATCTCATACTTCCCTGACTCTTGGTTTGGTGCAAATTCAGCCAACCTTTGGTAAGATAAATATTTTCAAAGGTCATTTCTAATGAAATTTTAGTCCTTTTCTTTTTTAAATTTTTTTATTGGTAACCCCCAAATGTTTGTTCCAGTTTCCTTAAATTCAGCTGTCCAAGCTGTGTTTTGTGGTATAAAATAGTACATAATTGTGTGCACAGATCCTGCTACCTGCAGTATGTGAAAAATTGACATGTAAACTAGGAATATAATTGTTGAAGTGGAGGGTTAACCTTTGTTGTCATCCCTAGCCCCCCTCTCGGATTTTCTATATACTAGTATGACTGTTACAATGTCATAATTTCTGATTTGCACAATTCAGTTCTGTACTTGTAGCTATAGCCCTTTTCTGACTAAAATAGGGTGCTGTTGAGTTAGCTCATGCCATAATGTCGTTCCCGCGGTAGCGGTCCTTCGCGAGAGCTGCCGGTAAGTACATGTACCGCGGGATGTCGCGGATATACAACGCAATTCCGCAACCGCCCGCGTTCACGGTCACCCGCGTTGCAGCCGTAGGTAGTACCGTGGAGTATCGCGCAGTACTCTCGCGATTCTCCACGGACTCCCGCAGGTAAGTTTCAGTCGGGGACTAGACTTTCAATGCATACAGTATCGGCTATGAACGTGATTGTACAAATTTGTACAAAATAATTATTGGATTAGATCATGCTCAATGTCAGCAAGATAGCAACATAAATACCATTCACAAGAGGGTCGGGGGGGGGGGGGGGGGGGGGGGGGGGGGAGTATGGGAGGGAGAGGTGTACTTTGGGGAAGTGACACAACAGAGATAATTATGCTCTCATATTGAAAAGCGTGAGTGTAGTATACTAGCTCAGCCAAACTGACTAAGGTAGCAAACAGCGTGAAGTAGAACTATACATGTATACAGGAATACGACCAGAGGCATGTTTTCTATAATTATTCCATTACAAAGGCTATGGTAGTCTATGTTGAAAGATATCACTGGACAGCCTACAGACAGAAAACTGATTTCTTAACGGTAATTATGCAGTTCTGCCAAGGTGAGGGGGTAACTAGATTGTACCACCCTGTCAGCTTATCAACACATTATATCTGTGGAGCAAGGCCTGATGTTGGAGACATCGACTATCGTGGCATCCGTATTCTTCTGCGTAGCAGCTCACTACATCTTCAACCTTGCTTACCATGCTAAAACAGGTGATGTATGGGTGTTCATTCAAGAAAAGGCGTTGGGTATACCATCTAAGGCAGGTGTGAAGCGTCATCCTTCAAACCTTACACACTTCAGCGGAATATCGCGCATGTATGAGACCCCATGAGGAATCTCAAGGACTAGAACTTTGCTTGATCTCCAAGTAACTACACCTTGTTAACACGGCTGAATGCACCACATCACAGTTAAACCCACCTCCAGATCCAGTACATAAATCAAAGTATAAAAGCAAAGCCAACAGGCAGCTGTGTCAGTTCATTAAGTCACACTAACAACCCCAAATCTATCTCGCCAACACAACGTGTGAAGGAGTTCCATGACGAAGGTCTCACAGTTTCTGGGAGTGGTTTTTCATTGAGAATAATAGGTGGCTGTCTTGGGTAAAAAACTTTCTAGGAAGAATAATAGGTAAACTTTTATACTAATACTAATTTCCTCAAGCCTAGTTGCTGTAAAACTGTGATGATGAAATGGCATTTGCCTACGGGCACTGGTGGTTGTGCACAGAACCACAGTCTGAATGGCAGACACAGATGGATTATAAACCAACATTTCAATTCAGCAGCTGATCAGCAGGTATAGTTGTGCATTATTGTAACTATATTTGTTTGGTGCAAGTCATTCAACGACTTTGCCATAGGTAGAGAGATTCAAATTGCAACTCCCAATTCCAGTGATTCAGTCTTGAAACTATTATATTATACTGTACTCCATTCCGTCCTTGCTGCACCTTTCTTGGTGTGCCTGCAACAATAATTCGATCAGACAATCAGGTACTGTATTTACGTATAGTATGGTTCTTTAGAACATGAACAAGCTCCAGTAAAATTAATGTGTTAATAATTTGAATTACTGATTCCACAACAGTTGGGGCTTGGCTGGTTGGCCCCCACAGCCACAACCTCCCCAGCCGTTCCATTAAGAGCCGGTCCAGGAGCACCTCCCGCACATCCCGCCAGAGGTCCACATCCCGCCAGAGGTCCAACACCAAAGAACCATCCGAGCTCACCAAACAATACCAAAACAATACTGACCATGCCCCCTCACCATCTTCGGATCGGCTCCCCAAAATCTCTATCAAGAGATGTTGGAACAGTTTAAGCCCACCTTTTTCTCATACCTGAACGACATCATCAGACACAACATCGTGCCTCTAGAGTCCCTACACATGGACCAGGGCGACTCCTCCAATCCATGGACCACCAACTACTGAGACGCCATGACGATTCCCTACCCACCTCAAGGTCCTCTACGACAACCTGATTAACAAACTAGGCACCCAGCGCTCTCCCTCACCCCCCTTCCAACACTGGTTATAATGTCTGCGTGGCAGAAGTTCATGCATTATTGTTTACGTCCATTCTTCTTAGCGTTTGCAGGAATGTTCGTGCATTCACGTTTATGCTGCAAGCTGTGTTAAGGATTCATAGGTTCATGCTGCAAGAAGGAAAGCAACCATTGAGAGCACTCTGGATGCTACGTTTTAGGAGGCCTACGTACCACTCCGTCCCCATGGCGCAGCAGAGCAGAAAGTTCCTCCAGTTCGGAATGCTGCTGACAAGGCTCGACGCCAGTTTTGTCACATGAATGGCGAAACAACTGGACGCAACGCAAGTGTCCAGATTGTCAATTTTCCCCAGCTTTATGTCAAACAGTGGAGAGAGACTGCCACCTTACTTGGCATGAGTTATCCTTTGACTCCCCGAGGGGCCTCTGGATTGCAGGGAAAATGGATAGGAGTCAGTCCAGGGAATCAACATATATGACTAGCTACAGGGAAGAGCTTGCTCCCATGCTTTACCCTACAGTCTGTACGGGGTGGTCTGCCAAACTAATTTTATGGGTTGCTCTATCTTTTTAGCTTCATCATTCCAAACTTCAAGAACACATTATTCCACACCACTCAGGTTATCAGCATGAATTCTATTTTAGTCAATCACGAAAAAAAAATACTGAGTTGTTGCTACTTATTCTTATTTGGTCGTTACCGTTCAGCTGAAGATGGATCATCCAACGATGAGCATATATCAAGCTCAGAAGATGAACAAACGTTACCCCAGATTGGTACATTGCACAATAACTTTCTCTGCTGTTGTCAGTAAGCAGTAACAATCCTATCTCATCCACAGATGAGGGTGACATACTTACTCTGATAAAGTTGAATGCAAAACCCACCAATGCCTGCCTGCACACCTTGTTGGTTGCTACCCGTGCTGGCTCGCGGGCTTTACGATGTCTGCAGTGTACTTCAATGCACAATACTTCAATGCACAAGGCACAACCCTGATCACGATCCCTGACCCCGCTCTCAAGGATCTGAAGCAGCAAATTTTTGATGATGTTGATATACAATTTTTCTGGTCAATGCTGACTGTGTACATAGGAGGAACAATATGCACTCAAACTATTACAAACACGTCCACAAAATGCAGCAAGGGACTCTGCAAGGGCTTAAAAGGGACCAGAATCCAACATTGAATAGCTACTCTTCTTTGATTTTCCGAATACATCTGGAAAATTATTTGTGCTGCTTCCGTCCAGGCTAAACCTTTAGACCTTAAAGGAAGCAACAGTAGATAAACATGGATATAAAACAGATTGGTGGGAAGGGCCGTGGCGTTATCGTCACGCAGCACGTGCCTGCTGGCACTTTGTGGTGGAGTATAAAACCACGAAAGTATATCCCAAGTGCAAGAGGCAGCAGCAAGAAGCAGAATATTCGCTGAATGACGAGCCGTGTATGATCTTAGAAGTCCAGACTGCCAATGGGTGGCACTGTTTGGTATACTAGAAGAGACTATACACGCAGTGTGCTTGTAGATGTCAAGAACAGAAAGCTTTCACTGCAAGAACATTCAAGTCAATGCCAGTCGATTAAACAGCGATGAAGACCCTGATCGTCTTGTACTGCTGGTCAGGGGAGCAACAGTTGACCACAGTGCCTAGCAAAGTACAACACAAGCTGGGTTTATGAAGGCTACGAACTGCACTGTGTGGCAAGAGCCATACAAGAAACTTAGTTTTACCGGTACCGGAAGCACATTACCTGAGCCTTTTATGATTTTTTTCCAAGCAGCTATGAGATCAACATCAACATCAATCCTCACAACCAGTGTTTGTGATGTCTTCACGATCCCACATGAATGGGAGTTGGGGTTTTTATGGAGGAAAGACGGACAGTCCAACCACTTCATTTCATTAGTTCACTGCACAATTGAATTTCCATGGCAGGGTTTCAAATTGGCCCTCCAGATGGAAAGATTCCTGGAACACAAAGGTAAATGATTTGGGCAAGTCTGAGCAATTCCTAGTAGCTGGTTGTTATGAGAGGTTGTACATAAATACACCCTTCTGTAAATAATTCTGAACCAAAGGTGCTCATGGGTTGCCCAGAGGAGGGAGGACATGACGTCATGTCTTGACAAAATCACGTGGTTAGTTATCATTCCTAGCATTCCTGAACACATATAAAATGTGTACTCGGTCATAGCAGTGGACTACACCAGGGCGCTCAATCTGTAAATGCTCTACTGAGTATCAATGTACTGCGACTGCAAAATCTTCAAGAGTGCGCCCCAACTAAATCGACTTCGCAGTGCAAGTGTACAGCCAAGCTCACTGATTCGCAATTAAAGTGCATCATGTGACCATGTCCTCCCTCCTCTGGGGTTGCTCTATCTAGCTTCATCATTCCAAACTTCAAGAACACATTTCTCCACACCACTCAGGTTACCAACATACATTTCAAACACGATGAGTTGATGATACCTGTTCTTATTTGGTCATCACCATTCGGCTGAAGATGGATCACCCAATGATGAGCTCAGAAGATGAACAAACATTACCCCAGATTGGTACATTGCACATTAACTTCTTTACTGTTGTCAGTAAGCAGTAGGAATCTTATCTCATCCACTGATGCGGGTGACATTGATATCTGGCCAGAAAAAGCCTATTGCCACAGAAGACATGATATTTAACTTAACCACACCAAAAAGTTCTTTAAGGGCTGTTCCTGTCATCTTCTACTCTTGGTATCCCAATCAGGCGAATTCAGTACTGCTATCAGTACCCATAGGCATAGCAGTGATTTGCAGGGTGGTCAGGCGAAGAAGTACGTATAACTGGACAATTACATGGGACATTCAGCAGCATCAGCACGCTACTACTATGAAACTCTCCTCCTGGAAAATGAACCAGATCAGGTACAGCAGAGGTTAGCAGGCCGGAGGCAGTACCTCATCCTTGCAAAGGAGAATTTCAGAAAGATGCTTCATGGAATAGTGACAAGTTAGTATGAAATATTATACAAGGCCTTGTCACAGTATATAGCTGCATGCATGACCATAGCAAGTTTACCAATGCTATGTAGAAACAGCTGACGTGGATAGGAGAGAATGGGAAGAGACAAGATCAAGTGATGAAGAGGATCTGATAGCTAAGCATTTTAACATATGGACACTATTCAGCTTGAGAATTGCAGTTTGGTCCTGAACTGTCACGGTGCATACTAGGAGTGCCCATGACTTCATTTCGTTGGAGGGGGTCCCTCTAGTCAGAAAAGGTGACGTTGAACACTCAGAGGCTGGAGAGAGCAAGCAATACCAACAAGCCTGTCACTGAGCTCACAGCACTGGTACGCCACACCCCTCTGTGAGAGGCGGTGAACAAAGGCGGGGGAGACACTTGTCTCACACATCCCAGACGGCAGCACGATATTACCAAGCTGTGCTCGGAAAGAGGGAGGCGGCAAGGGCACATGCCCTACATGCTAAACTATACAAGACTGTGGATGATGAAGAGGATAGTGAGGAGGGCGATGATGAAGGCATGGGCGAAGGTGATGACAGAGTGGATGGAGAGGATAAGTTGCAGATGGAGAATGAGAGGGAAGAGATCGAGGGGCATTTGTATCTCATATCTGAATATACATGTTGCACAAAAGCCTGACTGCTCTCTCGTGAAGTCGCTCATGTTCTTTCCAGGAGTCGACTAGCCAACTAATATCTGGCTGTCAGCTACCTTCCATGGCATCTGTGACAGCTAAGTAGCTACACAATTATTACATAGAAGTCTGGAACTGATGTCAACATTTGTGTCACATGGCCTGAAATGGTCTGGCTTGGCAGTCGTGATGCCCAAGCACAAACCAAAACAGGTGCGATTCCCCAATGTACAGGCTTTAGTTTGCCAGCTACCAGCTTCCGTACGTGTAGCTATATCCATAGTAGCTAGCTGGCTATCAGCTAGCTACCAGTTCTTTTTTTTCCTGTCGTTAAAGCTTGGATCTGTTTAATACTTCTTTATAAACCCACAGTGCGCTTCGACCTCCTCCAATGGGGTAGAGAAAGGCTCTGCGGCACTAAGGCCAGGCGCGCGCCTGGATTATTCGATTAACGTTATACGGAAAGTACACAGAATTACGTAATAGTGCACGGAGAAAGCTAATGGCGGTGTTTAATACTGAGCGAAGTAAAGTCTGCTAGTTTGTCTCTCTCAGCGATAGCTGTAGCTTCGCTTTGTGCTAGTTGTAGTCATCACCTTTGGTAGTTCCTTGTGTGAATCCGTGCCGTCGCTCCTGCGTTGAGTTCAAACGGCAGTACATCAGTCAATCATGGCCGCGGGTTAAGGACCTATGTGGCGCAGCGGCTAGCTTGGGCACTGCTTTCGGTATGAAATGAAGTGTCTTGATGATTTATTGTATTTCACCGAGTAGGATGTCGATTATCCGTGTAGTTTGTGTTAAGGACGGCATTGTATCGGCACAGAATACACACAAAAACGAATTTTTCGCTGTACCTCTGTTTACTCGTGGAATTGAAAAACCCTACTCGGTAGAACTTGAGTATCCTGAGTAAGCATTCTTTTGAGGCTATAGCTGTCCTGCCTGCTATCCTGCTGCACTGTCCAGTTCTCTCAACAGCTGTCTGGACAGTCCATCTTCAGTGGGCGTGTCTAAGAGCACGTGCTTTGGCACGTGACTAATTCAATTAGCAATTGTGAGCTAAAAGTCCAACACATTGAACAATTGTACAAAAGTGCAGTTTTATTCATTCATATCAGAGTTGTAGTACAATATGTTTCAGACAAAATGTACACAAAATAATTTCTGCCTGGCCTTAATACCCCAGAGGGGGGCCCACCGGGAGTCCTTGTGGTGAGACCAACATCCACCTCTTTAAGGGAGCAGAAGATGTTTGCTCGATACTTCCATTCCACAACAAGTCATGCTCCTATCCTATACCAAATAGATTCACCGTCAACAATGAATGCTGAGAGGCAAGAGCACGTTTGGTCAGTGTAGGCCCATCACCAAGGCAACATCTAGTCAATGCCCAAACCACATCATTACCAACATCTTGCTTTGTCTTCAAGAGGAAGCAAAAGCACACCCGTCCAGTGACGAAAGGTTGAAAGCTCAAGGAGGAGAGATCACAAATCTTGCCAAGGCTGTTAGTTTGAAGCACAACACGGTCATCCCCAAACAATGGCTCTAATAAAGCTCATTCCAGTATCAAGCACACCTTGAGCGGATCAGTGATTTAACAGTTACTGGTCCTTCCAGCATACTGCATCCGAACCTACACTTCTGCTGGATCCTTTCACCCGTGATGTCAAAGACTAGCGATGCGGACCTTGCTGAGGATGAACTGATTCAATGCAGTAATATGTCGTCCACTGCTGTCAGGGTCAGTTTGTAACCCTGTTTGGTCTTCAAGATCCAGGTTGCAGCATGAGAATGGACTTCCTGCTGGAGCTCTTGCATCAGTGATTCCAGAGTCGGCTCTGATAGATGTGACCTCAGAGATGTCATTGGTAATTCCCATCTCGTCACCAGAACCGTCACTGCCGCACGAAAACGGCTCACACGCATTTGGTATCATCACCCTGTAGGGCTGAACTTGACATTGAAAATTCCCCGCCCGAAATTAATCGGTGCAAGGAAATCAACGAAACATGGCGCTCACAGGACATTGGGATGGATGGCAGCCATTTTGTGTGCACAGCTGTGTTAAGTTTATGGACAATATCAGTTTAATATAGGAGTACAGCGTAATGGACTCTTCAAGTCATATAATTATGTACCACTGCATTATCAACAATCAGCAGATTTCATGTGTAACACCAATAGCCAATAAACAACTCTTTGTTCACACAAGGGCAATTGAGGTGTCTGCTGCTACCATGAGAAAGGCTGAGTGATTCAGGTCGAAGAGCATGCACAACTGTTACTCCGCAAAACATTGTTAAACGGATGGAATTATGTGAGCAAACACTACTGAGGAAATGGGGATGTCACCGTCTGAGCTACACTCACTTGTAGCCAAGTCTCAACAATCAATACCACCAAAATACCGACACGGAAGAGCTTTGCTCTACAATCAAGACCTACCAACAAACGAGAGCATTTATTTTCCGGCAAGACCATATGGCACAATCCTGAAAGAGCTTTCCATCAACTTTCCTAGGAGGGAACGTAAGAAGTATCACAGCCACAGAGCAAAGTCGAGGGAATCACTCTCATTGTTGATGGTATGGACCAGGCTAAGGAATAATCCTAATACACAGGTTATTGCAAAGTTCACCTCCGGTCTGTGGAGAGTAAGGACCCATGTTTCAGGGGTACTCATTCACACTAAAGCACCATGTGGGAAGTTAGCCTTTGCATTTGCAGATCTGCTTCAATGGCCGCACGACAGCAACCTCACAGCGACACTTGTGACGAAATCAATACTGAAATTTGTTGAAGACCGGCCACTACCCGAGACCCTGTACAACACTTTTGACCATCCATGCTGTGTATGACACAGCTACCTGTATACTCTAGGTGAATACGTACAGAGGGTTGGCAGCAGAGAGAAGGTACAGTCCATTGTTGAACGTCCTGAAATGTACATGTTTGCAGCGGATCTTCCACTGTAGACCAAGCACCTCTTCTGCAAGAAAGGAATTTTCTCCCAGGGCATATTAGGTTAGACACAGGGAGCTTTTGGAACTTTGGCTACAAGTATCAGTGCTGCATTTACTGCTGCTGCAATTATGTTGATCTTTTCTACTCTGTGTATATAGGCCATGTTCAAGCAATCTGCTTGTTTCCATGGAGATAAAGCATCCAGCAAACTTCAAAGATGAAAAGGAAACACCGCTCAAATCTGTGCAAGACAAGCTCCCTCAAAGACTACTGCAGTGTACTACTCTTGCAGGAAGGCTGGGAGAACATACTGAGTTGCTTAGCTTTAATTGTGAAGCAGGAGGAAATTCAATATTCAGCAGTAATTTTCTCCGAGGGCATATGAGGTTAGACACAGGGAGCTTTTGGAACTTTGGCTACAAGTATCAGTGCTGCATTTATTGCTGCTGCAATTATGTTGATCTTTTCTACTCTGTGTATATAGGCCATGTTCAAGTAGGACATCTAAACACTGGTTTAAGTAGGCCATGTAAACAGTAGTTAAGTAGACCATGTAAACAACACTGGTTTAAGTAGGCCAGCTAAGTATGTGTAGATGTCATCCAGTTGTTAAGAACACTGCTTTACAGTATACACACGTTGGCTACCTTAGAATTTAGTGCATATTTGTGCATTGCCCCTTAGTAACCAATGCTGTTCTAGAATTTACCATGTGCTAGAGCAATGCTCTGAGCATAGTTCTTCATGATGCTAAGGTATTTTCGTAAAGACGTACATGTGCTCATGCTGGATATATCTGGCTACATCCGGTAAGGGGTTAAGGTACATGTCCACAGTTTTTGCTCCAACTACATTGATGTAAGGCACGTATCTTTAAAATGGACGCAGACATTTGGAATGCTATACCGACATGGGGCTTTGCAGTAGATGAGTACACTGCCAATAAGGGATGACACCCCCGAGGAAGAGGCTGTCTATACACATGCTTCTGATACAAAGCCTCCGCCTTCGCTTCACATTTAGAATGGTTTTCCGAAATGGGGGTTTGTAGTAGAATAGTACGCCAATTAGGGGACAATACCCCTGAGGAAGAGGCTGTCTATAAACACGTTTTAGCTGATACACAGCCTCTGCCCCACTGGAACACTTCTCAACCACTGAAACACCCCTAGTCGTCAACATTCCATGAAGAATACTGTGTAACACATGTATCTGGTGTTCTACTTCACACAAAGGCTCCTTCTGGTAAACCTGTGTACGTAATCATTGATTTACGACAGCAACTTAACCTTAACTCTTTTGGTGAGAGTGCTGATCGATTTCTCCACAACCCATCAACTTCATGAAACACTGTATGTTCAGATGGATAATACGTCTCGTGAAACAAAAACAAGTATGTCCTATCATACTCCCAGGTCATCACAGTTGACATCAGGGGATCACCAAGCTCAGTGATATCGACAATGAATACCACATTGTGATGAACAGGCATAATCCTGCATCTGCAGCACAGCTTCACCGCAAATCAGAACCAAGTGCACAGTACTTCCCAAAATGAATTTGCAAGGTCAACACTAATAGCAGAGCCCCTAGAGCAACTGCTAGGCAATCAGCACACTGACACATCATACAATGAGCAGAATGAACGAGGTAAACCTTAAGGCAAGCTAAACCTCTGACATCAGGGTCTCTTTTGGGGGGGGGCTGATCTGGCCGGCCCATTTAGAAAATTTTTCAGATTCTATCTTCTGGATGAAGACCTCCGTGGAGGGCTGCTACAGGCAATTTGATAATCTAGGGTTGCGTTTCTTTGATGTGACATCATCGTTTCGTGATGTTGCACAAGAGGTAGTGAGGACAAGCACTGTCAAATCAAGCCAACTGAAACGACAAACAAAGGCTCGTACCCTTACAGACAAAGTGTCTCCTCGTCCTTTACCTGACAAAAAGATGCCATCTTGGGCAGTTGTTCGTGGTGTGTGGTCGTGTATGTGCGTTCATGTGTGTCTTAGAGATTTCAATATGTGGAACGGGATCAGACCTGAAGGTAGTTTCTGAGTTATTTGAATGCAAAAATTCCGTAACCATGCGCTGAGAATCATGACTTCAAATGGGTGTAAACATACTGTTTCTGCCTGTCTGGTCGGTCAGACTCACTATGCTCTGTGCCCTGAGTGTCTAAAGTGTACAGAGCAGTTGCTTCAGCAGTGCTTTACTATCCCTCTGGAATCGTGTATGCAAGGCTGATAATCTTAGCATTAAGAGAGGATTTGATAGAAATATAAAGAAGAGTTTATCCCTAGATGGGTAAAGCAAGAGAAGCAGAAACAAAAGACTCATTGCTGTGTACCTGGGTGCAGTACAATAGCTGAACGTACGTACCTGTGTGTCCGCTTCCTTTCATAACATTTGTGTGACAACCAGTGCCGTTACCATTGGTCAGCCACTGCTACTGTACTGCCACTATACCTATTCCCTCTCTGTACACCATACAGTGTACACTCACTGTCACCCTGAAAGTGTTCCAGAGTATGGTAGTAAACGCGGGCACCACGTTGACAGTGAGGTGCGGTGGCCCTTCAGTTCTGTCCCCCAACCTGAGAATGTCTGTTGCGGGATACGGGAAACTTTGATGGGTTATATCTAACTGCTGACAGTCTTGTCTGTAGCACTTGCTATAACTTCTATGTTGCACTGAGCAGTGTGATGAGGACCTCTGTTCTCCTGAAAGTATTGTGCATGCACTGAGAGATAAAGCTCCAGGATAGGGTCCACCAGTGCAGTAATGTCACTGATCATAATGAAGTTACATTGCTGCGTACAGCCATCTTTCTTAACTTGGAGTGCACAATGTCATTGTCTGATCAGGGAATAACATTTCCCTACGTAGTTGTACTTGAAGTACTCTGAATACCTTCACAGCGGTAATGCGCCGCCACTGCCCAAGTATAAGGTTCTTATTAATGTGGGAAAGGAGTTTGGGAACCGACGGGGTCAATATTTGCCAAAACAACAGTTTACCAAACAACCCTCCCTACCCATGAACGTCACCTTCCACCAAGTCTGACAGGAATCGACAGAGTTATAGTGAAAGCTCACTATGAGGATTTGGAAGAGTATAGTTAGGGTACATTCTCATATTAGCAATATACTTGCTAATAATGTACAGCCCCCTCAAAAATTTATTTTTAATGTCAAATGCAAGGATACAAGACTTGTTTTTATATGAGATCATACTTAATGAATTGGCTGTTTGGCTATGTTCAGTGTAGGCCTTGCCACATTATACTGTCATGCAGAAGACCACACCACTAGTTCAGCCGCATACCCATGACATTGACATTGACAGGGTTGCGTGTAAAACGCGGAACGTGGAATGGAATGGAACGTGGAATTGATCATTAGAAAAACGCGTGATCAATGTTCCACGTGAGCAACACGTGAGCTGACCACAAGGCCTCGTGTTCAGCAGATTTTTTGAGAGTTGAGTCGTTCCATGGTTCTTGAAACTTCTTCATGTCGTTTGGATCTGCTCTGCTGTTCTGTCTTCTCCTTTTCGTGCGTTTGGGCCCTTCTTTTTGCTGGATGGCTTCATCTTCATCTCCCATCTGCATCTCTTCTCTGTCCGAGGCGAGTGATGACGAAGATGGCCTACCGAGTGCAAACCAAGTTTTCACTTCGTCGGTCAGCCTTTCCAGGTAAGTGAAATTTAATGCGTTTGTTTACTAAACTTGTAGCGTAGCTATATGTATCATTTCTAGTTACCTCTTTTTCAGCATGTTGGAAGCCGACGGCGATAAGGCCTCCCCTGGATTGAGACTACCAAGCACAAACCGAGTTTTCACTCCAACCAAGGTCAAGCCTGTTTCCCGGTAAGTCCATGCTTATTTACTACACTTGGAGCAGGCTATGTATCATTCCTACTTACCTTTTCAGTGTGTTGGATTCCGACAGCGATGAAGCCTCTGGATCGGGATCTGAGAGACAAGTAGAACCAAAGCCGAAGAGGTATAATATATTAAGATTTTACGTGTCTGTGTGTGTCTGTGAGTGACGGAAGTGGGAAGTTCGTGGGGTGGGACTAGACTATAGTGACGCGCGACCTTCGTACTTTACTTTATTTGCTGAACCTCGAACTCCGCGAAGAATGTTCGAGAACATTGGGCCCAGGCATGGGCTGGAATCCAGTATGCAATAGGAGAACAGCAGTCGAAGCGGACGCAATTGGGCGAGCAGCAGTTCAAGCGGATGCAATCGATATCAGGGAGCAGCAGTCGAAGCGGACACGATCGGGCGGCGAGCAGCAGCTGAAGCGGACGCAATCGGGGAGAAGCAGCTCTTCAGAGAGCTGTCCGGCGCCAGATTACGCATGCACGGTAGGCGAACAAGGGGGAAGTAGCTGAGCGAGCGAAGCGAGCTCAGCTACTTGTATGTATTAACAGTGTAGTGAGTGGCACAGTACTGGTCACAGACAGTGTGTGAGAAGTGCTGTCTACTGGATCTAAAGGGCTCGTAAACGTGTTGGTGTTGACGTGCTAAATGATAGTCAATAACTGTGTGAGATTCATTCCAGGATATTCCACTTGGTCCCTAGGCGAAAACTGTTCAAGTCGTCACCAGAGCCCAACACAGATTCTGGTGAATCTGATACCGAGTATGAGTCAAGCCTGTCCCATTCCCCTCTCTTCTACTTCAACGAAGATCCAGAACTTCCTGTCTATTCGCAAACACCATCAGGCTATAGCCTTCCTCACTTGGTAGATATCTTGATGAGTGGCTCTGTGTCACAAGAGGTGGTGTGCAAAGTGCAACCCCTGGGTGTCAGCAAAAATCGTACCTTTTTGATTGACCTCGACTCTGTGAGTATTGACGACTTGCGAGCTGATGATCTTGGGTCATGGAAGTCGACAGGCACTCGTCGATCCTACTTCGAAATTACGAAGGCCAAACTGCCTGAATTCCTCCCTGGTGCACCCTCTGGAGATTCTCATTTCGTGATAATCCGCCGCTACTTCATCCACCAGACATATCACAAGTTCCATCGCTGCATTGTTGAAATTCAAGGTAAAATGTGTATACTGTGTACTAGTGTGTGTGGGTGTGGGTAGGAGGGGAGTAGCCTTGTACCCAGTCCCACGCCCAGCTTTTCGTCGCTGCTTAGTACGGTAAAGCGGGGAGGGCCTGGTACATCTTCTCACGTCAGTGACGTCGAGGGTAGAAAGGGGTAGAAAGACCGGAAGGAAGCGTGGGCGTACGTGGGTCTCAGAACAGCAAGAAGAGCGAAGGTACCAGGTAACATACCACACGTATTTAGCTAGCGGGGGGCGACTCATACTCACCGAGCGTTGAACGTGTAGATGGCTGAATAACACGCAAAACGCAGCGTCTTCGTTCTGAAAATTTTGCCATTTTTCGATTACGTCATGCTCACGTGAGAAGATGTACCAGGCCCTCCCCGCTTTAGCGTACTGCAAGCGACGAAAAGCTGGGCGTGGGACTGGGAAAGAGGCTAGGAGGGGAGGGTATATGGTGCAGACCTCCCTTGCATGTTCTGACTTCCAATTAGGAGTACAGCAATTAGAACACACCTGGCCAAAGCACTTAGCAGGTGCCTTTGATTTGTATGGTTGCCATGTTACAAGCCACCCCCAGATGTGTTTACCTAGATACTAGATATATTACCTACTGGTTATAATTAACAAGTATAAGCAGTGGTAACATGCACAATAGTGAAAAAGTGTATCATCTGTACTTGTTTTTTGAGAGAGGAAGTTAATAAGTGGGTGTGGTTAGTCACGAATGTACATAGGTGAAGAGTGCCTGGTATCCATTGTTTGCACATGCGGTTAATTATTACATAAACCCACACAGATGGCCAATGACAATGACAATATGTCTATACCACACGTGATGGCAGCTTTCGCTTTTTCAAGCTTTTGAGTTCGATCTTTCAACAGTGCCATGATGGACGAAACTACGATGACTGCCCCAGGCAAGCTTCACATCAAGCGCGAAGTGTATAACACAATGACTTACCAAAACCAGTGGGTAGCCAGAGTAACTTCATATATGCACTTCAAAGATGCCCTCTGCTCATGTTCAAGCGTCAATGCTGCACATCCCAAGTAACTGGAGGTACGAAACTGCCGAGTCTAGGTCTTGCATAAACGGAAAGTCACCGTTATTGACAGAATGCGATCGTAATACGCATACTGGATGTCAACAAACCACAGATGGCGCAATCTTATCTGGGATTCCCGGAATGTCGGAAAACTAAGCGCATGTGCAAGCAGGGGTACCAGGTGCCCAACGCGCCTTGGTTGAGGCTAAGTAGAGGTTGGTTATTTTTGATAATGACATGATAGTTTTCCTGTGTTGTTTTCTCTAGATTACTGTGGTCACCCAAACAAGTATGGCCTCCTGCAGTACACGTTTGATGGGCCTGAGGTTGAGGTGAAAGCTAAGCCTCACGGGAATTCCAAGCGTAGCATGCCATACTTTCGTACGGGTGCTTCAACAAAGAAGCATATTCGGGAGCTAGCAGTGGAGTCAACACCGAAGACTGTGGTTCATACCATAACTAAACAGCAAGGGGGTGAGATTCTTGCAAAAGGAGCTGCATATTTGCCTCGTGATCGACAACAGGTTGCCAACTTCCGTCGCTCTGTAGCTAAGCCAAAGGATACCAACGTGCTCTATAGCATCATGGTCGAGTGCAAACTTGCTCAAGGGAAGAAGGATGCGTTCATTCGAGATGTAAAGGCTGCACCAGAACCTCAGTCCGTGTTGTTCTACGACTGGCAGCTAGATGACCTAGTTCGCTTGTGTACTAACAACAAGCAACTGTCTGTGATGTCCGTTGACACGACCTTCAATCTGGGAGAGTTTTACGTTACTCCCATCACGTATCGCCACAGTCTCCTTGAAGGAATCCGTTCTGGGAAGCATCCCATCATGATTGGTCCTGTACTTGTTCATCAGCGTTTGCAGTTTGCTACTTTCAACTATTTCCTCTCCACTCTTGTTGGTAGCAACAAACTTCTGCGTAATCTTCTGGCAGTCGGAACAGATGGAGATGAGAATGTCACTGATGCTTGCGGGCACAACTTTCCCTTTGCTGTGCAGTTACGCTGCTTCATTCACTTCAAACGAAATATACAGGAGAAACTACGCGACCTTGGCATCCCGAAGGCAGTGGCCAATAAGTTCCTGGATGACGTGTTCGGAAAATGTGAGGGAAATGTTCGTTTTGAAGGCCTTGTTGATTCAACCAGCATTGATGACTTTGACAAAAAGTTTGAAGCCTTGCAGGAGTGTTGGAATGGCCGGGAGAGACCGTACTCTGGTGATGCGGGGCCCCAGTTCCATAACCATTTCAGCCGGTACTTTGCGAAGGTAGTCAGGAATCACATGCGCAAGGACCAGCGTGAACTCGTTGGTCTGGGATCGCCACCGACGATTTACACCACAAATGCTTCGGAAGCCCTTAACTCTGTGCTTAAGAAAGGTGTGAATTTCAAGAAGACACAGTGGCCCGAGTTTGTCCAGAGCGTAAAGCACTTGGTTGATGCCCAGTACGAAGAGATAGTCCGAGCACTTTCTGGTCGTGGTCAATACCGACTGTGTGAGGAAACCAGGCACTTGGGGGTTGTACTTGAAGAATGGAATAAGATGCGCCCTGACCAGCGTCAGAGAATTGTCCAGCGGTTCATGTCATACCGTCCCACTGTAACAACCTCCACCTTCACTTCAGAAGCAGAGTCCGTGGTTAGCGTGAAAGATGGTCAGCAGAGTGGTCCCAAAAGCACTGACAAGCCCGGGTGTAGCAAAGTGAACTCTCTTCCCATTAGTGCGGAAGAGTCTGGAATCCACACAATCCCTCTGATCACACTGGAAGCAATATGGTCCAAGGCAGCGGCTCTTCTGCAGGGTGATAATACCATATCTCCTGCTCCTGGCAGAGACCGACGAAGTCATGTAGTCATTTCATATCGCAGCGATACCCCTCACTTGGTGCAGCCAAAAGCCAATAGCCAATACACATGTGACGACAAATGCCCACAATGGGTGTCTGCCAAGATCTGCTCTCATACAGTTGCTGTTGCTGCCCTAAATGCCTCTCTGGAGGGATTTCTTCAGTGGTACAAGTCGTCTGCGACCACACCTAATGTAACAAGGCTGGCAATGATTGGAATGCCTGCTAACAGAGGACGTAAGAAGGGTCAAAGTTCTAATTCTCGGAAAGGGAGAACAACGACTAAGGTAGCCCCAGATGCTATCATCTCGTCGCCTCCAGGTTTAGTCCATAATATTATGCCTGCATCTTGCTCTCACACCTCAGATTCAGGATTGAATCCTGCTAATTCAGTCCCAATTGTACCATCAAGTTCTTCATATAGTGGTACAACTCCCTTGGGCCAGCAACCTCCAAGGCTCTCAGGTTATAGTACACAGCAGCAGCTCCAACTTGGCCCTCCACCTCTGATCGTTGTTGGGCAGTCCAATAGCGCTAGCTTTTCTCCAGTTCCCTGCACGTCTGAAACCCCAAGACACCACACCTCATCTGTTTCACCCCCCAACACCAATCCATTTTATCTCCGTTTCATATCTGGGAATATTCGTACATGTCAGGGTTGCCATAGCACACTACGTCCAGGGGGAGCGATTCCCAACCCACCATATAATCTTACCGTAGCGAGGGCAGAAAGACGTCCATACAGGAACACTAGTGGTACTGTCGTGACGCCTTACAAGGAATCCATATCCCACTACCATTGCTGTGTGGAGTGTGTGCAGTCGGGGGATCCTAAGTTTGTTCCCATGAGTCTTCTGATCCCCTTGGATCTTTACAGTCAGTTAAACTCAGTTCACCGGGAGTACCTGCACAGTGCTTTTGGACTGAACCTGTAGTGAACAACAGTTCTATGTAGCTTTCAGTATATCATCCATACTCATCAATATAGGGTTGTTGGCACACGCATATCTATTGTTCCGTACTTAGCTTGCTTTTTTGTTGTGACAACCCTGCTTCACTCATCCAATAATCCGTACTTAGCTTGCTTTTTTGTTGTGACAACCCTACTTCACTTATCCAATAATCCTTGCTTTTTTGTTGTGACAACCCTGCTTCACTCATCCAATAATCGATAATTCATGTTTACTGTATGTTATCTACTTTACTTTTTGTACTGCAACTCTGCTTGATCTCAGCTCATCTTCATTAATTTTTTTACTACGTAACTACACCTGCCTGCGTGCTCAGGACGTCGACGATGGCTGGCTGCGTGATGAGTGGTCGCTGACCTTATAGGCATTTAGCCTCGTGAGAGTCACTTCAGCGTGCAGTCAGCAGCGTTTTTTTACGCATGTTACGAGAAGACGGATCGTGTGCATGGCAGACCCTGCTTCACTTGGATGGCATAGTCATGTCAGGTAACATCTTGTGAACTTCTCACATCCAGGGCATACAACCTGCCGGTAGTCTCGTTGGCCAGGCGCCTTAGGCTGAGCTCTCTCTCGACTGCGCGCGACTTCACTCGCGCCAGCTCCAATTAATGCCCACCTTAATTAATACGCTTGTTGGACTCATTACGACATTTTACATCCGTTCCACGTTCCATTCCACGTTCCATTCCGCGTTCCATTCCATTCCACGTTCCGCGTTTTACATGCAACCCATTGACAGGGAGGTGCTTCATAGCAACAATTCACCACATAATTTTAATTCATTTTCGGCCAAATTCACATACAAACTACTCAGGCCAGCTAACACTGCGAACATTGATCCATTAATATGTTACAGCATCACTGGCACAAATGTGAACACGTCAACCGCAGGCCTCCGGTAATGCTTGTGTGAGCCATCACAATTATTGCAGCTGGCATTTCACGTACACAAACGAGTGATGCTTACACTGCTTTAGATTCCAGCAAGCAACGTCAACTCAATTGAACTTCACAAATTCAGACTTGTGGTCTGCATGGGTCAGCAAACTGAACTGACACCATTCCACCTACATGTACCTATAGCTAGCTATTATCTTTTGCAGCAGCAACTTGTGACAGAAGTTTTAAAACTTGCAGTTGACCTGATATTGATTCACAGTAATTAGCTAAGAGTTGAATTACGTTTCAATAAAGTGAGTGCACGTGCACTATACTAGTTGCTAAGCAACATTCCCAGCAGTAGCTAGGTAACACTGCATTATCCAATTTGTGGTTTTCAGTACACTTATATACTAGTTGGCAAGTTGCTACAAGATTTTGGTTGGGGTTCTAATCAGCCCTAAAACGCACATCCCTGGAGTCATATAGCAGCAGTCTGTAGCATTGACTAGTGCATTGGTGGGTTGGTGGCCATAAATGATACAATCACGACAAAGGAGACAACCAAAACAGAGGCAATAAATCTCCCATCAACAGTGGGGCTCTTTTCTTCTTAGGCCTGACCTCTTTCAAGGGCCATGACCAATTCACATGCACAAATCATATACCCCACAGATTATCTTTGTTTTCATCACTATCACTCACAAACCATCAATCTTATCTTAATTACCTTATCAATTGGTATTTGCATGTTTCGGTACGTGCAGTCTGTGCTCTGGCCGCCACCCGGAAGCGAACTGCCTGAAGAAGGCAGGAGAAGCCGTGAAGAGGTGGACCCCCCAAAGGCAGTCCTCGGCAGCAGGCTTTGTCAGACCAAAGTGAACAGAGCAGCAGCAGCGTACTGAGAACACTGGACAGAGACTCATCCCATTGTAGTATGTATCTGTGCATGTGTGGTTATACAACTCATCGATGATTTTCCGGTTTAACTTGCCATAATTGTTATAGGGACTCGAGGAGATGGGAGTACAAGGGGCGACATAGGGGAGGGGGAGTAAGCAGTGGTTTTCTCCGTTCAGGAGAGATTGTGGTACCATCAACTGAGGAGTATGATCCGGGAGCACACCTTAGTTTTGGAGACGTGGCTTTGGATGATGCTACAGACCCGCGCATTGTGCATGTGAACATCAAGGCGTCAAAGACGGACCCCTTCCAAAAAGGGGTATCAATATTCCTCGGTCGGACTAATTCCACCTTGTGCCCAGTGGCGGCAGTGGCAGCATATCTGGCGAGCAGGAAAGGGGAGCCAGGTCCATTTTTCAAGTTCAAGGATGGGCTGAAGATACACTCTGCTGAATATGAATATGAAGATGACATTGATGAGGATGTTGTACATGTAGGTACACATTGCTTTGCTCCACCACACAGCTCACTAGCAGTGCCAGTGTGATGAAAGGTTTAATGTCTATTACTAGGAATACAATCCCAGTGAGGATGTTAACCGGATACATTATGTGTGAAATGTGTTAAATCAGTACAATATCTGTGGAATTGAGAAGCGACCATTCAGGGCATTGTCCCTTTGTAAGGTGTTCATGCCCACAAACTTTATTATAGCACGATGGCAAGAGTCTGCTGGCGTGAATACATACTGGGGGGGGGGGGGGGGGGGGGGGGGCCAAACAGTGCAATACCAAACCCTATTTATAGTGCAAAAACAACAAAAGTCCAGTGTAGTATATAGCCCTGAATTTAATGTGGTGGCCAGGACTACCTTTGACTCTATCACTCATGCATAGGCCTGAGGATTTTATGCTGGGAATAATTTGAGCATAATAGGCTGACGGAAGAATTGAGAATAATTTGGGAAGAATCCGGAAGTTTTAGAGGAATAATCTAATTTCTCTTCCGGAAGTCTAACACGTGGCCATGTGGTGAGGTCAAAATGGCGGACAGTAGTGATTCTAGTGAAACGAGTGCGGCTAGTCTTGTGTATGTTGACCCAGTCTGCGTCGACTCAGACCAAGAGCCAGACGCTGCGCCCCCTACGTTTCTGAGTCGCCTTCGCTCAGCTGATCCTGCCGATATATCGAGACCACGGAAGTTGAAGAATCGAGAATAATACACGTTTTGTTGAGCATAACTGTTGCTTGAGAAAGAATAATACTCGTATTTTGTGAGAATACAAGAATAGAATAATGGGCTATTTTTGGAGAATAATATCCTCAGGCCTACTCATGCACCAGCACATTTACCATAGTCACCTAGCTGTCTCTAGCATATCGCATGCACCTGTCTCTGTTTACTATTTACACTATTTCTGTACAGGCTTGATTACTTTGTAGATCTTGTAGATCATAAATACATTAAGTCATTTTGACTTCATCTGTTATATACTTGCATCTTGTTGGAACGATCAGTTTTTGGTATCTGCAAACAGTTGTTACACCAAATAGGAGGTGGCGCAGTGCATACAAAAATGAGGCATACCAAGTAAGGACATATATATATCAGACTGTATGCAACCCTCAGGACTTTGATCCTACATTGTACTTCAATCAACAGGGTGATGACAGGAAAAGCAAGACTTTATTCTCTGCATTCAGACGGAAATCCAACTTGAAATTCCAATCTCATCCATGGTTAATACTGTCTATCTCACACTTTCTCCTTGAAGACAAGAATTTCACCCCATCATAAATACGTACACTCACAGGTGCTATCTGCTTGTGTACCATCGGCTATTGGCAGTCATAACTACGTACACTCACAGGTGCTATCTGTTAGTGTACCATCAGCTATTGGCAGTCATAAATACATACACTCACAGGTGCTATCTGCTTGTGTACCATCAGCTATTGGCAGTCATAAATACGTACACTCACAGGTGCTATCTGTTTGTGTACCATCAGCTATTGGCAGTCATAAATACGTACACTCACAGGTGCTATCTGTTTGTGTACCATCGGCTATTGGCAGTCATAAATACGTACACTCACAGGTGCTATCTGCTTGTGTACCATCGGCTATTGGCAGTCATAAATACATACACTCACAGGTGCTATCTGCTTGTGTACCATCGGCTATTGGCAGTCATAAATACGTACACTCATAGGTGCTATCTGCGTGTGTACCATCGGCTATTGGCAGTCATAAATACATACACTCACAGGTGCTATCTGCTTGTGTACCATCGGCTATTGGCAGTCATAAATACGTACACTCACAGGTGCTATCTGTTTGTGTACCATCGGCTATTGGCAGTCATAAATACGTACACTCACAGGTGCTACCGTAGGCGCTCTAATTATGCGTCCTTTCTAATTCTGCGTCAAAATTCAATATCTCAAAACGATAATTTCCAATAATGCGTCACACTCCGGATAGCTCCGGAGACTAATTTGCGTAACGCGATTATAACGGCAGCATGGCAGCTAGCTCGAAGCGCACACAGTACAGTTGAACGGCGAAGAGGCCTCATCACATCACTGCCTGTGAGTATAAAGACACAGTTGCGATATGGCTGGGACATCAGCGAAGGTACGAGAAAGCAACTCACTTATGTCTTCTGTGACCCAGGATACGGACGCCCCATGCAGAGAAAAGGCAGCGATAGTCCGACAACCGGGAACAAACACAACCGCTATGCAATAGCCTTGTCTACACTCGTCTGACTTCAGTACCTAGTGAGGTGTTTTCTAATCATGCGTCGAAGTTTGGCTGACCAAATTTCTATTGTTGCGTTGCATTTCAAAAATAATTATTTTTTGAGCGACGCATAATTAGAGCGCCTACAGTATCTGCTTGTGTACCATCGGCTATTGGCAGTCAAATACGTACACTCACAGGTGCTATCTGCTTGTGTACCATCGGCTATTTGCAGTCATAAATACGTACACTCACAGGTGCTATCTGCTTGTGTACCATCGGCTATTGGCAGTCATAAATACATACACTCATAGGTGCTATCTGCTTGTGTACCATCGGCTATTGGCAGCGCATTGCATGGGAATTAGCGACCCTCAATGCAGCCAAGAGAGAACAACCACACAGTAATGTAATGCCACCTCTTCTTTTCACTGCTACGTTCCACTGTAATGTGCCTCAGAGGGTCGCCTTGCTGCAAAGTGAATCGTGATTGCACACGTTTAACCCTTTAACCACCGAATTCTTCCCACCAAGACAACACATTTTCATGCATTCAGCGCACACCACTTTCGTAGGTACTCCTCTCCCACAGCATACGCTCCTCAGCGGCCAAACTTGGTGGGGCCCGCACACATGGAGAGACCCCTCTGGCAATACCGTTAATGATATTCATGACCCCCACAAGGCCAGCAATCGGAGGTCAAATGTGGATGTCAGCCGGATTTTCGCCCAGCATTTCCCTAAACTTGGGCCAGATCCGACTGATGGCACACCTTACACCACCAATTTGCATGTTTTCTTGAGGCCCTGGGTGGGGTCTATGAATATCATTAGAATCAAATATCCTGGGGCCAATGAATCTCATTAAAATCAAAAAACGCCCACGACAGTCGAAGGGGGGGCCCCCGCCCCCCCTTTCGAAACCCCCCTGCCTTTCGTTTAGTGGGGAGGGCGCGCCGAAATCTGACCAAATTTTGGGGTTCGTCCCTCAAAATTGTCCCTAGGCCCTCTTTTTGGACTGACGAGAAGCCCTATGAGTGCATAGGGTCAAAATGACGCCTATAGACGTCAATGGGGCTTAAAGGGTTAAGATTAAATCCCGCACGACCAGAAATAATCATGGCTACACCAACTTGTATGTTCTTTGTCATTTTTGACATGGTGTTGGTCAGCATTATTCTTGTCGGAGTTGTTTGCGTGAGAATTTGGGTCATAGACTTGCAAACTTTGTATGTCCATCATCTATGCAGTAATAGGATTATGTTTATGACTCATTGATTGGACTGTGATAACTGCCACTATACAAGTTTCATTTTCGTGATCCATAAGTTTGCAGTTGGGTAGTTGTATAGCAACTAAGTTAGCGCTATGTGTTGTGCGGTATAAAAGCTCCATTACAACCACTGCACATGAAGCAGCCGTAACAATGCCCTACTCAAGACTCGAAACAGTTTACAACGATTAACACCCACAAAGGACTGTGGACTGTTCCGCTACAATCACCTTCCTTTTGGAGTTGCATCAGCTCCAGCCATTTTCCAACAGACAATGGACAGCCCCCTCATGTCTGTGTCTACCTGGATGACATCCTCATCACGGGTCCCACTGTCGCTCGACAAAGTCCTCCGTAGACTGACTGACGCAGGTGTTGGCTCAAACCTGGAAAGTGCTCCTTCATGCTGCCCTCTGCCGAGTACCTCAGACACAGGATCTCCTCCGTCGGCCTCCAACCGACAGATGAGAAGGTCAAGGCTCTGAAGGAAGCTCCAGCCCCCAGCAGTGTCTCCCAGTTGAAGTCCTTCCTCAGGCTCCTCAACTACTACGATAAATTCATCCCAAATTTATCCACCCTCCTCTCTCCTCTACACAGGTTAGGCTCTATTGCGCATCCTACATGCAAAATGTGCAATTGATGTTCGCTTATACAAATAAGTCGACTTCATGTAGGGTAATTTCAAGTGGTTTATGATGACAGGGTCCACAACACAAGCCATTAGAGAGAGGAGACTATCCTGCGCGGATTGTATCGACATGCATATTAGTTTTACATGCAAGATGCGCATTTATATGTAACCCGATGGGAATTGCAATTCTGTAAGGATGCTGAAGAAGCAAAATCTTAGCTTGCGCTCCTCCGTAAGGGAAAAGCAGCATCCACAGTCCGAGTTTTCTCTTTTTAGGTGCACCAGTACTTCCTATAATGGAACAAATGTACGACACACACCATAGTTCTTCCACCTGGTATCAGAGCTGCAATGTGAGTGCATGCATGCATGGGGACGGAGTGTGGGGTGGTACAGTGTACCTACTTAGAGAATAACCCAGGTGAAAGTGCAATGTGAGTGAACGCTGCCAGCTGGGAGCATTCACTGTTTTCACATTTCTGCTTATCCTGCCCACTTGATTAGTGTTGGGCCTGTACAACGTCCACAGTCAAAATTATTGAGACTAGCCTGCAATGTATGTGTACATTGACTTTTATGCAATTATACATCACACCTTGTGGGTTTGCAATGAATATAATCATGAAAGGTTCTGCATTTTCTGTTTCTACATATAGCCTTTTGCCTTCAGGTGCTGTTCTCTGATAGTGTTGTGGATGTGTACAACCTCATGCAGACAGAGATGGGCGCATCACACCAACCACCGTCTCTCAAAAGCACATTTCTGCCAGAATCAGTGGTAGCTACCCGGTAACCAAAGCCCTTGAGCTGTTGGAGACGGCGTCGAAGAGTGGGTTTGGGGAGGTCATAACATATGAAATTTCATCGACACACAGAAAAGCGTTTAGAAAGAGGAGTTTTGATGGCCTTGACACACCTGCCAAAAGGATCTTGCAAGACTTCAAGATTTCCAGGGAAATGTACACCAGCACTCCTTAAGGTGACGGGATACCGTGTGCTCATTAAATATACATAACGTACAAGTTACCTTTGTCCCTCCGTGCAGGAACTAGCTAGAGACACGCAACAAAAACGAGGTATAACAACAATACGAGTACCTTCTATCTGGTATGATCTTAGCGTCTGAGTACAACATGCCAACATGGGCAGTGGCATCAAAGTTCAAGGTCGAGTTGGCGATTTTTGGCGTCAGATTTTGCAATCAGAAAGGGCTAACAGGCCAGCTTGGCAGCACCCATGGGAAGTTTTCAACTGACTGGAGGGCAGCTCGGAGCGACTTCGCTTCGCTGCCGTTGGAAAAACGAGTGATGGTCGTTCATACCACAAAGCCATTTGCTTTTCGCCAGATCAGGCAAGTAGAACGCACAGTATCTCACGAACAGGATGTTTATCTCGGTAAAACTTTTCGAGCCGCCCTGCCCCTTTCTTCGTAGAATTGAAATCCAGTCTGATATACGGTTAGATGTAAGTTCAGCGATAAAAAACTGACGCCAAAGTCGCGCACACATTTCACTGTTGACTGTAAACCGCAAGCGCGCGCAATTGCAAACTGTAACCCGCAACCTTAAACGGAAGAGTAACTTACGGTTTATTATGATCATGACATTACTAGTGCATGATCAAGTGAGCAGAGACTATAGCACCTGCTGAACGTATTGCTGTATTGCTGTATTGCTGTATTGCTGTATTGCTGTTGCTGTTAAAAGTATGAGTATGGTGTTATGTAAGTCAGCATGCTATACATATACACCTTTTATGAATAATGCAGATGGTTTAGGATGCTGGTTGACAGGACAGGGAGGTAAAGAGCTCTGCCTGCCTCCGTCCCCCAAACAGGGTTGTTGACATGTTTTCAACCAAAATTATGTTTCTACAAGTATTGTTGCTTATAGAGTACAACATTATTTGTTATAATGCCCATGCCCTACTCCCTCGACAGCTACCAGTAGCATCTGTTCGCCTTCACATCATCAACGGTACTAGAAGAGTGGCTGAAGGGAGTGAATGCCTCAGCAAGATTAAATTGGCACTTGCATCCACCCTAACTACGCACGCTTCTGAAAATTGCCCGTGACAAAGTGTTTGAACAGCTTACCAAACTGAAAAAGGGGAAATACTGTAACAGGATGGCTGAGATCAACAAACGACACAAGTCAGCTGTAGACATGCTGTCAGTATACATGTACCAGTCACCCAGATAGGATCGACCTTGGAGGCATGAACACAGAGCCAGATTATGGTATTGCAGTTGCAAGTACAGTGCTCAGAGATAGATGAGGTATTGCTAGATGGTTCCATGTCAGAGAGATGGAAGTATCCAGTACACGCACCATCTGTCCAGTGAACAAGACTTTGGTCAGCAAAATAAAATCTTATCTGAGAAAGGAATTGTCAGTCAGCCAAACATTGAATTGAACAAGACTTCATTTCTTCAAAGTTGAAAACAATATAACTTGACTCCACTTGACAAATGGGGTTATGGGGCTGGACAGCGAGTGGTGAAATTGGTGCATCATTGGAAGTAGATCATTTTCCAGGACTCTCATAATTATAATCATAATGGATCTGTCGCTCCAATCAAAAAGAAAACAATTCAGTTTCAGTTTAATCTATCGCAAGCCTCTGGATTAAGTGCAACTGCTGCTAGGAAGCAGTGGGATCTGGCGAACATGACTGAGAGGGCAAAACGTGTTACAGAATGAATTGCAGGAAAGGATGGGGAATGGCATTACTGTACCAAGATGGCCACCACCCACCATATACCTCCACACTGTCCTAGATGCATGTCCACTTCACAGAAATATTTTTGACTGGGTATGAAAAACCCGGAATGCTGAAACAGTTCCTACACAAGCTTCTGCTTGTGCAACGAGCGCTGTGAACTCATACAGCATAAAGCACCTTATGTTCTATTATGACAGTTATATTACGTATGAAATCCATACTGACTTGTGTTTCATGTATAGTGCTGCAGGAGATGAAGTGGATGAAGAAACTGATGCAGACCAGTGGCGTACTTGCTGTAACTCCGTTGCCACACTAATAACTATAGGTTTGAAACATTGCTGTGCCACATGAACACTAGGCTTTCTTCAAGCCCAGGCTTCTATGCTGGTATCAACTTCTATTCTCCTCACTTTAAATTCAACGAGTTCAACTGAATTCTCTCTGATCTTGATTATGAATCTACCTATCAACAACAATGATGGTTGCAGATGTACTAGTGAATTGCTAACTTAACATAATGAGGTGGTGGTGCCTGAGGTGGTGGTGCCTGAGGTGCAACACAAGGAAAATTGTCGACCAAAGCTATTGCAAAAGCAAGTACCATATAAGCACATATCTATATGAGCTTGTAGTGAGACAACATTCTCAAATCTGAATAATAACACCAATCCCCGTCACTCAACCTCACTATAACAACAGTGAACCTCACAACAACCACATCTCTGCCAGTGAACCTCACAACAACCACATCTCCGTCACTAAACCTCACAACAACCACATCCCCGTCAGTGAGTTTTGCTGTATCATACGTACGTACATACATCCTGATTGGGTCCACATTGGTCCTTTCATGCATGAATAATGCAGATGGTTCAGGATGCTGGTTGACAGGGAGGTAAAGAGCTCTGACTGCCTCCGTCCCCCAAACAGGGTTGTTGACATGTTTTCGACCAAAATTATGTTTCTATGGTTACAAGTAATGCTGCTTACAGTGTACAGCGTTATTTGCTACATGTATAGAAAAAGGTAGGTATCATTTTACTGGACTTCACTGATTACATCGTTGTTTGAAACACCACCTTGACACCAGTACTTACACATTTTCCCTGACTCAGAAGACCACTTGTAAATTTACAAGTTTCCTCGGACATCACACTCTCCGGCCATTTCACCACGTCAGACATCACCCAACCCACCATCTCTAGATGGTCAGATATCTCCCTCTCCAGCCATTCCACCATCTCATTTCAAGCTAAACTCAAATCTTTCAGTAAAGCTCTCTACTATTATCTCCAACCTCAAACAAAACACACAATGCCAGCACATTATTCTCACAATAATTGTTGTCTTCATCATGTGTGGCACAACACTCCATTGGGTAGCTGTTTTCAGCGATACAGTGCAGCCCCAATGCGTGACAAAAACTATTTGTCTATCCGGTACTGCTTTGCGTGTAAATCAAATGCAGCTTGCCATCCTCCTCACTGTGGTATGGAATCACATGTTGGCAGGTGACATCATACAGCGGAAAGAAACCCGCTATTGTTGTTTGCATGCACATATTTATTGTCAAGTGACAGTCTCTAAATTGTACAGATTTGGGGCAACTGACTGCAGTTCCAAATTCCTCATCAATTAGACCATGCCTGGACCATCACTGTCTTGCATAAGTACTAAACTTCAAGGTTTCCTCGTACTGAAACACATTCTCCTTCAGCCATACCAGTGCCATAAGCAAAAACACTCAGGCACATCTTGTACCCTTCTTTGTGGGTGTAGAATGGCTCACTGAACCATTGGTCCTCCAAGTCATAGTGGCCCTGAAAGTCTGTCATGACAAAATCTATAAGAGGAAGCTAAATGTAGCTCCTCCGAAGGGCTCTCCACGAAGTCAAAATCGTCCGGATCGTCCGGATCGGCGCAACTGAGAGAACTGTCATTCAGACATACTGGGGGCTTCGAGTCAGTCAAACCAGTCATCATAGTTTGACGGGTTCTGATTGTGCATGTTTCGAGTGTCATAGTAGACCTCTGCATCACATTTCACCTCGTCGTACTTCATTTTACGGAATGAGTTGTTGCAATGTCGCGGTCGAAAAGCCAGATGCTACTAGTTTTCAAGAACTTAAGTGTAAGCGACTGCACACAGATATCACGCATTTTAAATGCTTCTGTAGTGTTTGACAACGTCACCTTCTCAAGAAATGTGCCCCAAGGAGCACTCCAGGTGATCAACAGTAATGTAATATTCAATGGTAAGACTCAGTTTGCTTTAATGGTGGTGTTCTAGTATTGGGTTTCGTGAACAGCAGCATCGTCCTTCTTGCCAAGTGTCTGTTTGGACCCATACTAAATCGGAAAACACGAAAAGTCTTGCTGAAGTGACTGCCTGTAATTGGGCAAGCGTGAGTGAGCCCCACATATGACTTTGCTACAATTTTAATTTGCTACAAATTTCAACTAACAAGGAGAAGGAGTTTAGTGGTTTCTGGGAAGCGTGCACGAATGACGTCTTTGATTTCTTGTGGGTATACGTATATAGGGTGCACATGCCCGTCCTTCTTGCCAAGTGTCTGTTTGGACCCATACTAAATCGGAAAACACGAAACGTCTTGCTGAAGTGACTGCCTGTAATTGGGCAAGCGTGAGTGAGCCCCACATATGACTTTGCTACAATTTTAATTTGCTACAAATTTCAACTAACAAGGAGGAGGAGTAAGTAAGGGTCCTTTTCAGGTGGCGGGAGGCGCCAGCAAGTAAATATATGGCTGGGGTGAGCGATTTGACATCCTGCGTGGGGCTGCAAGATGAGTGAGGCTGGGGTGAGCGATTTGACATCCTGCACGGCAGTATATCTTTGCAAAAGTGTGGGCTAGGAAAGCTACACTAACATCATGGGGAAGAATGATACCTTTACTCTCATACGCTGCAGCATGAGCTAGGGCATCAATTCTGTCATAGGATTGCTTGTGGATCAGCATGTGCTCAAGTTTGTCCACGGAACGTCAGAGTTATCATCAACTCAGCCACAACCGCAGAGCAAACAATCTGAAGATTATGTTTTTAATTATGCGTCTTCTGTAATTGGCCCGGGTCTGATGGCTCGCAATTTCCAGGATGCATCTAGGGAAGGGGATGGTCTTCCAGCGAGGAAGAACAGCAACCATCAACTAGCAGTGGGGTAACTCAGGAGATTTTGCCATACAGGGGTCCCGGGCTTGTTCACGACTCTAGTAGTGATGAGGTAGTAGTTGTGAAATCAACGACATCAAAACCCAGACGACGACCCGATGGCCGAGATCCCTACCGGCAAACCAAACGCTGTCCGGTTTCAGGATGTACCGCTAAGCCTCAGGTGAGACTAGCAGCGCACATGAAGCTGTACGCCAGCAAGTAAATATATATGTAATGGACAGACTATACACAAAGTTTTAGATCTCTATGAATTTACAGTCACACTACACACCCGAAGCTGCAGCTTGGATGGCAGTGGTGATAGGTCGTCGTGTGGAATGCACTTTGCACAGCCTTGCCCAAAGTCATTCCTTTCTCCGTTCATTCCTATTCCTACGAGAATGCTTATTGAATAACCGCCATACTACTGTGCTGCCAGTCTTTCTTGAGATACTGCCAACTCCCTTCACATTATCATTTAAACCATACTGAAAAATAGTGCACAGCGCTCTATACCGATATCCTCTCTGGACAGGCTTTTAGCATAGTCTACAATCCAATCTTTTCAATGCTATGCCCATCAGAACTGAAAATGTCTGACTGTATGTTGCAGTCTAGGTGGATTTTTCTGATCAAAACATAATATAATTGTGGCCATGTGGCCGCATGATACTTATAGTATACATTGAAGTTGCAACTTGGTTCTTCAAAATCCTCAACTGGTGTGAATTTTAGCTCGCTTTCATGTTCATGTCTTTTACACGAGGATCACATGACCTATGCCATTGCATAACCTTGCTAGGTTGTAAGTATATTATGGGCTGAAAACCAAGATGATCGGTACGTACAATTCACACAGAAATGCAAAGATGGTCAGCCATGTTTCAATAGAGTTTTCCCGAGTTGCTTCCTTCCTTTTGTATTCAGTATGGAATCTTCTCAGTAGGACACCTCGGAATTACCTAAACTAACTTAATGTATTTTAGAATAACCTTCAATAACTAGGGGGTGCACTAATTGGAGTTGCCGGCGATTCCATCTTCCAGTGCTGTGCTTTTGCCTTGGGACCTTGGGACAGCGGTGAAATAACTATAGTGTGAACCTACTCTGGAAGCCAGAAGTTGCCGACTTACCAACACTTCAGCAGAGGCAGCAGTGGACTAAATTAAACATTAGCAGATATAGACTAGGTTCTCGTCAAGTAGTTCTGTCTGTCCAAAAATAGTATCCGCTTCGACCTTCCTCAAACATAAACAAACGTACGTAGAAACGCAGGTGAGGTTTGAAGCAATTTAACTAACAGTGCAAGTATCTCACAGCCAGTTGTAGGGGGTCGCTAATGTTTAACAAATAACGAGGGGGTACAATCCACTGCACAACTTCTTCAAAAGGAGGAGCATATGGAACTACAGATATTCACAGTGATAAGGCCACCACAGCAAAGCTGAAGAACAAGGCAGAGGCAGCAGGAATAATCCATGCGTCGTGAATTTCACACAAAGTTGATCTAATGAAACTCAAAGTCGATGACCACCTGGCAACTGTTGGCACCAATTGCTTGCCTAGACCAGGTGTTCCTTCCTCTCACCTCGACCAATGCAAAGTTAGCCTCTCCATGATGGGCACTGTCTCTTACAGATAATACATACCATACCTCTTCCTCTCCCACTGAATCATCCCGACAGAGTAGCCGTCCGTTCTCCAACTGCACTGGTATACTAAATCCACGTTAGGCTACCGAAACGAGGGTGCAGACATCCTTTTGAGAAGGGGTCTTTAGTTCGCGGAACTGCTGCAAAGTTGGAGAGCGAATGTCATAACGCTCAGTTGTATGTTTCTGTGGAACTATCCTTTTTCCTAAACCAGTTTTACCAAGCTTGCAATTACATCACTGGATGTTGCCATAAATATCTAATTCAGCACTGTCATGTCAGCAAGCACCTCTCATGGCCTATATAAGGAGGCTAGACAACAAGAGAACAGTATCTCAGAACGGATTACGATGAGCTCAGAAGATTCCATATTGGACTTCAATCAGCTACCACTATTATATTTACCATTCATCAAGTGATCAGTTCTCCTATTGACCTGTTGCAGTGTTTACATATGCCCACTGCATTCAAAGGGTTAACTTGTCCTCTATGAATGTTTAGAATAATTTTCATGTTCTGTTACAGTTCCCTGTACGCTCTTGCGAGGGAGATATTTGTGGAGTTGCACCCGGGTGAAGACCCACCCCCCCTTGGACCTGGGCGAAGACCCACCCACCCTGCAAAAAGCGGTCGGTCCGCCCCCGCCGCCACCACCCCCCCCCCCCCCCCCCCCCCCCCCCCCGCCGTCCCCATCGCGATACGGTCTGCCGCCCCCCACCACCCCCCAGAAGAAACAAGCCGCACACCCCCCCCCCCCCCCCCCTCGAAGAAACGTTCAACGTCGGCCCCCGTACGTGGGGTCAGAGGGCCACTTGTTGTGGTATTTCGTAAACCTCATGGAGTACTTAGGGGAGGGGGTTCCATTTTATCGACTTGTGCATGCGTATAAAACTAGGTATAATGCTTATGACATTTGGATCCCAAAGGAATTTTTTAGGCAACATAATGATGTATTTGTATATAATTATTTTGTCAACCCACTGTGTTTTTTTGGTGTTTGTCAGTTTGTTTTGTTTTGTAACGCATATTGCCTCTACCTTCGTATTTCTGTATATTTAACTTTGGTTATAGTTTATCACAATGTAATATAAACCTTTTGCTTATAGTTTATTGTACATGGATTGTACACATTACAATATTTTATAAATAAAAAAACTTTATATATCCCTGGCCTGAGTGGGCAATTAGTTTTATTAGCCTGAGTGGGCAATTAGTTTTATTAGCCTGAGTGGGCATTTGTGTTGTTTTTTTCAGCCTGAGTGGGCAAACTGTAGCGTTTTTTTTTTTTCAGCCTGAGTGGGCATAATTATGTTGTTTTTTTCAGCCGGCATGAGTGGGCAATAATAATCATCCTCTCCCATTGAATCATCCCAACAGAGTAGCAGTCCATTCTCCAACTGCACTGGTATACTAAATCCACGTTAGGCTACCAAAAAGAGGGTGCAGACATCCTTATGAGAAGGGGTCTTTAGTTCGCGGAACTGCTGCAAAGTTGGAGAGCGAATGTCATAACGCTCAGTTGTATGTTTCTGTGGAACTATCCTTTTTCCTAAACCTGTTTTACCAAGCTTGCAACTACATCACTGGATCTGTTGCCATAAATATCTAATTCAGCACTGTCATGTCAGCTAGCACCTTCAATTTGCTGCAACTAGGCACCTCTCATGACGGAGGCTAGACAAGAGAACAGTATCTCAGAACGGATTACGATGAGCTCAGAAGAAGATTCCATAAGGTCAGCTACCACTATTATATTTACCATTCATCCAGTGATCATGCACAATTTCTACTCCAAGACTACGGAGAAGAAAATGCTGGTGGACGGACCAACACTCAGTTGCAAGTCCAGTTGGTCCTTCATCAGGTACCTGCTCGTACTGCCTTCCCCCGCCTTAGATTTCAAATGTGAATTTGAAATGTGTGCATGTGTATAGGGTACGCCGCGGCTGGATCCAGCCGCTACCCGCAGCAGTATACGTAGTCGGAGTCCCAGTCCCTCCTGGCGACGGGCCAGGAGTCGGAGTCCCCGGCGAGCTCCCCGGTCCCACAGCCCCTCCCCCCATCCGGGTTCGGACATCGTGTAAGCTGATCCAAGACTCAGAGCACAAATCCGAGATGAGTGTCTGTCACCTTTCCCTCTTTGAATGTGCAGTGAAAGTGGGCCGCCAGGCAGATCGCGAGGCCGAGGGCGCGGGCGTGGCCGAGGAGGCCAGCGCCCATTGACCGTAAGTCACAACATAATTTCTCTTTCTCATGATTTCAACCATGTGTACCTGTAATTCTTTTACCCATGCAGATAACCAAGTGTAGAGTGACTATTAACTACTATTAACTCACTATTATACTCAGCTAGGCAGCTGTGTTTTATCTATCTAGCTATCTATCTATCTATACGTATACATTTATCATGACATTTTATGCAAGTGGAAATTGCATGGTCAGACTGTATGCACAGAACTTAAGAGAAGAGAATCTGGTCTGTAAAGGACAGCTAAACCACTCAACCATACCTGCACTAGTCTGCGTCTAGTCGACAGTCTGGCTTGAAAGGTTTACATATAAACATTATAGCCAGCATGACCAGTTTAATTTATAGTTTGGCCTGAATGGATGGTTTACACTACAACAATAATCATGTGTATAGTCAAGCATGCATGCATTAAGCTAGCTGCATGCACATGCAGCCTACTTGCATTACATCATATCACAACAGCACAACAGCACTACTACTATACTAGCAATATCAATAAATATGTGCTTAGGAAATGACATAACAAGGATACCAGAACAGCAAAAAGTAAGGAAACAAGGGGGATCACACAACTGATAATACTCTGCACACACACACACACACGCAGGTTACTCATGACAACTCAAGCTGCTCCACTCCGACTGCACTGTGACTCTGACACTCACAAAATTACATATGTCACAAGCTCTTTGCATGTCTTATTCAATCATGAATCCCATGATACCTTTTGCAATTACAGTTTCCATGGCAACATGGCTCTTATAATAGACCAAGGACGTGCATGAAGCCCAACTCATGGTGGTTCAACAACACCACACCTGCTGCTGCAAAAAAAAATGAACGTAAACAAGTAATTGCGAGCGAAGCGAGCCTACTAGCGAGTTCAATTGCGATTTTGCGCAGTGGTAGATTTTGCAGGATCTCGGACATTGTCCGTATACTACTCCGGATACCGTACGTCGAAACTGAAAGTCTTGGCACGTGCATGTCACGAGCTTCGCTCGCCCAATGCGCGGCATTCTTCTAGTAAAAAACATTTCAAAATGTAACAGGATGTAGGGATACCAGAACGGCAAAAAGTAAGGAAACAAGGTAGGGATGATCGCACAAAACAGTGAAGTATTCAATCCCCCTACATATCTTTTTTCATTATACACGTACCGTATAGCGGGAAATTTTCGCGGGTCCAAATTTTCGTGAATCTTCCTAAAATCCGTTCTTACAAAGTTTTCGCAATTTTTAATTTCGCGACAAAGGGTCACGACCTATGACCACACCCTCTACTCGCATATATATGTGCACGGGAAAACTCAGCATGCACTTCAACGTGGAAGTGAAGGTAAGAGGCCGCTTGTGCATTGCCATGAAGGGAAGCCTACGGCGATCAGTGCCGCCTGTTCGGTGTGTTCGCTCGAGATCTTGTTATGGTCCTCTCGACTGTGTGCGCAACGATGTGCTATGCACGCGATACGCAGCTACTTGCTGGCTCACTTTGTTAGCAACTGTGACACAGGCGGTGGCCGATAAGGGTCCCTTGTTGGATGGCAGTGCTTGTGCAGGTCGGAAGTAGCGCTAGAGAGACATAGCTAGCTACTCCGGGTGGCAAAATGCTCGCGGAACAAATTTATGCGGGGTTCAAATTTTTGCAAGTAGGTATCGATCGTGAAAAACGCGAAAATTTGAGACTCGCAAAAATTTCCCGCTATACGGTATATGGAAAAAGATCTCTGTAGGGGGATTGAATACTTCACTGTTTTGTGCGATCATCCCTACCTTGTTTCCTTACTTTTTGCCGTTCTGGTATCCCTACATCCTGTTACATTTTGAAATGTTTTTATTACTTGTGTAATATGTAATGTAATATGTAATGTAGGAACTTTATAACACCATTCTCCCACAAAGTAGCGTCTATACCATTCTCCCGCAAAGTATACAGTTCATAAAGGGTGACTTCTTGTAGTTTGTTTGTTTTTGACCTAGCGCTATATACATATGGTTCCAGGTCAAGCCATCGCAATTGTTGCTATTATGAAAGTATGTCAAATAACGCAACACCATGCCAGAATGCCACATCAATTGTGTCATTTTACCACAAGGCAATTTTACAGGTGACTTCCACTTCCTCTGGGAGTGACTTCGTGTCATTTTCATGATAGCGTCCATCTCAGAAGATACAGAAGAGTCGTTGAGCACTCTTATGTCAGCAGCATACTACATTCCTGAGTTTTACGTATAAACATAATGTTGGAGTGACCGATTGAACACAATGCCAGAATGCCACATAAATCATGCCATGGCAATTTTACAGGTGACTTCCACTTCCTCTGGGAATGACTTCATGTCACTTTCATGATAGTTTCCATCTCAGAAGATACAGCAGAGTCGCGGCTACCAAACACACTTATGTCAGCAGCATACTACATTCCTTTATAAACATATCATATTTCAACATCATCGGTTGCAGCCACCCAGCACGTTACACCTCTGGACCATGGGCAGACGCAAGATAACTGTGTTGATCATATTTGAAATTGTGTGCGAACCCTAGATACAACACTTCTACGTTGGAGTGAACGACTGAACACCACACCATGCGGCCATGCCAGAATGCCACATAAATTATGTCATTTTACCATAAGGCAATTTTACAGGTGACTTCCACTTCCTCTGGGAATGACTTCGTGTCACTTTCATGATAGTCTCCATCTCAGAAGATACAGAAAGAAGTGTCATTGAGCACTACCAAACACACTTATGTCAGCAGCATACTACATTCCTGAGTTTTAGGTAAATATATCATGTTAGAGTGAATGATTGCAGCGTTTGGTGAGATATCTGCTTCCGTGGTTATGAGATGGAGCAGGCCCCGTAGACCAATGTGACACAGTTTGCCCCTGTTTGTATCACTCAATTGGTAATGTGGAGATGACACACAGAAGTGACTACAGGATTGTTTCATGATATTTTAACGCGACTAGAGTTGAAATCCATCAGTCCTGTATTTCTTGAGTTGTCATGATACCTAATACCTTGTTCCTAACAGTGACTGGTAGAGTATGCCATTAATTTACTGTGTTCATAACATTTACTCAATGCAAGTGATATAGGTACCAAAATGAAGCTTATTGAATTTGCTGTCAATTGGTACAATATATTTTTGCATAGCTACACTGAAAGTCAAGTTATATCTCATCAGAACTTTTTGTGGTGTTATTAGAGGTACACATAACTCAACACTGGTTAGCACTAGCCACTTCCTAATTTGGCACCACTTAGACAAACCACTAATATGTTGATTGAATGGAATAACAAAGTAGCATCTCAAGAAATGGATTTTTAAAAATTCCTAACTATTGTTACATAACATCTAGGCTCTCCAGGCTTGTATATGCACTATGATGGGTCACTGCAAATTCTTGATCCATTCAATGGATAGAGGGCTTTCAAATGATATCTTAAAAGTCATTTTGTGGCAAAAAATGGCCAAGTTATACGTACATTGTACCAGAAACAAGAATTTCAACATTTTGAGAAAACTGCTGTCAAAGGTAAGGGGTATGAAATGTGTATGTATAGGGAGGTTGCGGTGGCCAAGGAGCAGAGGAAATTGAAGCGGGCGGCGGAGAAAGGTGCAGAAGAGGCACGTGATGGAAGAGGGGGTCACTTATAAAGCTGGGGATTCTAAGCATGCGTTAGAGTGCACATACCTGCACATACCTCATCGTTGGAATACCGTACCTTAATAAAGCTGCGTGCATGTCTGGAAGTAGCGATGACACTCAATTGCAGCCATCATGCATGCTCCTTGCTTTTCACTACAGATGGCAGCTATCCTGAGGTCACTTGGCCACCAAGCCGGAGTGATAGACAAGTTCTCAAATGAAAAGGTTAGCTGTTTGAATGGTAACTTGTACCAATATACCTTTTCCAAATATTTCTGTAGCTGTTCTAATACAGTAACTGTGGTCATCGTTTTCTGCATGCACACAACAGGTATACGCCGCCTCCAGCGCCAATCAAACTTGACGCTTCGAACTGCTGCAACATCCAAGGTCGCAGTAACCCCAAGGGCTGTTTTTGTGAAGAATCATTCCTGCGTTTCTTCTGGTACCAAATCACAGGTCGGTTGCGTCTGGGCATGCAATTCCACCCATGGTTATCTGGGATAGGAAAACGCTACGTACATTCTGACATGACTGATTGGTGAACTGCCAGGGACATTAGACGGCTTGACCAATAATGGCTGGATGAACCTAATCACTGGTTATAAGGTGTCATTTTTTTTTAGGTATGCCACTCTTGTAAGACCACTGTTGCTATTGGTGGATGGTCATACTTCATTCATGCAGCTCATAACAAGAGAAGCAAGATGAAACTGCGATGCCCTTAACCCCAAGAAGATAAGGGCTGTTTTCGTGTGCGTTTCTTCTGGTACCAAATCACATCATCACAGATCACGGTTGTTGGCTGCGTCAGTGCATCTGGAAAGCGAAGGGCGGTTACACTCTGCCTTCCCTTTCCGCATTCGAAAGTGAAGGGCGGTTACACTCTGCCTTCCCTTTCCGCATTCGAAAGTGAAGGGTGGTTACACTCTGCCTTCCCTTTTCTCATTGGAAAGCGAAGGGCGGTTACACTCTGCCTTCCCTTTTCTCATTGGAAAGCGAAGGGCGGTTACACTCTGCCTTCCCTTTCCGCATTCGAAAGTGAAGGGCGGTTACACTCTGCCTTCCCTTTTCTCATTGGAAAGCGAAGGGCGGTTACACTCTGCCTTCCCTTTTCTCATTCGAAAGTGAACACTGCCTTCCCTTTTCTCATTCGAAAGTGAAGGGCGGTTACACTCTGCCTTCCCTTTCGTCATTCGAAAGTGAGGGGCGGTTACACTCCGCCTTCCCTTTTCTCATTCGAAAGTGAACACTCTGCCTTCCCCTTTCTCATTCGAAAGTGAAGGGCGGTTACACTCTGCCTTCCCTTTCCTCATTCGAAAGTGAAGGGTGGTTACACTCTGCCTTCCCTTTTCTCATTCGAAAGTGAAGGGCGGTTACACTCTGCCTTCCCTTTTCTCGTTCAAAAGTGAAGGGCGGTTGCACTCTGCCTTCCCTTTTCCTCATTGGAAAGTGAAGGGCAGTTAACGTTATACTTGCCAGTTGCCAGTGTAGTGGTACGTGAAATTCACAAATTACAGGAGGAGGAATTTAGTATCTGTGTGAAGACAACCGGATTGAACCTTTTATCACAGGGAGTTTCGGTCGTCTGGGAGTTGGGAGTGGCAGGGTGGTTACAGTGATGTTGATCACATATCTAAGACATCTTCTGAAGATGTAGGCCATTACAATCCTCACATCCAAACTGATGCAGAATCCAGGGGCGGTGGAACAGGTCCGGCAGACCCGGCAACTGCCGGACCAATGTTTTGACAAACCATGGTATACTTGCCAACCAGGCATCAGGCGACACTGAGCGTCCTCCTCTGTGGATACATAGCTACGTACTGGGGACCTGGCTCGAGGGAAAGTCTGTTTACGAGTCCAGTTGCATTGCAGCAAAACTTGAAGTGTCTGGAGGACACATTATCCGGGCGCTTGTTGAGGTACGATGGTTAACTTTGCGAACAACAAACTGGTTACGTGCTAAAGCTACCACGAGCGATTTAGAAAGGGGTGGAGCCAGCATGGATAATTATCCCCCATGGAGCCAGGAAGTGAAAAAGCAGCAGCGAAAACTCGTAGCCAGTAGGCGTGGGCTAGCTACCAGCGCAGCGTACATTTTCGAGGTCACGGATTGCACGGAAACCAGCGAGCAGTGGCAGTGCAATGCAAAGCACGAAGGTGCTATAGGCCTTGGCGAATTATGCCAGCATAAATTTGAGCATAATAGGTAGCAAGAGGTGTTCAACGAAATTTTGCAAGCACAGTGACAGAATGTCTAGATTACAGAGGCAATTACTAGTATATCTATTACAGGGGGTGGTCTTCAAGGTTAGTCAGAATTGTATAATCACATGATTTTGTTCAAAGGTTATCTACTAATTATACATTGAGAGCATAATCACCTGTTAACGGAGCATATATAATAGTACACGATCCAGAGCATAACGGCGAATAGTTTGAAGCATAGAAGCATAGCATAATAGCCTGATTTTTGAGCAGAATCCGCCAAGGCCTAAGATGCTACGAGAGCCCATCCAGGCAACTGAAAAATGACCCTGAAAAATTTTTGCGCGCTTAGCGCGGAAGACAGATGTAGCGCCGATCTCACTGTAATATTTAAGTGCAGAGGGGTGACACATGACTTCAATATTTAAGACAAAGGTTAGCATGCTGCTGGACCAAGAAGTTCCCTGGAACCTGACAATCAATATGACTCTAAAGCGATTGCTTTCCTGTGTGAACTTGACGGCAAGTGAGAAAAAAGTTTGAGAAGCTGTCGATGATGTACAGCTCTGACGCAGTGAATTGTTAGTGTCAAGCTTGTGTGGGACAAGTGCATGGTACTGTGGATGTGCACAGGACCTGGATATTATGCTGGCATAAGTACGTATAGCCATTAACGGAGAATGGTCTAAAGTTGTTGTTGTGCAAGCACACATTGAGTATACCGCTAATTCCAGATGCAATCCCTCAGTGACACCATCTATTTCTCTCACTCAACCATGTATCGCTTCAACCCAGTATCACTAGCACTTCAATCCAGTACATATCACTTCCTATTAATCATGACATCATTGCTTCAAGAGCGTATATACTGCCTTCACGTATAATTTTACACACAGGAATGTTCAACAACATCCCTCAGTGACACCATTTATTTCTCTCACTCAACCATGTATAGCTTCAATTCGGTCTATATCACTTCCTATTTAATAACAAAATCATGACATCATTGCCTCAAGAGCATATTTTACACACAGGAAGCTCAACAAGACAGCTGAATTGCTCCCAGATGCGCAACCATGCCAGTTCGTGGGAGCTTGTCCATTCGACGGTAGCTTGTCCATTCGACGGTAGCTTGTCCATTCGACGGGAGCTTGTCCATTCGACGGGAGCTTGTCCATTCGACGGCAGCTTGTCCATTCGACGGGAGCTTGTCCATTCGACCACAGTTCCACAATCTACCGCTTGAACTACCTCCCATCAGTACCGACCAAATTCATGTTGGTGTCCTTCCGAACTTCCGTTTCTTTCCTAGCTTTGGCACACTGAAGTTTGGCAAGGGACCCTCGTCAAGAGCATGTATAGGTCACGCCACTTTGTGAATTCCACACAGGGTTTCCGGCATCCAAACTTGACTTGCTTAGTCGTGAATAGTAAGATGCTAAAAAGCATTCCACATCATCAGTGGTACTGGCACTGGGGTGCTCAGCTTCCCTATCACTGCTGATGCTCTCACGTCTTCGCCATTCCCGGCCTTCAATGCTTGTAACAACAGCAACAAGCGTCTCCTTAGAGAATCTAGATCCCTGTATGTGCAAGGCAGATTTTTATTAATGTCAAATACACTGACTCAAGGCACATGCATACACATACACTCGCCTCTCCTACCCAGGCCTTCTTGCTACAGCATAATTATGTCACATGCAGTGCTAATGCAGTCAAAGTACTGCAAGTGACAATCGCTGGGGGAGAAGGCCTGGATATACAAGGCTGTACACATACCTGGTTACTTCAAGCACACTGAAACCATGTCTGTTTATACCAGGGGATCAGATCCTCTAGGATGAGGTGAGAAACTGGTGATTGAATTTGCACCGCTGCAACTCCTTGAGGCCACGTTCATCGCAAGCCCTCCGCCAATTCCATATGGTTTCGGTGATTTCGGTTCATATTTAAATTTGTTGCATGAATGCTGTGAGATTGGGGTTGAAAAGGCGCTCCGCATCCACAACACCGTTTTCGTGCTCCTGTCAGTGCAGGATACACGAGGTCAGATGATGGCTCTGACAGGGCTTCAACAAACCAGGTGCAGCTGATCTGGACCACCACTTCTTGTGTGATTGGCAATCCTCTGTAACAAGGAAGAAGAATATAGTAAACAGTAGCGGCAATTGCTGAAAGGAAAATCTCTTGCTCTGACCTTCAAACATGAGCCTCGTCCTCCCGTTCACAAAATGGCATCTGGGTGTCTGGGTGTACCTCGGGAACATAAAGATGTGTCCAAAACAGAACTCCCTTAGCCTGCCACTCGCACACTTGGTAGGCATACTCAAACTGGGGTAATATAGACCGCAGCTTGTGTGTCAAGCCTTCATCCTTTCCTGCAAAAAAATAAAATAAAATAATACCGACTCGTCCAGATATTAATCAATTTACCACATTCACTAACCAGCTTTCCATGTGTGGAACTTGTACCCAGGCGGGACAGTTCTAGTTCTCAGGCGGTCCAACTTGTACCCAGGTGGGACAGTTCTAGTTCTCAGGCGGTCCAACTTGTACCCAGGTGGGACAGTTCTAGTTCTCAGGCGGTCCAACTTGTACCCAGGTGGGACAGTTCTAGTTCTCAGGCGGTCCAACTTGTACCCAGGCGGGACAGTTCTAGTTCTCAGGCGGTCCAACTTGTACCCAGGCGGGATAGTTCTAGTTCTCAGGCGGTCCAACTTGTACCCAGGTGGGACAGTTCTAGTTCTCAGGCGGTCCAACTTGTACCCAGGCGGGACAGTTCTAGTTCTCAGGCGGTCCAACTTGTACCCAGGCGGGATAGTTCAAGTTCTCAGGCGGTCCACCAACTTGTACCCAGGTGGGACAGTTCTAGTTCTCAGGCGGTCCACAGCTTCTTCCATTGTGGCTCTGGCTTGTGTTTGCCCATTTAGTCCCAAACAGTGTGTACATGGTCTGTTGCCATGATCGGTAGTCAGTGGGACAGGACACCTGCGAACAGAATAATGTTTGTAAGGGTAGTCAGTTGCATGTGGGGAAACATCAGGAATGGATGAAAATCACGTGTACCTTCTGAACAGATATAAGTTCACTGCATATTCAAGTTCACTGCATATTCAATCAGACACATTGACATCCTCGATGTCAGAAGGAGTGAATCGGAGCCATCACTGTGCATGGTTCCAACTGCTTTGTCCACAGAGTAGATCACGTTTGTCCAGCCCTTTTCACGTAAACGCTGCATCCCATGGGCCACTAGCTTCAGGAAATCGGATGGAATTGCTCTGCTGACCAGCATGTGGAGTTACAACAGTTTGTTGGCAAACATCAGCTACCCGAGGAACATCTTGGGTGTGCACTACCTGGAATGGGAGTCAAGAACAGAAAGAATGTTAAACCTAGCCTTGCGCCTCGTCCTGCATTTTGTCGCTAGTGGTATGGTGAAGCAGGGAGGGCCTGGTACAATTCCTCACGTGAGCATGACGCAATCGACAAATTTTCAGAACTAGGATGCTACATTTTGTGTGTTATTCAACCATCTCTACGTTCAACGCTCGGAAGTAGGAGTCGTCCCTTGCTAGCTAGATATGTGTGGTACGTATGTTACCTGGTACCTTCGCTCTTCTTGCTGTTCTGAGACCCAGTACGTCCACATTCATGTAGGTCTTTCTACCATCATTCTACCCTTGACGTCACTCACGTGACCAGGCCCTCCCCGATTTCCTGTACTGCAAGCAATGTAAAGCTGGACATGGGACTGGGAACGAGGCCACATATGTTAATAACCACAAGAACATGTTGGTAAACACCAGCTAGTTGAGGAACAGTTTTAGGTTCCGTACCTGTAATGAGGGCTGGGAGGACAACACTGGTAGCACAGGTAGTTGTGGGGGCAGAGGTGGTGGCTGATGAGGACCCGACGGTGAAAGTTGGGAAGGTGGAACCTTGGGCACGGTAACTAGGGGGTCCCTGTCTGCTTCAACAGAGTCACTGCCATAGTGTCGCTTGCTCCGTTGCTGGGGATTTGGGAGTACTTGGCTCTCGCTATCACTTGCTTGGACGAGTGAACTCTCCACGACCAGCCATACACAATGGGTACAAACACCGGCAAAAATGCTGCCACTTCCAGAAACATTTTGCTCAATCTTTTGCTCCAAGCTGAAGAAACACCTTCAAAAGAGACACTTCTTGGTGAAATGCATGACATTGGAGGGCGAGCCTGGCCACAGTGCATGCGTGTGCAGGACATGCAAGGAGCAGTTGCATTCACATGACTGTCATCAGAATGTGAACGGGCAATGAGCAATAGAAATTGACACTAAAACATACACTCACAGCAACTGTGAGTCAGGTTAGCGTTTATAGCTGAAGCAGTCTAGCAGGTACGTCACAGGCCATGGTGATAGCTAGGTCAATGAGTTGTGAATGTCGTCCTTACAGTATATAGTACCTGGTTGCTATTTACAACACAGAGTTTTGACTCCAAAAATGAGTATGGGTTTTGTGGTGGCATCATAAATATACTTACCTAGCTGGTTATCTGTAGTCAAGGTGGGCTACATGTACATGAATATACTTACCAGGCTGCAAATACAGTACACCAGTGTGCTGGCAAGTATTAACTCGCTTCCCGCGAGGCTCTTCTGTGTGCATTCACGTATGCACTAGTAATTATGTAAAAGACTACAATAGCTAGTGCACCATAAGCTGTTGAACTCCTGAAGGCATGCAATGGGTGGGTTTGTGGTGCTAGTACAGCAGGTTGAAAGGAAACTGCAATGCAATTTCATAATCGAGCTTGATAATCATGAGGTGCATGCTCAACTACATAGCATGCACAACTTCAAGGAGAGAATTCGAAATAGCTAACATCGCTAGAACTACATGATGTAAAATACGCCATTTTCAGACAGGAAGTGACCGTGCGCTGCAATTAAATTCCTGGAAGTTTGTTACGGGGGTTCAAAGGTCACGTATATATATATACATATACATATATATATAGCCAGATCAAGAAGAGCGTCTCATGTTCTAGTTGCCTGCCAAGGTGTAGTAGCTGTATGTAGCTTTAGATAGTTTCGGACTTTATTGCTGTTGAATAAGCAGTCGCCCCCTTCTTTTTCCTCCCTGCAGCTCCGTACCGTATACCCATTGATATTGCTGTCATGTACATGTTCAGATAATCATGAAGGTGAATGCACAACTACATAGCATGCGAGGAGAGAAATAGCTAACATCGCTAGAACTACACGATGTAAAATAAGCCATCTCAGACAGGAAGTGACCGGCGCTGCAATTAAATTCCCGGAAGCTGATGCCGATTGGACTGTTTACGTGGGGTTCAAAGGTCACGTATGCAACTATATATAAAAACGAAGCGCCAGATCGCACTTTGCAGAAGAGCATACGTAGCTGTATGTTCAGAAGTCGTCCCGACTATGTTCAGAAGTTGACGAAGTCGTCCCCTTCCTCCGTTGACGTTGACCCAGCTAATGTCGGCTTTCACAGCAGTTTATTGTGAACGATAATCTGCTGAATAAGAAATCGCTCCATAATTCTCCTCCGTTGAAGAAGAGTTCGGCCATCACGGCAGTTTCAGCCATGATGCAAAATGGTGCCGGTATGTTCAGAAGTCGTCCCGACTATGTTCAGAAGTCGACGAAGTCGTCCCCTTCCTCCGTTGACCTAGCTAATATTTATATCTTTGGAGGCATGTTTATGTTGCCATGCTGTTGTCAAGCAGTTTCCGGTACATGTTCATACAGAGTGTGTGCAAATTAATTAGGTCTGATGAGGTACCATACTGTAAACTGGAAAGTACCATACTGTACATTCATACTCCACACTGTGCCCATGAAACACCAAGCGATTAACCGAAACGAGAGTGAAGCAGTGTCTTTTGCCATGGAGATATCATCCTACGCATGCGGTTCAAGGTACAAAGCGGATACAATTGAACTTTATTTCGAATGAACTTAATGTTATACTTGTTCTTCCAGAGTCATTACTGGAGACCGAGGCAACCTCAACTGAGGCAGCCTCCCCAGAAAGTCCTCTGGACTTAGAGGCACTAAAGGAGATTACACGCAAAGTTTCTCGCTATGAAGTGATTGACCCTTCCGTGGTGGACTCCCTCGTGGAAATTTCACACTACCTACAGCAATTGAGTAGGGAACAGGAAGCGAGGTGTAACGATAGTGGTGTCGGGCGCCCACCACCTGTGAAAAGAAGTAAAGCATCTGTGTCTGGTTCAGGAGAAATTCGACCTGTACCACCATCTGGTTCCAGAAGATGGGAATGGGCTGGTAGCCACCGTACAAATCGTGGTGCCAGACATCAAGGAGACCACACTGACACTCGGAGAAGTTTGCCTCCAGGTTCAAGCCGAACTTACAAAACTGAACGACCTGGACGGACAAGTCAGCAATATGAGACTACCAGTCAAGTTAGCGAGCAGATAGCCACCTCCAGACGACATGAGATTCTGAACAGCCTCACATCTAATGAATTTGGTGAATACATCAGCCAGCTACCGAGCGCAAGTCACAACATTAGCCTTGAGTTCGGAAGCTGGTACGGACGGCCCGTACACATGCGATTAATGTGGAGACTACATACAGTGGTGGGGGTGGATGGTTCCGCAATGGTATCCATGCTGATGGCGCGACATTCCAGGAGGACGACACAAGTTTTTGTATTCTGCCTACACCGATTACCCAATCAAATCCACAAAAATGAAGTCCTGAAAATTCAAATTTTACAACGCATGCATGCTAGCGAGGGTAACACACCAGGCCAATCGTGCAAGGTTGGAAGATCTCTCGGCCAATCACTGACAGGCCGAGTTTAGAGAGACAATGAAAAGTTTACAATGCACCAATCCCGTCTGTACAGCCGACTCAGTAAAAATTTAAATTCTACTTTCTCCTTCACTCCACTCTGTTTTTCAATTTGGGTTCTCTCTTGGCCTTGACAACACCACCACCTACTGTGCCTCCTTTGTCGGTGCTGTCTGAAGCACCAACAGCAACGACCTCACCTCCCACATACTTATGAGATGAGAGAGCCAGCCAAACTTGTACAATTCACGAGGATAGTGTAAAGTGAACTAGGCAGTCTTCCTGCCAGGGGATCAAGTTTTAGGTCTCAAGATAATCTGGTAACTTAATTTCCCTCCTTCCACTCCCTCCTTCCGCACTCTCCTTCCACTCCCTCCCTCCACAACCTCCTTCCGCTCCCTCCTTTCATTCCCTCCTTCCACTCCGTCCTTCCACTCCGTTCTTCCACTCCCTCCTTTCACTCCCTCCTTTCACTCCCTCCTTTTATTCCCTCCTTCCACTCCGTCCTTCCACTCCGTCCTTCCACTCCGTCCTTCCACTCCGTCCTTCCACTCCCTCCTTCCTCAGAAAATTGATGGCATTGATTGACAGTGTGCCTGAGTCAGACCGCACCAACCCAACTCCAGATGTTGATGCTCAACAAGTGGAGCTTCCTTGCAGCAGACAAGTGGTAATTTTGTCATTAGCCAAAGAAACTCTGACTGCACTTGTATATAAGTCAGTGCTACGGCTAACCAAAAAATGAAATAACTATTCGCATCATCATCATGTCGGCTACTGATACTGTCATGGAAATTATTTATTCATTGAAATTATTTATTCATTGAAGATACTGACAGTTCTGGAGCTATGTAATACGAAACTGAATGACACATTGTAGACTGAATAACGATATATGTTTGCTGATGTAACAGACATGCTTGACCTCTCATTTATTGCAATGCAGTTTGTTTACGTTAACACCCGAAGGATTAACTGTTGTTATGGTGTTGACCACCGGCCGTTTGTAACGTTCTTGTCCTGAACTCAGTATTACACTTTTCCCTATGCAGCCATAATCACGATGCAAGGCAGAGACTAATTTGACAAGGTCATTTACGAGTAGATCAACTCCACTGTATAAAGTAGTTCTTACTATCTACCAAGACAAAGTTACAACAGATATTTTGTGAAGGGGGGAGAGAGAGACGTTGGCTTCAGAATAGATACAAGTACAAGAGATACGGCCAGAACTTACAACATAACAGTGATCGATTGGCACTCATGTTGCAACTTCTGCTACACTGTGACTACAGTCATCAGGAGATGAAATTCAGAAGACCCATACTTCTGAAGTCATACTTATTGTGTACACACAAACTTCACAGGCTGAATGATTGGGGATGCCGGAAAACTCGGAATGGTCAGGAACGGAACGGAACGGAACGGAACAGGAAGTCATTTTCACCGGAAGCATCTTTCCCACGTGCGGCTTTTTCTCTTTAGGTGCAGGTGCCGGCAGCAGATGCGAGAGAGAGGGTCCAGGCTCGATCGATTTGCTCCCTCTGTCACCGTCCCTCCAGGCTCGATCGATTTGCGCTCACTCTCTCTCTAGCTAGCTGACGGATAAACCACGCACGGAACCTGAAGTGATAGCTATAGTCATCGACAGTTCTGATGGTGAGGATCTGCCGGATGGTCTCCTTCAGGTGCTATATAGGAAGTTAGAGAGATGGGTCAAGCGAGAGCATCGAGCACTAGGCACTAGGCTCGCCCCTTGCTCGGCTTACAAGCTTGACATAAATGCAACGCTAAGTACAGATCGAGTAGCAATACAGTACAGACCGTACCTTTGCTCCCACGAAACTACTCCAGCAGCTGCCCGTATAAAGTGCTACAATTGTTATTAGTTGGAAATTTCGTCACAAAATTATATATTACCTTCCGGTTCCATTCCGTTCCTGACCAATCCAGGTGTTCCGGCAACCCAAGTTAGAGGCTGATTGATTAGAGTTAGTGGCTGATTGATTAGAGGCTGATTGATTATTGGCTAGAGTTAGAAGCTGAATGATTAGAGGCTGATTAGAGTTGATTAGAGTAAGAGGCTGATTGCTTAGAGGCTGATTGATTAGAGGATGATTGCTTAGAGGTGGATTGATTAAATTTAGAGGCTGATTGATGGCTAGAGCTTAGAGGCTGATCAATTAGAGTTAGAGCTGATTGATTACTGGCTAGAGTTAGAGGCTGATTGATTAGAGGCTGATTGATTAGAGGCTGATTGGAGTTGGAGGCTGAATGCCAGTTAGTGCTTAGAGTTAGTGCTTAGAGGCTGACTGATTAGAGTTAGAGGCTGATTGATTAGAGGCTGATTGGAGTTGGAGGCTGAATGCAGAGTTAGTGCTTAGAGTTAGTGCTTAGAGGCTGACTGATTAGAGTTAGAGGCTGATTGAGTAGTACTGGAACCAGACTCCCAACCCAAAGTGGGAGGGGGAGTACAGTACAGTTGCAATTTGCAGTCCACTGAATGCAATTGCGTTGTGGCACTTCACAGGTGGCTAAGAGTGAGCCAGTGAATTGATAGTAACTCAATTATTCATCTAGCACCTCCTTGAGAGCCACCAGATCACCTTTAATTGGCACCAAATCACCTTTAATTGGCACCAAATCAACTTTAATTGGCACTTAGGAATCCTCATGCTGTAGTGAGGATTTCATATTGCCTGTCCAAGATCCATTTCAAATTTTTGGCACATGCACACTGATGAGAGTGTGCACCTTCACAGGCCTAGCTGTCTTGCCGTAAATGAACGCACAATCGTTCGAGCGAACTTAGTAATTTGCAATTCCCAGCTAGCTTAGGCTCCAGGTATAAACACTGTTTCCATGGCCATACTTATGCACATGCGGCAATTTCTTGAATGGATCTGGGACAAGCAACCTGAACTCCTCAGTACCAGACACCCCCTTCCCCTTTGGGTATGGGAGTCTGGTACCGAGACTACTGATTGAGTAGAGGCCAATTACTTACCTCATACTTCTTGAAATGTCAGAAGGATGTCAGAAGGATTTTAGAACGTAGAGTCAACTCTTGAAATGTCAGAATGGTAGAGTCAGCGCTACTCTTTAACTTTGGAATCACCTGGTAGAGTTGAGCCATACATACTGAAACGAACAAAGCATTTTGGTGACAGTTGCATTAAGTCCATGCAGGCTTAAGATGGATAAGGACACAAACACACACACACACACCCCAAAGGGTACCTGTGAAAGCCGGAACGCAGGAACGCGGAACGGAAGTAAAATGCGGGCCGCGCGCTATCATCACTTGCACTGTACGCGCAAGGCGTCTTTATTCACTGGACTGGACTGGACTCACCCAAAAATCTGTTTTTAGTGTAGGACAGAAGCTAAGCATACTTATTTATTCACTAAAGTTGCTTGCATAGCCTGCTTTCGTCTTTCCTCGAGTCGGTAGAGGTCAAAGGTCACGTGCATATTTAATAAGCTTCAATAAAAAGATTAGAAGAGCACTTATTTACCGCAGACATCGAACTCCAGCCTTTTGCTGAAGCATAGAAAACAGAAAATAATATTCCTCTATCATCCACGACTGACTGAAGAGCATTTTGCTGAAGCTCATTAAATATGCACGTAAACTTTGACCTCTACCGACTCGAGGGAAGACACGAAAGAAGGCTATGCAAGCAACTTTAGTGAATAAAGACGCCCTGCGCGTACGGTGCAGGTACGTTAGGTGACGAGAGCGCGCGGCCCGCATTTTACTTCCGTTCCGCGTTCCGTTCCGCGTTCCGTTCCGCGTTCCTGCGTTCCGGCTTTCACAGGTACCCCACCCCAAACAAGTTTATCTTACAACATAACAGTATGTTGCTACTGAAGATGAAGGAGATGAAACTCACACTGAAGATTCATGTCACTTCACAGCTACATATTAATTAGACACTTGCCTCGTTACTTCTTGAAATGTCAGAGTTAACGCCACTCCTCATCTTCGGAATCACCAGCTGGAGTTGAGTCGTACTGAAATGCACAGAAAGCATTGGTGATATAGTGCCACCAGCCATTAAGCTCCAATTTTAATGCGGGCGCTAACTTCTAAACCGCGCGAGCAAGGCCTTAGCAACAATTGAACAAATTTTAGAGCTCCTCGTTTCCTATCGTTTAAAAAAAAAACGGCACGTTTTGAGCTTGTTGTTATGGTTGCTATGGACTGACCAATCAGATTGCTCATCCAACGCTGCGCTTTCTAATTAATGCCCACCTCGCGCATTGCCACGTGTGAAAACGTTCCGAAGTGTTGTTTTGTGACTGATTTACAGTGTATCTGTTGAGCTGAGATAATGCCAAACCTCACCAAGAGAAAGAGGCAACTGATGGATGCAAGAGAAGCTAAGAGAGCCAAGCTCCAAGGAGAGAATCCAGGTGAAACTTCTGCTTCAAATCCTAACGTAGGCTCTTCTCTTGAGCAATCTGCTACCAACACTGGGCCTCTGGATGTCTCAGAAACAAATGTTGATCCTGGTCCTTCCACATCTACATCAGTTGACCCCACTGGTCCTTCCACATCTCATGGTGACGATGATACGCCGAGTTCAGAGGATGAAGAGACTGTAGATGTTGAGGCATTGATTCGTGAGCATACCGAAGATTGGATTGAGAACTTACACAGGGATGACCTCATGTCTCTTTCTCTCGTTCTCCATCGCTTGTTGGTCTCAGATCTCAAGTACCCACTCACAAATGCAGCAGTGAACATCGCAAACATAATTGGAAGGAGTGAACGTACTGTACGTGAATGGCGAACAATTTTTGCAACAAACAAAGGATCGTTCCAGACACCCTTCAAGGCAAATACCAAAGAAGTGGTGTCTTGTGGCACAGCGAAGACCTCAACAAGCGTGCAACGAAGTATGTCCGAGAGAATGCCGCAGTGAAAGGTAGACCCAATATGAAGCTTGTCTCCTTTGCAAAATGGGTCAATGACGTACTATTGCCAAACCACGCATTGGAGCCGGGATACCCACGCAAAGTAAGCACGGAGACTGCAAGGAAGTGGCTGCATGAGATAGGCTTTGAAGTCATTGATGCCAAGAAAGGCACATATGTGGATGGCCACGAGCGTGCTGATGTGGTAGAGTACCGTGGGAAGTTCTTAAGGAAGATGGTGGCTCTGGGGTTCCTGAACGAAGATAATGCCCCCACTGAGGAAGCAAAACAGGCACTGCCGACAGACTTAGAATGTCCACCGAAAGAGCGGTTGGAAAAGACTGTCATAGTGTTCCACGATGAGTCGACCTTTCAGGCAAATGACTACGAGAAAACACAATGGGGTACGAAGGACCAACACATGCTGGTGCCGAAAAGCAGGGGTGCTGGCATAATGGTCTCTGATTTTATCACTGAACAAGATGGCTACTTGCACCTGACAGAAGCTGAGTACCAAGAGGGGTTGGAGAAGTACCCTAATCTCAAACGCTACGCCCGAGCATCAATTGAGTATGGGGAGAACAAAGATGGATACTGGACTTCCGAAAGATTTATTAATCAGATCAAGTCAGTGTCACAGATTGCTGAAGTCAAGTACCCCCGAGAGAAGGGATACAAAGTGGTGTTCGTGTTTGATCACTCAAGCTGCCATGGTGCGTATGCAGAAGATGCTTTAAATGCAAGCCGCATGAATGCTAAACCAGGAGGCAAGCAGCCTTTGATGCACGACACGTTTTGGAAGGGAAACCCACAAAGCATGGTGAATAGAGGAGTGGCAAAGGGCTTGATTCAGGTGCTCACAGAGAGAGGCAGATACCGAAAAGGAATGGTCCTTCAAGAAATGAGAGACGAGATTGCCACACACCCTGATTTCAAGGAGGAGAAAACAAGGATAGAGTACTGCCTCAACAACAAGGGCTTCGCTTGTATGTTTTTGCCAAAGTTCCACTGTGAACTAAACCCCATTGAGAGGGTTTGGGCACAAGCCAAACGCTACACAAGAGAACACTGCACGTACTCCATTGTCGGGCTGCGAAATACTGTGCCAGATGGTCTGGATGTTGTCACAGTTGACAACATCAGGAACCACTACAGAAAGGTGAGGCACTACATGTTTGCCTACCTCCTGGGCATATCTGGAGGCCCGCAGATCGAAGAGATGGTGAAGAAGATGAAGAAAGTGTACACATCACATCGTAGAGTAGGAGTTAATGAGTAAACTGTACATAGAGCAAGAAACAACCTATTGTGTGTCTGTCACTTTGTTATTTATGGTCTTAAGAGTGTATGGTTCTTTTTGGTGAATTTTATCTTGTTCCATTCCCTCTCTGAAAATGTTAATTAGCTGAAAAGCTGGTAATTAGATTAAAATACAGAAAGCCTTGGTGTTGTGAAAACTTCCTGTCAGGGTGTTTATTGGTGTAAAAGTGTTCCAGGAAAATTGTTTATACTATTACGAGGGGCAACCGCACTCCTGGTAGCCGTTGCAACCCCGCGGTTGCCTCGCCGTAGCGAAGCTAATTATTGTAATTCGTTCCAATTAACGCACATGCCACGTGGCTCAGTCGATCGCGAGCAATGGTGACCAAAAGGAAGACAAGACATTATTACAGCACTCAAAACTTAGCCAGCACGGTGAGTTTCGGTATATAAGCGTCAGTGAACGACAGCGATCACGGCCGTGTGGTCAGAATCTTTGTGTGCCTTTCCTAAGAACGGTACTGCCACCGCAAGTCGATGGAGCGCTCAAGCAATGGCGGCCAACGGCGAGACAAAAGCGCTCATATCTCCACCACCAAGGTGAGTTTCAGCACCAACTTTTATCATTCAGGTCAGTGCATGATAGCGATCACGACGGTGTAGTCAGAATCGGAAGGGGTCACCTTTTTTTTTTTGTTGATTGGGTCTTTCTCTTTAAATGATATAAGTTTGGTTTTGGGACTGTAGTGGGTTTAGGAGATACATGACAGAACAGTGAAGAGATTTGCACCAAAATGTGCTACTATAATGGGTAATTCCAAATCAATTCAGCAAAAGTTTGCAAGTGACCCCCTCAGAATTGGACGAAACTTGGTTTGTAAGTACATGTACTACTTGTGGTTTTATGAGGCCAGACAAAATGTTACTCTCGTATGTTGTATGGCTTCTGGATTATAGCCCATCAAAGATTCCGATTTTTGCTGGTATAGCAACTATTCAAATCCTCATAACTTTCTCATACTTGATTGTTTTGTAATACCGATTGCACCATCTTGAAGCATGAAGAATGGGCTTTCATATGGTATCTGGTATGGCTTCATCCGACAAAGTTTAGGAAATGCACATTCCTAAACTTTGACCTTTGACCTTACAAGAAAAGTGCCTCTTTAAATTTACTGATAATTAGTGGTGATACTCACTAGGCCTTCAACTAAAAGCCGTAAAAAATTTTTGCTGGGGCTCCATTGGGATTAGATTTTGAAAACAAGGCAATCAACATGTACATGTCCAGAAACGATTAGCTCTAAAAAAGTTGGGTTCTCCAAGTTCGCTGAACTTAGACCATATATAGCACTGCATTTTGGCTGGAGCTTCTGGTACTCACTCAGTTTGTGTTTGCACGATCCATCAGAATGTTAAACTGATGATGCGTGGTGTGAAGCTACCTGAGCTAACAGCACATACTGATGTCCCTCTCTCAACATACCACCACTGCTTAGCACGTACTATTTGCAATCCACCACTAGCTACCTGGATGCTACTTGGGTACTTGCAAATCTTGTCCTGGCATCTCTGGGCTCACAGATGATCTAATTACGATTATGGATGACAACATGATTGACAGTGTTGCTTACAAACAGTGGGTATCTGTTGATAGATGTACACTCGAAACTGTCACTAAACCGAATAATCATTCTGCGAGAAATTGCTACTCCTTCTCCCTCACTCTTTTATAGCCACACAACAAGCCTTGTTCTACCAGGATTGCAAGTCTGCTCTACAACCTGGGGAGCTGGTGGTCACTGCTGACTTCTCAGAGAACTACTCCTTCATCCTCCAAGATGTGGCGCAAGGATTCCATTGGAATAACTCCCAGGCCGCTATCCATCCTTTTGTTGCCTACTATATTGACTCGGGGGAGCTGTGTCATCTGAGCTACGTAGTTATTTCCGACTGTCTGCATCATGACACAGTTGCTGTCTACCCTTCATTGCTTATTTGCAAAGAAGGTTTCCTTCGCATCTTCGAAAATTTACTACTTTTCTGATGGGGCAGCATCCCAATACAAAAATCGCAAGAATTTTGTGAACTTGTGCCATCACGAGGAAGATTTTGGAGTGTCTTCTCACACTTTTTGGTAGGGACACCACCTTAAGGTTACGGGATACTCGTGTGCGCGCCGTGCGAAATGTATTGGGAAATGCATACTTAAGCTCGCTAACCAAAAATCTCTGGTACGAACAGCGTGAGCAACTTGATTCTGGAGGTGGAGGTGCACTGTCGCAAGGTGCAGGGCATGACGGAAGCTTTTATCGATACGCTGTATAGCCGTGCAAAAACGAGCAGTTCAGTTCAGCAAAAAGCCGTATTTACCGCTTTTCTCGAGTGAGACAGCAGATAAATTTGCCAGGGATTATGCTGTCAAAAAAGCTTCTGTCATGCCCTGCAACTTGTGACAGCGCACCTCCACCGCCAGAATCAAGTTGCTCTCGCTCTTCGTACTAGAGATTTTTGGTTAGTGAGCTTAAGTATGCATTTCCCAATACATTTTGTACGGCACGCGCATGAGTATCCCATAACCTTAACAATATCGTTAGTGTAAAATAGGTCCAAATTGAGTAACCAAGTCCTATATATGAAGTCATCCCAAAAAGAATCACATTATCGGATTGATCAGCAGCACATTTTGGTCTGCATGCCATCAAATTCTGTCATGTAACTCCTAAACCCACGACAGTCCCAAAACCAAACTTACAGCATTTAAAGAGAAAGACCCAATCAACATTTTTTTAAAAAATGATGAGATTTAAAACATCCGTTTTTGAGACGTCAAAGGTCAAAGTACGCTTACATTAACCTTTGACCCCAAATTTATGGGATATAGGTTTTAAAGGTATCTTATGAAAAAGCATTTCATAAGGTACAAAACGATGTGTTTTGAGCTGGTAAAGATGATTGTAGTCAAAGTTATGGCTGATTAACCCTTTCACCGGTGAATTCCCAGAGAGTATAGACAGTTAACCTAACCCATTGCATTTCAGGAGTTGCATCTTCAAGAAACAGCAGTAAACACCATAGCAACCATGGTTTTTTGAATAGGTCATATGATAGCGCACAGTTGAGAATTTATTTGGTTTCCATAGCAACAACAGAACAGCATTTATGAATATAATTACAATCGTTTATCACATAACATGCTGTATTTCAATGCCAAACTCAACCAGAGAGTGATACTTGCGAAAGCAATCCCTCTCCTGGTCTACACAAAGATGCACATTACAATGACAACACACTGTTCTACTTTCATGCCTGTTTCCGGCTCTCGGAAGACCTTGCTTTCCGACGCAGAGAGCAGACAACACAATCAAGTTTGCTGGTTGCAGATACGGGCCAGTGGCCAAGAGCAGGATTCAGTCTGTCCAACTGTGAATTCTCCACGAGCTCGTCCCCTCCAAAACTCCACGAGCATGTCCCCGCCCAACTCCTCAAGCACATCCCCTCCCAACTCCACAAGCATGTCCCCGCCCAACTCCTCAACCACGCCCTTCTTCAACTGCTTCCCCTCTCCCTGCTGTGCTGAGAGCTAGCTCCATTCACTACTTGAGAGAGATTCACTGCTACCAGAGCTGTCACTGGGAATGCTATTGGAGGCACTCCATTATCATTGCTACCACCAAATTCCCGCGAAGTTCCCGGGAAATTTTCATCCGCATTTTCATCAGACTCACTACCCATTGCTTCGTCTCCCAGCCCTTCTGCACCGCTATCCAGCTCACCTAGTTCATCAGCATGTGTCAAAGCACCGTTAGCCCCCTCAAAGTAGTCGTCGTCATCGCAATTGGCGTCGGATCGACCATCATCGTCAACAACCGCTCTGGTAAGTTCATCAACGGTACTCCGCGGCAAAACGGGTTCTCCTAGGTAGGGATAGATGTCTTCCCCCTCTTCTCCACTCAACTCACCATCAGACAGACCAAAGTCATCGTCAAAAATTGCTGAAATCGCGCTTCTTCTACATCGAACATTCGGGACGCCATCTTTACACGTGCTCTGAAAAACCAGGCAGGATGCAATTGTCCGTTTACCTTAGTAACCTAGCATCAACGGCTTGCAGGTTTATTGCGCAATGACTACTGACTATACAGTATGCGCCGCCTGCGTTCGTTAGCACTAAGCGCAAACGTGGGGCGAATTATGCATGTTTTTTGCAAGGTCGTGACCTCATACCGCCATATGGCGGTTACACCGGTGAAAGGGTTAACCAATGATAAGTTTTCCGAAAATCGATTGAAAAATTCAACTTTGTTTGCTTCTAACTCAGAAACTATGATGTGTATGGAGCTAAAACTTATTCTGCTTTAATGCCTCTATAGATGCTACTCAAAAACCAAGTTTCGTCCAAATTGCGTTGACTTGACATGGAATGACCCAATTGGAACGAACTGTCACATTTAGCTTGTGCTACTGTTTAATCTCGCCTACCAGGAGTGCGGTTGCCCCTCGATAATGTAATTAATTAATTAAATAACATTTGACTACTTCGGAGTGGCCTACAAAGATTCTGACTACACCGTCGTGATCGCTATGATGCAGTGACACAAAATCAAAATAATTGTGCTGAAACTCACCTTGGTGATAGATATATGAGCGCTTTTATCTCGCCGTTGGCGGCCATTGCTCGAGCGCTCTCTTCGACTTCCGGTGGCAGTACCGTTCTTAGGAAAGCCACACGAAGATTCTGACCACACGGCCGTGATCGCTGTCGTTCACTGACGCTTGCATGCCATAACTCACCGTGCTGGCTTAGTTGTGAGTGCTGTAACAATGCCTTGTCTTCCTTTTGGTCGCCACTGCTCGTGATCGACTGAGCCACGTGGAATGTGCATTAATTGGAACGAATTGCAATAATTAGCTTCGCTACGGCGAGGCGATCGCGCGCGGTGTTGCAACGGCTACCAGGAGTGCGGTTGCCCCTCGAAAGAATGTGAATAATTTTCCTCCTTGGAACGAGGGGCAACCGCACTCCTGGTAGCCGCGTTGCAACCGGTTGCAGCTCGCTGGACGCACAACCTAGTTATTGCAGCTCATTCCAATTAACGCACATGTCACATGAGGACCATGCTCAGTCTTCGATCGCGATGTCGAGTCAGCAATGGCCTTGCGTCCTAAAGTAAGACAAGAGCTTATTACAGTGCTAACAACTTCGCCAGCACGGTGAGTTTTGGCATGTCAGCATCAGTGAACGATAGCGATCGCGGCTGTGCAGTCAGAATCTTTGTGGGGCCTTCGTTAGACTGTACTGGCAACCAACGTCGAGCAATGGCGGCCGACGGCACAACAAAAGCGCTTGTATCTCCGCCACCAAGGTGAGTTTCAGCACAATTATTTTGATTTTGTGTCACTGCATCATAGCGATCACGAAGGTGTAGTCTGAATCTTTGTATATATGCTATTCCGAAGTAGTCAAACGTTTATTATTTACATTACGCGGCACAATTTTTCCCCTACCAGGAGAGTAATTATGCTTATTAAGCAGGGCTCAATATAATTTTTCAAGTGCACCTTCCATTATGACAGACCATAAACTGAAATGGCAGACCGTAAACTGAAATGACAGACCACTCGGACCTGCCATACATATTACCAGCACTATCAACCCCCCCCCCCCCCCCCCCCCCCTAGTAAATGATAACTTTTTTTCCATGTGAAAGACATCCAATGCAAGACAACTTTGTCATTGTATGCACAATGCATGGAACTTACTACTACAAGTACACAGATTACGTCATCTATTACCGTACTCTCGCGAAAGTCCGCCCACTCCGCATAGAACGCCCACCCCCCACTTTTGGCTCAATTTTCTACATAGGGTCAAAGTTTACTCAAATGAGCGCCCACCCTCACGCGTGCCTCGTGTAACAGGCAATGGAGCGCATTAGTGAGATGTTCCAGCGTATCTGAGGTAAGAACCTCCTTGCAGCAAGTCTCTATTAGTCTGTGTATCCGTATCTATGGTGTCCATGTGTGTTGCCTGGCTTGCCTGTGCTGACGACGGCCCCGCGGCCTCCACGCTGGACCTCAGCCAGCGCTTGGCGGCAGCGAAGACGACGTGGTAAGCGGTGATGTTGCTAGTGACTCCAGCGATGTAGATGTGCTGGGAGGGCTTTGACTCACGCGCGCTTGCTGCTCGATCGCTGCTATTGCGCTACTTGTGTACGTAAACAAAGGTGGGCGCTCTTTCAAGGTTGAATGCGGAAACACTCGAAAGAGCGCCCACCCCCCTGTTTGGTGAGAAAGTAAGATGCAGCGCCCATGGGCGGACTTTCGCGAGAGTACGGTAGTCGCGCGCTTGCAATTGCGCGCGGCCGCGGGCCAGATCTGCAGACATCGCGCGAGATCGAGACCAAGTATGCCAACAACACGAAACAAAAAATTTGTAGCGAGCAGATCTTCTCCAAGGCATTGAGCGAAGGTACGTCCAACCAGAGAGAGGGCCAGTAGCGTCCTCAACCATGCCACCAGGTCCCTCCACAACGCCTGACTGGCCCAGAACGAACGGTTATATCACCGGGTTCTAGCACGCAGACCCCGCTCTCAGCGCAGACTTGTACTCCACGTTGCACTGCCACTGCCACCGTTCTGATATTTTCACACTGGCTTGGTGCTTTGCCGCCGTGCTAATCTACAGCAGCCACTCCAACGTTTTAGACCGGCCATTTTGACAGGCACGCGTTAAGAATGGGCGGTCATCTAACACGCATGCGCGGATTTTGACCGATGACCGACCGTTATATTGAGCCCTGCTTATACATGAGGGTAAAGGTTAAGGTTCGCACAACAGGCATATTGCTTCATTCACCCTCCAGACGCTCAAACAAAATTTCAGATGGGTACTGCTCCAGCCTTTGCAAATAAATCCTTTTTGGCTGAGTCCATGTCTTTGCTAGGAGCAGAAAAGAGTTCCAAGACACGGGCGCTAACACATAATTATATACATATACCAATCATACATACACGTGCGTGATATGCGTACCTCTGCCAATTGCAATCTCGGAACAGGACTGCAGGGGTGTGACGCTTGGACTTCAGAGGGACTGGTATTGCCTATCGAAGGTAAGCCAAATACATGAGACTTAAAATTTGCATTGCTCCGTCAACACACACACACACACACACACACGCAAAAATACACTTGAGAAAAACACAATCATATGTTGTTATCTACCATAATATTATTGTCAGTTAGGAGAAACGTTCTGTGGCAATCTTTGAAAGCCAATACGTTATATAAAGGTTTAAGGGTAAGGAAAAAAATATCAAACTTTCAGATACCTGTTTGAGTCTGCCGCTCTGAGTACTTTTTGGAGAGAGGGTTGGCAGTTCTCTTGCTCTGAAGTAAAGCTGGATGGATGCCTCTTGAGAGACAGCTCTTTGATCTGTGCAAGACCACAAGAAGTCATTAACACTAAAATTCATGAAAGAGGTTTACTTTTGAACACAAGGAAGTTTACCAAGAGATGAATAGATAAAAGGAAGCAAAGAGAAGCCAGGGACAGAACTGAAGCAGCAACGTTTTGCTGGAGATTACTATATAGCTGCAGGAGCTGCCAGCGCTCATAAGCTCCTGCTAGCTGGACTGATCATGCACGATCATGGAAACACTAGTGCAAACCAAGAGGGCGATGCTGAGAACCAGCACCATTTCTACACCGGTCACACTGCCAATTGCAATCTCGGAACAGGACTGCAGGGGTGTGATGCTTGAACTTCAAAGGGACTGGTATTGCCTACTGAAGGTCAGCCAAATAAACGAACCATCAAAGCTGTAATGAACCATCAAAGCTGTAATGTTCCATCGACACACACACACACACACATGCAAAACACACTTATAGTATGGGGTGAAGAGATTATTGTAGCTTTTCCAGTCTTTCACAGTTGAGAAAACACAATTGCATGTTGTTATCTACCATAATATGATTGTCAGTTAAAGTTATATAGGAGAAACGCTCTGCGTTAAAAGCCGATATGTATATCAAGGTTTAAATAAAGATCATAAAGTGCAAACTTTCAGATACCTGTTTGAGTGAGTCTGCTGCTCTGAGTACTTTTGGAGAGAGGGTTGGCAGTTCTCTTGCTGTGGAGTGAAGCCGGATGCCTCTTGGATGCCTCTTGGATGCCTCTTGTAGCCGGGCTCTTTGATCTGTGCAAGACCACAAGAAGTCATTAACACTAAAACTAAAATCCATTCACTTTTGAACATGAAGGAAGTTTACCAAGAGATGAATAGACTAGTGGAATGCAGGACATTGGAGGGCAAGCCTGAGCGAAGTGCATGCGCGTGCCGCAGGACATGCATGGAGCAGTTGCATTCACATGACTGTCAATTATGGCACTAAACACACACTTGTGCACATCACAGCAACTGTGAGTCAGGTTAGCGCGTTGAAGCAGTCTAGCACCAACATCACCGGCCATGGCGGTAGGTCCGCAGTCTCCGGCCATGGCGGTAGGCCGCAGTCTCCGTCTTCGTATGTGTTGCCACCGAGGAGGCAGAATGTTCATAGTGCTCTAGCCAATGTCCACGAGTGGTCTCTCCGTCTTTGTTGTCGTTATCGTCCGTCGAACCATGGTCGAACAGGTAGCTAGCTAGACGGTTCACGATTCCTTGCGTGCGTTAGAGTTCGTTGAATTTCAATATTATTGTGCATGTGCAAGTGAATCCGCTGATTTAAAATTTACGGTATTTGCAAGATCCAAGCAAGCAAGCAAACATACACACGCACAGCGCAATGAAGTCACGCTCAGGCTCGCCCCAATTAAAAGAAGCAAAGAGAAGCCAGGGACAGGACTGAAGAAGCAACGTTTTGCTGGAGCATACTAGCTGGACTGCATGATCATGGAAACACTTCAAAGGACTGGTATTGCCTACTGCAAACCAAAGAGGGAATCAGCACCATTTCTACACAGTCAGCAGGCACAAACTGGCAATTGCAATCTGGGAAATTGCAAAGGGACTGGTATTGTCTACTGAAGGTAAGCCAAATACACGAACCATCAAAGCTGTATTGCTCCGTTGACACACACACACACATGCAAAAACACACTTATAGTAATGTTTCGTTAACGGGGGTGAAGAGATTATTGTAGTCTTTCCATGCAGTCTTTCACAGTTGAATTGCATGTTGTTATCTAATATCTACCATAATATGATTGTCAGTTACAGTTATATAGGAGAAACAATCTGCAGCAATCTCTGAAAAACCAATATGTTATATCAAGGTTTAAGAAGTATTAACCGTAAGAAAAAAGATCATACAGTGCGAACTTTCAGATACCTGTTTGAGTCTGCCGCTCTGAGTACTTTTTGGAGAGAGGGTTGGCAGTTCTCTTGCTCTGAAGTAAAGCTGGACGGATGCCTCTTCAGAGACAGCTCTTTGATCTGTGCAAGACCACAAGAAGTCATTAACACTAAAATTCATGAAAGAGATTTACTTTTGAACATGAAGGAAGTTTACCAAGAGATGAATAGATAAAAGGAAGCAAAGAGAAGCCAGGGACAGGACTGAAGAAGCAATGTTTTACTAGAGCATACTAGCTGGACTGATCATGCATGATCATGGAAGCACTAGTGAGAACCAGCACCATTTCTACACTGTGTTCACATGATTCCCGCCGGATAGCTAAACCGGCCGGCCAGCAATGCTTCAAGTCTTCATACTTTAATACTCACAAATGACAAGACGACTGAAGACGTAGTAAAACTTCTTGTACTCCATGATCGATCCACTGCACTCAGCTCTCGATCGCGATCAAATCATAGATGATCTATTATCTATGATCAAATTAATTATCTCCGACCGCGCGACGGCAGTGCGCCACGTGGCCAAATCTCAGCCGGCCGGCGAAGCTAGTCTCGTTCCCAGGCGGGGCACGGCGGTGTGCGTATAGTACCGGGACGTGACGAAAATGGAACAAATCACGTGCAAGTCACATGATAATCTGCTGAAGCAAGTCTTAGCAACGAAAAGCAGAAGAGCAGTCACTGAGTTCTGAGTTCAGAATGAACATTTATGCTCATCCGGTAAGTCTTACTGTAAGAGCAAAGCAGAGCATGAGAGCTGATCATGGTACCTGGGATGATGGGTGTTGAGATTTTGTCTCGTTCCCAGATCTGGGACGAGACAAGTAGATGCTTGTAGATACAATGTATCAACCAGGAATAGTTGTGCGTCATGCTAATCGTATGCTTGCAGAAGAGACAATCCCACTTTTGTGTAGCTACTTACATGTTACACTATTGGGATAGAAGTGTGTTCTGATTGTGGTACGCTAACATCCTAGTCTCATTCCCAAACATACACACCCACCAGCGTACATGCATGTAGAATGTCTCGCGGTTTGAGTTAAAATACGAGCATGGATTGCACTAGGAATATAGACACTCTTTTCGGTACTATTTGTCATGTATCCATACCATCAAGCAGTCAGCAATGTTCACTAACCTTGAAGCATCAGCTGCTAGCGAATGTGTGGAGGCCTTCTTGGTCGTTTCTGTAAACAAAGTTTGAAAGGTTCTTAGACTGCTCCATTGCTTCAGGAACAAGGTTTGATGTGGATGTTTTAGAGGGCAAATGTGCAAGCATTGGAACAACCTTTGGTTCTGTATGTGTCCTGTGTATGTTGCATGTAACTTTGATCTCCGCTCCCCCTCCCCCACTCACACACCAACGTGCACCTCCACACTCCTCAGCGATTTCCCATGCGTTCGATATCCTCGCCCACCTCCGTCCTGGGCGAGGGTCGAGGAGAGCCACTGCGCGACATGCAGCCATTCTCTTCCTCCTCCGCCTCGACGACCACCTCCTCCTTCTCGTCAGCAGCAGTAACCCCGGGGGCAGCACCCCCCACCATCACCACCACGTCCTCTGCTGGCAGGGGAACTGCAAATGTTAACAGAGAGCAGGTACACCTGTGCTCTGTAGATCTTGTTTTCAGTTTCCCTTTTACCGGATGGGAGCCTCGTTCCCAGGCCGTTCCCACCGCCAGTATTTCATTGTATGAAATACAGTGGGGGAAGGCCTGGGAGATCTGGTCAAGCCCATACATGGTAGACACACGGAGGGCGGTGCCCAATCGACGTCCTGTCTTCCACTGTCCGTCCAAAGGCTGGATGTCAGAGCGTTCACAAGATGGACGATTGATACCATTCGTTGTTCACAACGCCGAGGATGGATCGACACGAAACAGATTTTATAAACGGTTGGGCACCCACCCCCATGTGTCTACCATCTGTCTACCTGACGTCATCGCACGTGACCAGATCTCCCAGGTCTCCCCCCGCCATATTTCATATTGGAGGGATGAAATACTGGCGGTGGGAATGGCCTGGTGAGGTAACTAGATGGTGTGGATGCTCTATCGTTTTACCCACTATAGACATGTGTCATGAAGCTTCCAGCTTCTGATGGTATTTCCGGCAATGTCCTTGGGAGATCGGTTCTGCGTGAGCAGAAAGGGTTGGACGGGGAGAGGTGTGTGAGTTCACCCAGAGGGTGAAAACAGCATGGTCATGTCTGGGCTTGACTGGAAGATATAACCCATTGCTCTCAAGCAGGTCTCTTAGCCATTTAGGGATGCACCTACATGTATAATCACCCTATAGGTTCATGCTCAGGTCTCTAGCCAGCTAACTGGCGTGCTTGAGTGCATTTACTTAGTACGTGTGTGACGTGGCATTCATGTGGAAAACACAGATCAAAGGTACCAAGATACTCAGCAACAACCTGCTGTTGTACCCTCGTTCCCAGGCCCCATTTGAACGAGGTTACTGCTGCCGTGAATGCATTCATAATTCCAAATAGAGTGCACCTCGAAGTATCTGAAGTTGCTAGCAACGCAATTTTGGTAACCATGTGGATGGCTGGATGCATACTTGTGCATGTTTTGTACATATACGATGTATGTAAAGACTTCATCCAAACTTTTCCCAGGTGTACATGTGGATCCAGGAGCTAACCAGTCCTGAGACGAGGGAGCACGCTCTTATTGAGCTGAGTCGAAAGCGGGAAGTCTTGCCCGACCTGGCACCCATGCTCTGGCACTCCTTCGGCACGATGGCCGCCCTTTTGCAGGAGATTGTGATGATCTACCCCGTCATCAACCCACCGACACTCACCGTATGTACAAATTAAGACACAGTGGACATCCTAACTACATGTACGTACATGTCTTATGTATCACTAAGGTCTATTTGAGGACATTGTACATGTACATGTACCTGTGCGTTGCTATGACAGCAGTGCACCAAATTAGTGACCAGACCCTGTGCATTGTTGCCAAGGCGACACACACTGCTCACAGCGGCTGTCATCCACATCCACAGGCCCAGCAGTCAAACCGAGTGTGCAACGCCCTTGCACTACTGCAGTGTGTAGCCTCCCACCCCGAGACCAGAACAGCCTTCCTCAATGGTAAGTATATATGTCATGTAGTTTCCACCTCCCCATCTTCTCCTCTCTTTTCTCTCTACTCCTCACACTCGTTCCTCCCCTCCCTCCTTGACCCAACCCTCTTCTTTCCTCTCTCTCCCTATTCTTATCTCATCCACCATCCTTTCACTCTTCCCCCTCCCTCCCTCCCTCCCTCCCTTCCCTCTCTCCCTCCATCACTCCATTGATCCATCCCTCCCCTCCCTCTCTTCCTCCATTCCCCCTTCCTCTCTCCCTCCCTCCCTCCCTTCCTCCCTCCCTCCTCGCTCCCTCCCTCTCTCCTCCCTCCCTCTCCCTTCGCCCTTCCTCCTCCCTCCCTCTCTCCCTCCCTCCCTCCCTCCCCCTCCCTCCATCCCTCCCTCCTCCCTCTCCCTTCACCCTTCCTCCCTCCCTCTCCCTTCACCCTTCCTCCCTCCATCTCCCTTCCTCCCTCCCTCCCTCCCTCCCTCCCTCCCTCCCTCCCTCCCTCCCTTCCTCCGTCCCTCCCTCCGTCCTTATCTCATCCACCATCCTTTCACTCTTCCCCCTCCCTCCCTCCCTTCCCTCTCTCCCTCCATCACTCCATTGATCCATCCCTCCCCTCCCTCTCTTCCTCCCTCCCTCTCTCCCTCCCTCCCTCCCTCCCCCTCCCTCCATCCCTCCCTCCTCCCTCTCCCTTCACCCTTCCTCCCTCCCTCTCCCTTCCTCCCTCCCTCCCTCCCTCCCTCCCTCCCTCCCTCCCTCCCTCCCTCCCTCCCTACCTCCCTCCCTCCTCCCTCCTCCCTCCATTCCTCCCTCCCTCCCTCCCTTGTTCACTCCATCGATTAATCCCTTCCTCTCACTCCCCCCTTCCGTACTCCCTCCCTCCCTCTCTCTCCCTTCCTCCCTCCCTCCCTCCCTCCCTCCCTCCGTCCCTCCCTTCTTCCGTCCCTCCCTCCGTCCTTACCTCCTTCACTCCATGGATCCATCTCTTCCTCCATTCCGCCTTCCTCCCTCCTCCCTCTCTCTCCCTCCCTTCCTACCTCCCTCCCCCCTCCCTCCCTCCCTCTGGGTCCCTCCCTACCTCCTTCACTCCATTGATCCATCCCTTCCTCCATACCACCTCCCTCCCTCCTTCCTTCCCTCCCTCCCTCCCTTACTCCCTCCCTCCCTCACTCCCTCCCTCACTCCCTCCCTCACTCCCTCTGGGTCCCTCCCTCCCTACCTCCTTCACTCCATCGATCCATCCCTTCCTCCATTCCACCTCCCTCCTTCCCTCTCTCCCTCCCTCCCTCCCTCCCTCCCTCCCTCCCTCCCTCCCTCCCTCCCTCCCTCCCTCCTTCCCTTCCTCCCTCTCCCCTCTCTCCCTCCCTCACTCCCTACCTCCTTCACTCCATCGATCCATCCCTTATTCGATTCCGCCCTCCCTCTCTCCCTCCCTCCTTTTTCTCTCCTCTCTGCTTCTCCCTCCCTCCCTTGTTCACTCCATCGATTAATCCCTTCCTCTCACTCCCCCCTTCCGTACTCCCTCCCTCCCTCTCTCTCCCTTCCTCCCTCCCTCCCTCCCTCCCTCCGTCCCTCCCTTCCTCCGTCCCTCCCTCCGTCCTTACCTCCTTCACTCCATCGATCCATCTCTTCCTCCATTCCGCCTTCCTCCCTCCTCCCTCTCTCTCCCTCCCTTCCTACCTCCCTCCCCCCTCCCTCCTTCCCTCTGGGTCCCTCCCTACCTCCTTCACTCCATTGATCCATCCCTTCCTCCATACCACCTCCCTCCTTCCTTCCCTCCCTCCCTCCCTCACTCCCTCCCTCCGTCACTCCCTCCCTCACTCCCTCCCTCACTCCCTCCCTCACTCCCTCTGAGTCCCTCCCTCCCTACCTGCTTCACTCCATCGATCCATCCCTTCCTCCATTCCACCTCCCTCCTTCCCTCTCTCCCTCCCTCCCTCCCTCCCTCCCTCCCTCCCTTCCTCCCTCTCCCCTCTCTCCCTCCCTCACTCCCTACCTCCTTCACTCCATCGATCCATCCCTTATTCGATTCCGCCCTCCCTCCTTTTTCTCTCCTCTCTGCTTCTCCCCACCCCCTTCACCCCCCTCCACCTCTCTCCTCCTCTTCTCTCTTCTCCATACCTCCCTCCTCCACCTCTCCCTTCTCCGCATCTCCTCTCTCCCACCCCCTCCCTTACTCCTCTCCCACCCCTTCCCC